>OX465250.1:2292283-2795794 GCA_949987775.1 Aproaerema taeniolella | reverse complement strand
TGATCAGGAACGAATCCCGAAAACCCTTCAGGAGCTGAGATCTGATGTGCTCCGAAAAGTGCAAAATCCGGCTGGCTGAACCATGTTTTTTTGATTTTTTGGCGAAAGTATACCGTCACAAACGATGAAAGTTTGCTTGTTTGTCGTCACAAACGATTTGCTATCGACCTGAATATGCGAGATCTCTCCGGGCGACATGTCTCAGCTGTCCTGACCTACATTATGAAACAATATAACAAATTAATTTCTTACACTGGTGATAATTATCCGATAATTATCAGATAATTATCAATAAGCCTAATTATCTTGATAATTTCGAACCCTGATTTCAGCTGAACTGACGTCAGCTCAGCAGCGCCCATTTATCTCGTAAACCACCTACCCTGGCAATTTCTCAGCAATTTTTCATGGAACGAAAAATGTATGACTATAAGATACAATAATCCATTTCAAAATCGGTCGTGGTGGCGCTGCCAGTATTATGGACACAATATAATTTGAATTTTGATACCTCGGGGTCCGACGCTAACAGAAAGATGCCATAAAACTCGCTGGAAACAATTAAACGCGTAATATTTCAGTGTGCCTATTATAACAGATAGCGATCCAGTCGGGCTGCGTGGCCCCCCACTGGATCTGGTTGACCTCGCCCTCGGCCGCCGTGTACGCCAGGATGGGGTCCTCGATGGCGCGCGGCATCTGCTGGATGTCCCAGATGAGGGCCTGGTGGTCGTCGCCGGCCGTGCAGATGTGGCACGAGCTGGGGAATGGGGGTGGCTTATTGTGGGAAGTTACTTGGTAATATTTTGTGAGAATAGGGATGTTGTCAATTTTTTATCTTAAAAAGGAACCGAATCCGAAACCCAAAACCGAAATAATTTTTGAAAACTATTGAGAAATGAAAAAGTTACAAGCTATAAATTTCAATAGAGGGGGAAACTGTCAAACGACGAAAAAGATATGCACTTACTGGCACGTGACGTCACCGTTTGTTTGCGTAGGTAAAAACGAGATAGCTAGCTCTCCCCACAAAACGAGATAGTCCTTACGATAAATAAATGCTAATAATTTGTTCATTTGTAAACTAATTTAACGCTGTTTTCGGATATTAATATATTTCTAGCATTATTTTTTTGTTTTACATACAATAATTCGTAAAATCAAACTCTGTCAACATCCCTATTTTTTTCTAGGAGCCAATAAAAAAAAAACAATACTCAAATGCTGCGCAGAGCGAGGATGATAAAACAGCGTTATTCTTACAGAATCCCACGAGACAAGTGCTTCTTTTTTTTAGATTACATTCTCACAGAAAAGTAGAATAACACATATATCACGAAACTGGAAAACATAAGGACTATCTTCAAGAAGTCAAACTCGAAAAGTTCTCTTTTGAACCAAATTCAGCAATAGGTAAAATAATCGTGATATGTCTCACATTAGTTTGTGATTCCTTTTACTAAATTTGCTTTGAACCAAATTGAAATGGATAGTGGTTAAGTGTAAGAAATTATTGTGCATTAGAAAGTAGGTTTTATTATAATTTACCCCTGATAGCCTGTCATCCTCTCAACGGACTTGCTAGCTTAATGCACCCACTAATTTTCTCGTAGTCCCCGCTGATCTGCTCATTATCCCCACTGACCTGTTCGTGGCTATCACTGACCTGCTCATTATCCCTATTAACCAGCCTATTACCCCTACTGACCTGTTCGGTGTCCCCATTAACGCGATTGTGTTCCCCACTGCTATGGTCGTAGTCCCCACTAACATATCCACATTGACCTGCCTCCCTTCACTGACCTACTCGGTGTCCCCACTAAAATTAAACGCTGCACACTCAAAGGCCCACACTAAGGTGTATATTTCAGCTGAACTGACGTCTGCTCAGCAGCGCCCTAAGCTTTGTCATTTATCTCGGAAACCACCTACCCTGGCAATTTTTAATCAATTTTTCATAGAATGAAAAATGTATGACTGTAAGATACAATAATCCATTTCGAAATCGGTTGGAACATACATAATTAAAGACAGACACAAACACCCATGACCCGAGAACAAACATCTGCTTTTTACTCAAATGTTTGCCCCGACTGGGATTCGAACCCGGGACCCGTCGATCAAGAGGCAGCGCCATCAGATCACCACTCGACCAAAATGCCTGTGTTCCCCACTGCGATACGTGTTGTCCCCACTGACCTGTGCGGCGCCCAGGCGATGCCGTTGACGCAGGCGCGGTGGTTGTTGAGCCGCGCCACCGGAGTGCACGGCACGCGCACGTCTAGTATGATAACTTCACACGCGTCCATGGCCACAGTGGCCAAATAGTTCGGGTCCTGTTTGTTCCATGCTAAGCGGAGAAGTGGAGTGTGTTGGGGGTCCTAGGGATAGATTAATATTTTTGTTCGGTTCAAATTTTATGCTTTTATCATTGTTTTTAATTAGAAAATTTAGTGTAGCGGAATACATTATTTAATTTTAAAACATAAAATATTGAAAAACATGAAAAAGAATTAAAAATGTTCCCGAGTAAAATTTCGCTGGTTTCAGGTTTCAGTTTTTGCTAACTTTACACCCACTATACGAATGGTCCCCTTGCTTGTTTCAGTTTTTTTAGACTGATTCACATTCTTTATTACAAACTGATCGAAAGCGACCCAACAATTATGTAAGTAAGTACTGTTAGATTAACTTGTTGTACAGTCCGTTTAATTCGATATTTAATAATTACAATGCAAGAACACCATGGACCTATTACAATAACTGGACCTCGCAGTGTAATAACAATACCGAGCCGAAGGAGAGGCTCAAAAGTAGAAGTGCATCTCTTTTCAGTAGGGTGCCCATGTTTTACTTGTTTTGATAAATTCAACCCAATTTATTCTTGTAGCATAAACCTATAAAAGTAAGTGCATGACATTAATTATCAGATAACGGTGTCGATTCTGGCAGACACACCAAAATAATTTGACAGGACTAAACTAAATTGAAGCATCATGTCCTTGTCATTTCGACTCAGAAAGAAAAAGACATAACGCTTAAATTTAGTTTCATCATCATCATATCAGCCGGAAGACATCCACTGCTGAACATAGGCCTCCCCCATAGATTTCCACTTAGCACGGAGGTGTATTACTCAACTCATGTTTATTACGAACATACAGACACCCTACTCTTAATGACATACAGGCAATTTGAGAGACAAGGACACACAACTATTTTCGTGCTATCGCGCCTGAGTCGGATTACTACTTTCCCTTGTGTGTCTCAAAAGTGAACCCTAACATTATACAAATACAGTATATATTTGTGTTAGCGATATACAAAAGTAAGAGATCCAGATCCAATAATTATACATCCATGAAGAACACATATTATCTCTAATCTACGCGCGAAAACGATCTGTCAAAATGGTGCCGCCTAGTGCTGTTCCACACCGCGTGGACTGGTAGTGTTGTACCACTTTGTAGTCGATCGATTTTCTCTTAACAGTACATACCTCGTATATGATGGTGGAGTGCTCCAGATGGCGCAGGTCGAACATGCGCACGGAGCCGTCGGCGCCCACCGACGCGAACATGTCGCGCCCGCCGCCCGCGCGGCTGAACGCTATGTCGTACACCTCCTACGATAACGAAACGATGGTTATTGCTTTAGAACAAGCATTTAAGAGGGAAGAATAGCTTCGCGATTCTAGCACAATAAGAATTTAGGAAAACATAGCTATCGCTTGCGCGCTCAAGCTCCCGGGCATTGCGTGCGATAGAGACCGTTGCAGCTCGCGGTTGACAATAGATACTTTTCTTGGTGAAAGCATTTCGGGAGAAAACGTTTTCCACTAACTTAATCATAACAGATCACTTTGATTTTGGTGTCTTTCGGTTCTGCATAATATATTCTAGGTTTATACGTTTAGCTTTTAAAAATAAAATACTGCTTTTTGTATGTACTACAGACAGCTTAATTCGACAAAATTTTAATATAAAAATAACGTTATTTGAGGTACCTATAAGTTTTAATCTATAGCGAATTTTGAAAAATGGAAAAACTATAATTCATTGTGTTAATAACAAACTAAAAATCATTCAGATTTGAAAATGTTTAGAGGTGGAAAACGTTTTCTCTTTTTGTATGGACGAGCACGTAATATTCTTCCCTCAAGACTCAACAAGTAATATTCTGTAAGTCTATGACCAGAACTAGTCACTGTCTGTTACTGTTGTTGTTACTGTTGTAACAGACAGTAAAGCAACTGCAGCTCCAGCAGAATACCAGCGCTCTTCTTAAAGATAGAGCGCTGAGTTAGAGCCATTTTTTATCACTGCAGCACACATCTACTATTGTTATAACTTCGACACTCATAATTGCCATCTGTAGTTCTGTAAAGTGTAGTATGTGTGTTGAAGAAACAAAAATATATGATGCCTATGTTGTCTTGCAATTCTTTGAAAAATGGCGACCACAATCGTGATTTTGCCAATGTCTGAGTATTTTAATCAAAATTAAAATATAGAATGGCGAAATCGCCAATACCAAGTAAAGCAACCCTGTACGTTAATCTCGTCCATTGATCAGCAGGGTGAACCGCTAGCACATGAGGATGGACTGCGCACACCCCTGCTGTTGTCTTTATATTGCAGTAAAGACGCTAAAATCCGATACGCTGAAGTGTCATTCGTAGATTTGAAGAATAGATGGCCAGTTGTACTGGATTAAAAAGGTGCAAAAATCAAGGGCCTTATGTGGATGCGCTTAAATGTACAAAACATACCTTATCGTGAGCAATAAGCTGCGTCTTCACATGTCCTGAAACCTCGTTGACTCTTCCTAACACCTGGCCAGTCTCCAGGCCCCAAATGGTGCAAGTAGTATCGATACTACTGGTCCCTATGAGGTTGGGATCCACTTCGTTCCAGTCAAAAGAAGTCAGGGGCGCGCAAAAGTCAGAGTTCTTATTGTTGTTGAGAACACATTCGAAGAGTGTGTATGGTTCTCCCGCGCGCCAGATTCTGAGGTAGTCACCTGGAGAAAAAAAAGAAAAAAATATATTTGCAAATTAAGATAAAATAGCAATAATTGAAATCACAATTAATTAAGACTAGCATTCCATATCCTATGTCGATCGGTTGGTCTACCGTGAAGAAAAGACTAACAATTTTAAAATTATTAGTAGAGAATCAGTGGCGTAATGGTGGAGCCGGTTGGGTAATAGTAAAGCGTAGGTTGTGTAGAGGCGATGCGTCGGTGGGATAATGTTGGAGCGTCGGTGGGGTAACAGTAATCAGTGACGCGTCGGTGTCATAATGTTGGAGCGCCGCGCCGGTGGGGTAACAGTAATCAGTGACGCGTCGGTGTCATAATGGTGGAGCGCCGGTGGGGTAACAGTAATCAGTGACGCGTCGGTGTCATAATGGTGGACCGCCGGTGGGGTAACAGTAATCAGTGACGCGTCGGTGTCATAATGGTGGAGCGCCGGTGGGGTAACAGTAATCAGTGACGCGTCGGTGTCATAATGGTGGAGAGCCGGTGGGGTAATAGTAATCAGTGACGCGTCTGTGTCATAATATTGGAGCGCCGGTGGGGTAACAGTAATCAGTGACGCGTCGGTGTCATAATGGTGGAGCGCCGGTAGGGTAACAGTAACGCGTCGGTGTCATAATGGTGGAGCGCCGGTGGGGTAACAGTAACGCGTCGGTGTCATAATGGTGGAGCGCCGGTGGGGTAACAGTAACGCGTCGGTGTCATAATGGTGGAGCGCCGGTGGGGTAACATTAACGCGTCGGTGTCATAATGGTGGAGCGCCGGCAGGGGGGTGTCTCTCCGCAGTTTAGGCATGTTCTTGCGGCGGGCATACTGAGTATGTATTATTCACACGCGTTAGTCGCGTGTTGAACAGAATAATAAGTGTGCCGCTTGCAATAGTAGGCAAATTTTTATGCCTAAAGTTGACTTTTAGGGAGTGAGACTTTTGTACGTTAGTACTATTATTTATTCTGTGGCGCCAGTGGGGTAACAGTAACGTGTCGGTGTTATAACGGTGGAGCGCCAGTGGGGTAACAGTGACGCGACGGTGTCATAACGGCAGGGCGGCGGTAGGGTAATAGTTAAGCGTAGGTTGCGTAGTGGCGATGCGCCGGTGGGGTAACAATGACGCGACGGTGTCATAACTGTGGAGCGCCGGTAGGGTAATAGTAGAGCGTACGTTGCGTAGTGGCGATGCGTCGGTGGGGTAATGGTGGAGCATAGGTGAGTAATTGTGAATTGTAGATGGCGTAATGATAGAGCGTCGGTAAAGTTAAGAGCAAAGCCTCGGTGGCGAAAAGTGAAGCATCAATAGCTTAAAGGTGAAGCATTAGCAATGTAATAGTTACAGTGTTTCTGTTGCAGTGCAGGCCTCTGTGTATTAAAAAATCACAGTAAACAAGCACTCTTATAGTGACGAAAGGGAGGAAATCTTGAGGAATCCTTCATAATCATGCCCCTGCTGTATGTAGTACTGTTATAATAGTTTTTAAAATAATATTTACCGCTAGTGGCGAGTAGATCGGGGTAAACACCCTTACTGTCAGGAATCCACATGATCTTTGTGGTCGGGTATGGGTGGTCAAATGTGCTCTTAGCACTAAACTCACTGGTCTCTTCATCTAGGGAGATTATTTGGACCTGAAACAAAAAATGTGATAAAAATATTATTTACTAGCTTCCTGCCCGGGACTTCGATCCTATGGGAATTTCGGGAAGGAATGATACACTTTCAAACCTTCCTTTTAAATCACTCCGTCCATTGGTAAAACCGTATGAAAATCCATTCAGTACTTTGAGAGTGTATAAATAAAATAAATAAAATTTTGTTTATTTCCTAGAGAACAATTTTACAAAAAACAGTGTTGAGGCTTCTTTTAAGTAAAAATTTCACTTGTGTTAGAAGCCCTGCTCTTCTACTATACATTATGTTATCTAAGTAGGTAAACAATTCTATTTCGATATAATTGCGTTTAGACAGACAGATACGGCGGGGGACTTTGTTTTATTATATGATTATTTCTATTATTAGATTAAAAACACTTTTTACTTCTTGTACAGTCCTACAAATTTAATATTTAATAATTATTAAATATTAAATTTAATAAACATTGCATTGCATTGTAATTACAATGCAAAAAAAAACAAAAAAATTGTCAAGAAGAAGCCGCCTAGTGTTGTGTGGAACAACTGTAGTCTGGTAGTGTTGTACCACTTGTGTCGTCGATTGACATTCTCTTAACATTATGAATATCATAATCTGGCTGCCAATTGATCTAGGCACTTACCTTATTGTTATATTCTTCGACAAAGCTGCCCAGAGCTAACCGGAACCTTTTGTCGGGTCTTACGGACCAGTTCATTGAATATAGCGGCCATGGGGCTTGGTATCTGGAAATAAAGTTAACAATGACAATGTAAAAAATACAGATTAATTGAAATTCTCCTCATTTTTCAGTTAGCAAAAATGCTATTTGATTCAATTTAATACCAATCTTGGGAAAATTTCATCCACAATAAAATTATGATTTTGCCAATGTCTGAGTATTTTAAAATTAACATTTAGAATGGCAAAGTCCTCAATATCAAGCAAAGAAACCCTTTACAGGTTGTAGTACAGTCAGAAGCATTAATAAACATTGCCACATTTTCTAAAACATCTTAAAGTCATATACATTATTTTTTAATTTTATGCCAAGCTCAGGTTAATAGCTGCAATAGGTAGATCGCACGTGCATTAAACTTTATCAAAACTACTGCGTATCACGGTTTATAAAGCATAAATATAGACTTGGACTAGCGCAAAATCAGGTCACCTAAAATGAGGTTAGGTTAGAAATATTAGTAAAATGCTACTCAAATCCTTACTTGTAAATTTCCTTTCGTTTTGTGCTTGAGCTCGTAGTACTCGAGCTGCTATGTGGCATAGACATCATTAGATTTACTGTGTTTTCAACTACTTACGCTGAAAAACATGAAAATTATTTCAATTTTTATAAGACGAAAAATAGTGAAAAAATAACTTTTTTCTACATTATTATGTGCAATATGGGTCAGAGGGTCATTTTCATGTCTTGTGTTTGCATTGCATTCTATTTATTTTATTGTAAAGTTACTAAAACAGAAGAAAATGCAAAATTTCCGCTCATCATTAAAACTGCTTGAAAAACATACAGTAAAGCACTTTCTAGACCAACTTACATAAATGTTGGGATGTCAGTGTTATGTTCTACGCACAAATAATTATTAACGCTACAAATTATTATTTTTTGGTAAATTTCTCATGAAAAATAAACATGCTTAGTTCGACGCAACTTGACAGTTGATGAAAGTGTTGCTCTTGTAACAGTATGAAATCTCCCTCTTATTATTTTTCTAAGGATTTTTTTTTTAAATAACTAAACCGCAACTATTGTAACACTCAAACACTTAAATCTCTATTTTTGTACTTTTTTTAGAAATTGCTTTAACCTTTTTTTATATTGAGTAATAATGGGCGGACCGAACATTTTACATTAACGCGGAATAAATTGATGCAGTAGCAACATTTTATAGTTTTTAAGTAAAAATGAACATAGGCAATGGTTTTTTACAAACTGCCATGGAATTTTTGCCGGTTTTCTTCGATTGATGGTGATTGTGGTTTGGATCGGTACTGAGTATTATTCTGACTGTTTCCGACTGTAGTTCAGTATCGAACCAAATTTCTTTGTTTTAGAAATTAGCACTGGAAAAAATACTTGCAAAATTAATTACTACCTACTTAAGCCGCAATCACCAACCAAATTCGAGCTCTAGGTTGATGGAACGGAAAATCGCTACGATCAGAGGAAGGCTTGGATGCAGTATCCCACCGACAGTCTTTCATAGGTACCACAGATAATATAGGTACAGTCAGCTGAAGAGATAACTCGATCTTGGATCTTGTACGGGAATTCTTTTATTTTCAATTGGGACAATTTTTTTTGTTAAAATATATTTTATTTAGACTTGTAACTAAACTTTGTAACAGATTTTACTGAACTTGTAATCTTTTTGTGTTTTGACACGTTTTTTAAAAAGAAATATAATTACCTAGTAAAAATCGTAGTATAACATGGTTATCAGTTCGACTTTTAAGTTCGACCGGCGTAACAAACGTTACAGACTAGTGTTGCATAACTATCGATAGTTTGGCTATCGATAGTTGACCTTGAAAGACAGTAAGAATATACTGTCTTTCAAGGTCAACTATATCGATAGCCAATAGTTTGCAATACTATTGATGATGGACCAAAATATCCATAGATCGATAGTATTGGTTCAAAACTATCAATACTATCGATAATATTTATCGATGATATTGATAGTTTTGGTTCAATACTGTCGATAGTATCGATACTATTAAAATTCAATAGTATCGATATTGATAGTTTGGTCTGTCATCAATAGTATCGCAACCTATTGGCTATCGATAGCCCTATCGATATTCTTACTGTTTTTCAAGGTTACGATAGTATCGATAGACTATCGATACTTTCTACTATTGGTTTCAACACTATTACGGACATCGGTAACTTACGGGTTACCATGGCTGTCCCGGTGGAACATTGAAATTTATCCAAAAATATAGGACTGACTATAATACGAGATGGGACGGTTGGCAACGCTAATGGGTACCTACTAGGGATTTTGTCTAAAACGTCTTGCCTTTGAGTATGTACCTAACAAGTATTTCTTTAGTTGTTGGTCTATGCGTATTAAAATAATGAAGCCGCCGTCGTCCGGTCAATGAGTCTCATTGTTGAAAAGAGACATACCTAAAAATACCACACCCGGAGGTTGCCTGGATGAAATTACTAGATACTAAGCCATAAAGTCGCCTTTTTGTAGGGACCGGCACATCATGCTATCCAAAACTGTCAAATTTCTTCAATAGATTTTCAATTGTATCTCCAAGCATTAGAGTTTACTATCCATTGGGAAATCTAACAGTTTGTGGTAACCTGATGTGCTGTTGACTACAATGAATGTGTACATGCACTGGGTCTATTTATAGTCCATGTTCCAGTATGTGTAGATAAGTGAGAATTCTTGTATGTAAGTAAACTTATTTTATTGTGACATTTTGCATTAGGTAGATGGTGGACTGGTTGTCTAAGCTTCTACCACCCACCCCTTTGGCAATAAAACGATCGATCCTAGTCAGTTTACCTACTATAGTCTATCTCTTTTCGTAAATGGGTTGAATGTAATGGCCGCGAGCTCTCGCCAGCTTCGACATTTCGCGGACGTAGTCAAATAATCGCAGCATTAGTCAGCAATAGATTACAATTTGACCCACATTTGGGCTGAAACGTGCGCTGGCGCATACCTCCAGGAGGTAACCTTATCATTCGGCGCACGCGCGTTAGGCCCGGTTAAGGACATCGCTTTCTTTCTTACGTCAGAAGTGGCTTAGGGATTGGACTAGTGATATAATTTTGTTGTGCAATTTGTTGGAATGCGGGCGGTCAAAACTGGATCGTTGCTGGAATTGGTCTACTGGGGTAGCTAGTCTAGGGTTATCATTCGAGTCTATAAAACTTTCTATGCGGGAAAAATTTTTCCTGATTTTGTTCAGTGTTCCTTATGTTTCCTTTCTATCATTCTAATGCACTAACGCACTAACGATCTTCTCAGCTTTCGTAATAGGGGGTAATCTGTGTAATGCGCACTTCTGATGAATGGGGTTGTTTAAAATTCTTCGAGTTGTACGTTCGAAGTTCGAGTGAATAGGTACCTAGGTATTATCTGGTTGAACTTACTACAAATCCATCAAATCACATATTTGCCTCTGGGATGGATTTGGTCATCAACGCCCAGCCCAAACTCTTTTTTTTTTTACCAGCCCATGTACGTCCCCACCGAGGGGCACGGGCCTCCCTTCGAAACACGAAGGGGATTTAGGCCATAGTCCACCACGCTGGCCCAATGCGGGTTGGTGGACCGCTCGTCTTTCGAAGTGAATTTTCTTGGACGGGCGGGTTTCATCACGATGTTTTCCTTCACCGTTGAGCAAGTGATGATTAGAAATCCGTACATAAATCCGGAAAGACGAGTTTAGTGGTACAGGCCCGCACCCGGATTTGAACCCGCGACCTTCGGATTACAAGTCTGGGTCATTACCAACTGGGCTATCAGCCCAAACTCCTAAAACTAGAAAACAAAATCTTGGCACAAATATTCCTTTGATAACGTAGCAGGGGCGTAGCTACCGCTGTATCTGCCGTATCAATTATACGGGGCACCCGGGCCACGGGTTAAGCAAAAATTAATAAAAACTTCCCAAACTTTTATTTATTTCAGAAATGAGAAAAGTCATCAGCTATAAATGATTTAATTAAATGAGTTTGCCGAAAAAAAGGCAAGGAGAGCGTATATTTAATTTGAATTATATTTAATTGAAAAAAGGAAGTATATTTAATTTGAATTGTATGTGGAAAAAGTGAAAGATAGATAATAATGATGAATAAATATACATGCATACGCTCACGCCCATAATCCCTAACGGGGTAGGCAGAGCATTAGTGGTGCTAGAACCACTAGATGACACAAATTGTGAGGGTTACCAGATGGAACAAGTTACATAATGGTGAGAGGTGGTCAACCTTTCGCCGATGATGAATAAATATTTCTTTTAATTTTATGCAAACATTTTTTTTCTTGTGTGGGAAATCTATACGCTTCCTAAGGGAAAAAAAAAATTTTATACAGGGCCCCGTTAAAGGCAGGCTACGCCACTGTAACGTAGGCTAGGAATAAGGAAATTCTCACGGGAAGAAGATTCCAGGCATCTTCTAGTAAAAAAAAACGTAATAATCTTTTAACTAACCCATAGGTGTTAAAAATTAACCTAAGTTACTACATATTATTAATTTCTGTTAACCTAAGGTGCTCTTTGGATTGAACAAAGCTCAGGTTGTCAAAACATGACTGATAGTGGGCTAAGCTGAAGCCACAATGGTCAAAGGTAAACTATTAATTATTATCCACCTTGACCTAACACGCGTTTAAGACAAAGCTTCATTTCGGCACACGACAGCTGAGTAGGCGGTCTGACCTTACTTACCTTTTATTATGACTTTAAATTAACTTATAAAATTAGCCGCAAGTCAGGATAATAATAGATCTTTGGTGCACGTGTTCAATTTATAGATAAAGTAAACTATATTTAAGTACTTGCTTAGTGAATAAGTAATACAATTTTCGTTTGTATTAGACCTGAGGCCTTTGAAAGAAAAAGTTATGAGCAGAAATTAATTTAGAACCACTTAGGACTGACGAAAGTGGGCGAAAGGCTGACAACCTCTCACTAATTAGGTACATCATAAGTATTTAATTGTCATCTAATAACCCTCTAAATTTGTGTCAAAAGTGGCATCAAATGCTTTTAAAAACACTGATGCTCTGCCAACCCCGATAGGGATTATAGGCATGAACGTATATATGTGTTGGGATGGACGACAGTAAACAAATAATGCAAATATTTCTACTATAGGAGTTCGAACCCATATATATATATATATATATTAGTTTATTATATTATAGTATTATTCGTATGTATAAATATGTAGGTATTTAATATATTTATTTTTGTAGGATATAATAGGTATAATTAATTTCTAACTTAACAAGTTATTCAGTACACCCGCTATGATATTTCCTCTCTCAAATTCTTCCCTAAGGTTGCCTGGGAGAAATCGCTGAAAGCGATAAGGCCGCCTTATTGTATATGCCTGGGTTTTTGTAAATTTATTTTTATTTTTAATTATTTTTCTGTTTGTGTGTACAATAAAGTATATTTGATTTGATTTGAATGTGTGTTTGCTTACTTGGAATAGTGATAGTATTAGAATTATTAGGTCCATGGTTTACACATAGACATAGAATTCGTTTAGGTGCAAAAACGAGACTTGCACAATAAGTCATAAAAACTGCAAGAAAATGTCAATTTCTCCAATCTGTCATACCCTTTGTCACCACAAAATCACCATACAAACTGCACCCAAACACCGAACACCGCTCATGGCCTCTAAATAATGAATTCCTCCCTTTTCTCTGCCAAACTCGGATTTGTTCATCTATAGGCCAGCACTGGATTTACCCGGTGAACCAGAAAATTGGATGTACTGATAAATTTTCAGTCATAATTGCCAAAATTAGTGAGCACAAGAGTAAGTTTGTAGCTTGATCATTTCGGCTGGGATTATGAATCTTTTCTCTAAGATTCCTTTTCTAAATGTTCCGTTAGCTAATCCTAGTGGGTTAAATAGTTTTTCTTTGCTAATTAGATGCTATGGGAAGTGAAAATATAGCAAGATTATAGTTAATAAGGATTCGAGAACATTGAACTTGCGTTTGGATTACATAGTAGCTATTGCTAGCATTTTTAACACTATTTATCAGGGGATGCGCTGTGGCGTGGTTCACTATTTTTTTAAAGAGATTTTCTGTGTTAATAATTGAAGTATCGTACTTAATAATCAAGTACCTAATCAATTTTACTTTTATTTGAATCTGAGATTATGTGCGTTGTAAAAAATCCACATAACCACTCATTCTCAGCTCCTTATTCAAGAAAAAATAATCTTTTTAATTAGTAGTTAATTTTGGAAACACTGTAGCTGCAGCTCGAGTACGATGGTGATAGGGTGCGTAATGCGCCGCGGTCCTATGTCAAAATGTCAACATTGATAACGCCAGAGGGCGAGCAAGCCTTTGCGGGGGGCCCTCGCGCAATCAACGTGAAGAAGTTTCAGCGTCAGCAGAGCAGAGTGGGCGCGCCGCGCGAGTTTGTCGCCATCGTGTTGAAGCTGCTGAGCGCTGATCTCAACCGTTCATGATGGGAATTGTTTAATTTTTTTTAGATACAGTATCGCGCGGTGTTCCGGCGAAAAAACCACCATCGAATCCCGCGCAATACTGCAAAAACGGCATCGTTTTTATTAAACGTCAGTTCTTTTGGAGCAAACTCTTTGAACGAATCTTCTCTATTATAAAACCCAAGTCCAAGAAGAAAACTGCACCGGCTAAGGTAATTTTATAATAAGCTAAAAATGAAAAAAAAAAAACTGGATGTACTGGACAGTCGTCTCTACAAAGTCATAAACTCTTCTGTGGGTTAATGTAGGTATATGTCTCTATAATGAAACATCCATTAAATTTAATGATACTTTAAATATCATACTGTCACTTTCAGTCTTATTGGTGTAAACAAGGACGGTATTATATTTAAAGAACCGTGTGATAATCCTCACTATACAGGGTGTATGGGACAGGTTAGCAAAAAATGCAACCCTTAACTCAGACCATCATTCTGAATGATATTTCAGAAGAATTTTCCTCAGATAATTTTTCAAATTATTTTAAATAAATTATTTTAAATAAAAAAAAATTAAAAAAAATTACTTTAAAATTAATTTCATTCTAATACCTACACTCCATTTTTAAACGACTTCAAAAAAGGAGGAGGTTTCTCAATTCGACCTTATATTTTTTTTTATTGTTTTTTATGTATGTCCGCGGATGACTTCGTCGTTTATGAACCGATTTTGATTATTCTTTTTTTGTTGAAAAAGGAGTATCCCAAGGGTGGTCCCATGGAAAGGAAACCAGGATCTGATGGTGGAATCCTGAAGAAATTGAGGGAAACTCTCGAAAAAATTGACTTTTTTTTGGGATTGAAGTCGGTGACTCTTACGTTTTTGACGTGGAATTATATAAAAAAAAACTCCTAACTTGACGTTTCCGCGAAAAAAATATTACTTATACAGGGCTTTAGGTAAATCTCTTTCAACCTCTAGGGTGGTTAATCAGTCCGTGAAACTGAACAACTTCCCCAAGGAAAACAGGTCAAAATACGAAATAAAATTTTGAGTTCCCATACAAACTTCATCAGCATATAGCGCATTTTGTATGGGAGATCAAAAATTTTTTTTCGTATTTTGACCTATGTTCCTTGGGGAAGTTGTTCAGTTTCATGGACTGATTAACCACCCGAGAGGTTGAAAAAGATTTACCTAAAGCCCTGTAGTTGATCATAGTTATGTGTAGATTCCACCATATACACCCTATAAGTAATACATGAAGGCATAACACATAAACAAGCTTTAACTATAATGAATTTTCTGCAACTGAACGTTTGAATTCGATTCGTACTGGCTCGATCTAATTTGGATCATATTATTTTTTGTTTTATTTCTATAGTTTTTAATTTTTATTGCAGAACACTGCTACGAGCATAAGTGGTTCATTGGTAAGATTTTTTTCCATTTTATTCGGAAAGCTAGTTCCACCCGCGGACTCGTGCCCAACTGTGCGATAAAATGTAGACTATATCCTTTCCCAGGCTCTAATCTATCTCTTTACCAAATTTCATCAAAATCGGTTCAGTAGTTTAGGCGTGAAAGACAGTCAGAGTTACTTTTGCATTTATAATATTAAGTAAGGTTTCTTGTGGTACTAGAAATATGCTCTACCTATAACTTAAAGGCGTGAGGTAGAAAATTAATGAAAAATAAATTCTTCGTTCTCCAAGCTAAACAAGATTTAGCTTCGTTCTCCAAGCAAACGAAATCCTAATAGATTAGTTTTCTTTGAAACACCACGGACAGAAAAATACAACCGCAGCTGTTTGTGCATGTGTATTAGGTTATATAATAAATTACCTGCTGACATTAAAAATCTAACTTTGACTAAGGCCAGTGTTCACCAAATATTTAACCAACGATTAGCAGCTAACCAGAGATTTGACAATGTCATTTTCATACATTTTTTTTGACATTTTGTCTGATTAGCTTCTAACCGCGGTTTAACCGTTGGTTATGTTTTTGGTGAACACGGGCCTTAGTTTAAGACAAAATTGTATAAATGGCTAAATGACAAAACTTTCTATAAGATACATGATTTTTTACAGTAATTTTAATGAATTTCTAATATTTTATAATCAAATAATAATTTAAATGTAGTTGAAATGAAACAATAGTGATGAATTTGAATTTGTATAAAACTTTTAAGACTACCCGCCACCTTATTGCATGCTTATTTTATATAAGCAAAACATGATGTACTTAACTACCTTATTGTCATCTAAAATACCATGTTTTATGCAAATAAATGATTATGATTATTGATTAGGTACGTATTTCAGAACGCGACTCAGACTCTGATCTATACTTAAGTAACAGTCGTCTTTGTCATTTTGATAAAGAGAGAAAGAGACAATCAATACATATAGACGGCCGGATTGGTCGAGTGGTAGTGACGCTGCCTCTTGATCGGCGGGTCCTGGGTTTGATTCCCAGTCGGGACAAATATTTGTGTAATAAGCAGATGTTTGTTCTCGGGTGATGGGTGTTCGTGTTTGTCTTTATGTATGTTCCAAGGGACCCAAGACACAAGGGAAACCTTAGTGTGGGCCTTTGAGTGTGTAGCGTTTATTTATTATTGATCAAGACTTGAGTCTCATGTTTATTTTTATTTATTATATTATCTATTATAAGATGAGTTAACTCTTGACCTCAATCCTGACCATAAGGTTAAAGAAGAGGTCGACGATGGAGCGAGTTAACCCAGAAAATGCCTATAAAGGCACTGGTACTCCCACGCACCGACGGAACACAGCAAGCTGTTTGGCGTCGGACTTCGGTAGGAGGGTGGTCGCGAACCAGACGGCCCTTTACAGAGCCTACCACACCGCATGAGACCATAGGACGACACCTCAGATTCAGAAAAAAATGAAGTGTCGTTGCCTGGGATGTATTACTAGGAGGCAGGTCTCATTTGTGTTTCCTTAGTCGCCTCTTACGACACCCACGGAAAGAGATGGGGTGGTGTTATTCTCAACCGATCACCACACGGAATAAAACGGAATAAAATGTTATACGGGCCTTAGTGTTTAGCTTCGAGATACAAATGCATTAAGTACTCGTAGCCTAGGTGGCATTCGCTGATCAGCATCCGTATTTTACCCGTTCGATTCGAAACCGACGCACGGAAAATCTCAGTGCATCCCAGGGGTTGATTTTTGAAACAATAGAATTCCAATTCGCATACGAATTGATAAGATCTGTATGAGATTCTCACGCGAATCTTGTCAATTCGTATGCGAATTGGAATTCTATCGTTTCAAAAATAGGTCTCCAGCCCTCTCTTTCGGTATCCAGATGACATTAAGGCGACTACAGCACCTAAATTACGATTTTATGATGCGTAGATACCTAAGCATGACGCACTGCATCAAAGAGAAGAAAAAAATACTACGATAATATTCAGGACATAAACTAGATAAGTAGTTTGCTGAAAACATGATTCAGCACTTTTGGTTCGATAGAAAAAGCTCACAAAGTCACCTCTAAATACCCAATATTGTGTACCTTTTAAGCTGTAAAAACGATAGTAAAATGCACACAGGAACTTGAATTTACTATCAAAATGTTCGTGATTGAACACTCTCGATAAGTAGTTAACGCATTTTTCGATTTAAGCCGTCACCTTTCCATAAATCTCATTTTTCTAACTTTCGAACATGTTTTTACGCACGCACGCTTTCATAGTCCGTAAACTTCGTGTATCGACACTGTTCGCACTGCCGGCCCAGGCCTGTTGAGAGACGGAGATGGCACTATTCCTATGTGTGCTAATTTTTTTCTTTACCCAGAGACCGAGACGCGTATGCGCACATAATACAGGTTTTAGTCTGTGCGATTATCTCGAAGATATCTTGCCGAGTCTTCTGGCCTGGCTAGGAGGCCTGGTGGTCGCTGCAGCGGTGATACGATCGCTGTTTCACATGTACACGAAGAGGGAGTCACAAGTCACAGCGAGCAGTCGTTAATAGAGGTCAGATTACAAATAATTTATTTTATCTTTTATCAGCCCATATACGTCAGCACCGAGGGGTACGGGCCTCCCTTCGAAACACGACTGGGCAAATGCAGATCTAATCCTGGGGTCGTGGGTTCAAGTCCCATTCACGCCAAACATTTTTGTTTCCCTAAATTATTTGTGAACATCTCTCACATTGGGTAAACGTTTTAAAAATACTAAATTACAGGTAAGATTCAACTCAAAGTAACAAACTCTTTTATGGGTCAATGTATACGCTTCTACAATAAGATTTCCATGTGTATTCAAAACCTACCTTTAGAAAAATTTAAGACGATAATTAAACAAAAACTTTGTAAAAAGGGTGAAAGGGGGTTTGTAAAGGTGAGGTTAGAATTTCTGATTATCTGTTAGACAAGCAACCATGGGAATAAATTGCTCAGCTCCAGAGTAATTCAGATACTAAGTCAATTAAAATTAGAAGTAAGAAAATTTATATGATTGACTTAAAAAGAGCGACCCTCGGAGTTTCTTGCCTATTCTTCTCTTGAGGAAGATTGCACCTTTGCGAATAGGCGCAAAGTCAAAAATGCTAATGTAATTCACTATTTTGCTCAATGATTTATATTGATTTTTTATGACGTTTTTATGACGTTTTCAAGCAGCACTTTGTATGTTCTATGAAATAAACATTTATGACTTTTGACTTCTATCTATCCATACCTGATGCCTTTAATCCATTTTGGGGTAGGCATAGCTTCATATGGTTCTCGAACCATCGACATCACATTTCACATATGTTTTTTTTAACAATGGGTTCGCTCTTGACCACAATCTAGCACAAGGGCAAAGATGCGGTCGAGGTTGTAGCAAGCTCACCCAGAGGAAGCCTATTCACTCGAACTTTAAATAGATTTGGTTTATATGAGCTCAGAAATGTAGACGCAGGCAGGGAATTCCATTCCTTGTGACGGTCATTAGATGGAACATCATCATGTACAAACCCCCCACCGTACCGTGGGTCACCGTCACATGTCGTGGGTGGTGTACCGTCATCATGTTCCGTGTACCTGTGTCGCCTACAAACTACTCTTGTAGTGTGGCGACTTTAGTTTTAAATTAAAGTGTGTAATCTTTATTTGAAACTAGCTTTTCGCCCGGGACTTCGTTCCCGTGGGAATTTTTCCGTCAATTTTCCAATGTTTTTAATAGTTATTCTGCTATTCGGGACGAAGAGAAATACAACAAATCAAAAACCACGGCAATCGGTCCAGCCGTTCTCGAGTTATAAGTGTTGTAACAAACACGACTTTCTTTTATATATATATATATATATATATATATAGATATATATAGATATATATAGATATATAGATAAATTAATAAATTATTATTATTAAGTCAGCCGCAAGATGTCCACTGCTGGACATAGGCCTCCCCCAAGGATCTCCACCTTGATTGGGGATGGAATATAAGTAAAGTGATGATACAGGTTGTTAGTCTTTCGCCAACGATACAGCAAAACCCTCGCGCCTCATTTACTGGTTTCTATAGTATGCCTGGGAAGAGTTGGCAGCTGGCACATTCAAAGTAATTTTTTCACTCCCAGTCCAGTGCAGAAGTAATTTTTTAGAGTTATATGATGAATGTCGGAGGAGAAACAATTTTTTAATTTTATAGTAATTTTTCTCCACAGATGGCAAGTCGCAGCAGAGATTCACGGCAGATCCTCTGTATTAAAAGGATACCACTGAAACCAAGCGGGATTGCAGTTTCTGCGAAAAGAGGCCCGAGTTTTTTCTTTAACGGATCAAAGGGAAGTGTAGGGAGTGTAATGAACAGGTTTCTGACGCCTTTGAAGCCGTATTGCTTTATGATTCTAACGTGGCTCATTTTGGGCTTCCTGATTTGGGCCTGGCATGAGGGCAACAGGTTTGTAATTGAACACACATTACATATTACATACACTCACTCCTGTAAATATGGGGTAGACAGAGCATCAGTGGTTCAGAACCACTTGTTTTTTTTTAAATTTTATTATAAGATGGGTTAACTCTTGACCTCAACCTTGACCATAAAGGTCAAAGATGAGGTCGACGATGGAGCGAGTTAACCCAGAAAATGCCTATAAAGGCACTGGTACTCCCACGCACCGACGGAACACAGCAAGCTGTTTGGCGTCGGACTTCGGTTGGAGGGTGGTCGCGAACCAGACGGCCTACCACACCGCATGAGACCATAGGACGACACCTCAGATTCAGAAAAAAATGAAGTGTCGTTGCCTGGGATGGATTATTAGGAGGCAGGTCTCATTTGTGTTTCCTTAGTCGCCTCTTACGACACCCACGGAAAGAGGGTGGTGTTAATCTTAACCGATCACCACACGGCCAATTTGACATAAATTTTAAGGGTTATAAAATGAAACATTATGTTTAGTGGTCAGAGGTTGTCAGCCTTTCACCCACAATACAGCAAAATCCTCGCGTCCCTATTACTGACTTTTACGCTATGCCTGGTAAGAGTTGGCAGCTGGTACATTCTAAGTTTTTCTTTCACTCCCAGTCCAGTGTGGAAGTGGAAGTGTAATTGTACTACCACTATTATTACAGTCGCAGACACACTAAGCTCGTGCTTAGGGCCCAAAAAACCATTTATGGCTTGTTAAAACTTTAAATTTCATAAAAATGTATGAGGCCATTATTTTCTAATTTTTCTTACAGGATTAGAGAAAAAGAGAGACTCCTAAGATCAATCGGCTACGTACCAAATAAAAGTAACTATTATATTGCCTCTATGATTTAAGGCAAGGAGTGAATTTATAAATTTAAAAAGTAACTGCGCAAGCATTCCTAAACTCTTTCTTTACAGAATTAACTCAAATCAAATTCTGTAAAGACCTCATAAAACTCTACGATGGGGGCCTACTCATTAATAGATTTTATTCTAGAACCGTGGTTCATAACCTTTTAGTATTGGTGGACCATTTTACAAAATATCTGTTTTGCCACGGATCACCAACTGTTTACAGTTTTACCTACATGCACTGTTGTTCTTAATCAACAGTGTTTTTTTTTACGTTTTTTTCTCTTACTAACTTTTGAATACTTGGTTCAGTGCTAGCCAAAGCCAAACACTTGAAGAACAGAATAGAAAAGAATAAGAATAGAAAAACATCTTTATTTTATAGGACATTCAGGATGCCACTTATAAATATTGTATGAAATGTGACGAGTCGACACAGTCAATGAAATCGACTAGAAAGCTCTGGAATCCAGTCGATTTCATTAATTGTGTCGATTCGTCACATTTCACACAATATTTTTGGAATGGCTTCGCGGACCATTTCAGGTGCTTTCAGGGACTACCAGTGGTCGGTTGCCCACCGGTTAAGAACCACTGTTCTAGAATGATTCTGATTTTGATACTGCTATTGACAATGTGTTTTATGCTCTCTTCCTAAATTAACATTGGTTTATCACAGTAATGCAGTTGAATTCTCATAGCAAATACTAATCATAATACATTAATCATAAGATATATGTGAAACTTCTATGTATTGTACATTATTGCTTGATATCCTATTGGTCCAAAAAAGTAAGGAAAATATAATAAACTTATATAATACTACAATACACTTTTTTTGTTTAAACTCATCTTAAAAACATCGATAATAAGTTAAAGATATCTTTATAGAGTTTTGATTTTTTTATTTATCAATTTATGTATAAACTCAGCCTATAATCACTTTCGGTGTTGACAGAATGTCATGTGGTTTTTTTTAACAGCCCATATACGTCGCCACCGAGGGGCATAGGCCTACCTTCGATACACGAAGGTGATTTAGGCCGTAATCAACCACGCTGGCCCAATGCGGGTTGATGGACCGCTTGTCTTTCGAAAATGGTGACTCATATGTTTTTAACGTGGAAAATTATTCAATATCAAAATGCAATTTGATAAGTAACTTTTTATTACGGATATGTTTAGCTATTGTAATTAAATATGTTAAGTGATTGCCGCATTTTGATATGTAGGTACTTACTACTTTTCGGCTATTAAAGTTCAAGGTGGTGTCAGATTTTATCTGTACAGGTAGTTACATAAAAAGTATGACCCTAGATTTAGAAAAATATTTTTTTAGCAATAAATGTATGTATGTATTTATTTTTTATTGTACATGAGCATAAGTTACACAAAACACATTATAAGAAAAACAGTACAAAGGCGGACTTATCCCACAAGGGGATTTCTTCCAGTCAACCCATTGAGTGTTTGAGAGGAAGGAGTAGTCGGCAGGTAGCATTAAATGTACAAAGGTAGTACAATAGAATATATTAATATACAAATAATATAATAAATTAAACATGTACATATAAAATACATAAATATAGAACATAAGCATATAAATATAAATGGGCGTGCACTTATCCTTTGCCATAATATTCTTCCGTTGCATGTTTTGTTTTCTTTTCTCCAGCAATCGTTGGGTAATGTAGGATACACTTGTTTCTATAATAATTTTGGTTCGGCAATGCACCACCACAACATCTTCTGCCCGCGGCCATGACAGGTCTAGCCCAGCACCGACTGTGACGTATGCACTCGAGACAAGGGTAGTAGATACATAATGCCAATACACTACAGGTCATATTTTGTGAATTATACAAGAAGTACGTCTATTCACCTCTCAAGTTTGCCCTTATCCATAGACATAAAAAATTAATAAACAGTGGATCGCAAATAGGGGACCCCCATGACTCCTTATAAAATCGTCTTAGAGTACAGAATTAGTCATAAAAACAAGGAACCCGAAAATAATCCGAAAGACTTCTATGCAAGGGTATTTTAGTTTAAAACCTGGTGAATTGTGAATAAAGTTCTGCCCAGGTTCCTTTAGGTATGAAAAATATATTTTTGCATAACTGAAGGTTTACCATGATCGCTTAGCGCGATCCAATTTAGGACCTAAACAAGTCTGCAACGCTTATTCGTACCATGATGGCTTATAAGCGATTCAATTTTGGCGCTGTTGCGATTCAAAGGCAGACCAGCGACAATTTATGTAGACATTTAAAATGGACCATAGACAACCGAGCAGTTCAAAAGCAGCGCCATCATGGTACCATATAAAAAAACATTCCAATAGCGAAGCAGTTCAAAGTTGGATCCTAAACAGAAATGATTTTAAACGATCGTGGTAGGTACCCTGAACTATTTATGTTAACGGAGGGAGTTGCAAGCATCAATTATCGAACGCTCTTCCCTTAGATAAGTTAGGGAAAGCTTTAAATTAAAAAAGCATTGTCACCCTCGATTGCTTATTTACCTATAACCATCTCGATTATTGCCAGCTTTCAAACAAAAAAAAATCGCTTTGAAATCGGTCCATTCGTTTAGGAGCTACGATGCCACAGAAAGGTACACAGATACAATACGTCAAACTTTATAACACCCTTCTTTTTTGTCGTGGGTTAAAAAGTAATGATTATCGAACGTAAATTGACACCATTCACGGGTTGTGCTAACTAAAGCTAAAGCCTAAGTTATTAGTGCCAAGCAAAAATGTCAGCATTGAAATTCTTAACGAAACTAAATCTTTAACTAAAATCTGCCCCCTGTTGAGTTCTGACCAAGGTCTAATTGTTCCTTAATCTGATCGGCTTTCAGTCACTTCCTATGCAGTTATGAAGTGATTGGGTAATCTAAATAATATCTAATTAGCTTCTTTTGTGGGGGATTACAGGCTTTTAAGCTGTTAAATATTTTATAGGTCGATGAAACGATAAGTGATTCCGTTCGGTGGTTGTCATTATGTATTTACTGTTTTTTTTTGTTTTTAACCGACTTCAAAAACAGTAGAAGGTTCTCAATTCAACCATGTATTATGTTATGTTTGTCGGGCGTTTTCCGCACTTAACCTCTCGATTGAGCCATTGTGCGTGATATTGTTTGGGCTAGCTATTCCAGCCAGCCAATGTCCTCCCAGAAGCACGCAAGACTTCTTACGTTCCTGCATGCCTCTGATAGGGATCCCGGGTTATGCAAGAATGCCACAGCGTGGAAGCCCATTGTGCTTCCACGCCGTTGAACGATATTGCTTGGTGAACGATATTATAGTAAAAAAAAAATTTTTTTTTGTCTAATATATCAGACATCGGCGGCGAAGGCACGAAACTTAAACGTCTGATATATCAGACATTGGCGCTGAAAAGGTTAAAAAAATCAACAAAAACAAAAAATACTTACAAACCAAAACGTCAGCATCTAGATACATTGACGTTATGGTTTGTGGCTATCCGCTAATAGGCATTGTTGGGTTTGAAGTCGGTTGATGTTTACGTTTTTAACGTGGACAATTATTTAGAACAACTTTCTCTAAAGGGACCTATTTTAAATTCTCAAAAAAAGTTAATTTCTTAGGAAGGATGAACGCTCGCTCTACTCGTATGTTAACTTTTTAGTCAGAGTGGCGAATGTTTTTTTTTCGTATTTCGTATTGTTCAGTTTCGTTTACTAACTAAAGTCACCCAAAAATGGCAGGTGATTAGGCCGCAGTGTTGAATGTTGTTTCGAGAACTTTACCAACATATATAAGTAGGTATGTTTACATGTTTTATTAATTAAAGTTCATTAGTCTTTTACAGACGACCATTTTGGGGCGACTGTCATCACTTAAGAAAATGACTGAGGATAGGCGCATCAGGTGAAGCGCTTGTAGCCCAGTGACGCTCGATCAGTGAGGTTAAGCAACGTACTTAGAGGCAGGGAACCTGATGGGTGACCAAAGTGGCAATTTGTCACAAGCGTTTCCGTGCCGTTAAGCTGTCGGTCCCGGAACTTTTGTTGATTTACTACAGTCGTCAAAACCAAGTCAGAGGCCATTGTGAAGTTCGAAAACTGACATCAGGGTTAGCCAAGTTCGCCACACACTTGACTATATATACCTACATGATAAAAAGAAAAAGCGCATCAGGTTAACCCATTTTCATTCCAAAAACTTTTCTTATAGTAAATGCATAGAGCGTACGCATGTGGTAACCTTATTTATCAAATGAGACCTAGAATGTCTCTTAGACAAATGTTCAAAGAAATAGATATTTTGACTTTTGCATCCCAATATATATGTGACAATCTTTTATATGTGAAGAAAAATGAACATTTGTTTAAGAAAAATAGCGATAGGCACAATGTTAATACAAGGACCAAGCATAAACTGGATGTACTAGACAGTCGTCTCCACAAGGTCACGAACTCTTTTATGGGTCAATGTATACGTTTCTATAATAAGATTCCCATGTGTATTCAAAATTTACCTTTGGATAAATTTAAGACAGTGGTTAAACAAAAACTTTGCAAAAAGGGCTATTACAAAATTTCTGATTATCTATCAGACAGGCAGCCATGGGAATGAACTGCTCAGCTCTAGAGTTATTTCGGATTTAGTTAAAATTAGCAAATAAGAAAATTTGTAATGCGATTTAAAAGAGCAACCTCAGAGTTTCTTGCCTGTTCTTCTCTGAGGAAGACTGCACCTTTGCGAATAGGCGTAGAGTCAGTAGAGTCAAAAGAACGAATGCGTATGTATGTATTTAAATCGTTTAATGTATGTTTGTATGTATTTCATTATAATCTTGACTTATTTTAAGTGACATCCTGAATATCCTATAAAATAAAGATTTTTCTATTCTATTCTATTCTTATGTGCTGCCCTCTGTACATATGGTACTTGCACCAAGAAGCTCCTCAGTAGGTACTAAAGCCTAAACTTGTAGGCTTGGCCAATTATTATAATAATGTGTATGCTATACCTACTGTATGAACGTTATAGGACGCATATTGAAAGAAAGTACAGACAGCAGCACGTCCGGTTTTTTTATTTATTATAAGATTGGTTAGCTCTTGACCTTAATCTTGACCATAAGGTCAAAGACGAGGTCGACGATGGAGCGAGTTAACCAAGAAAATGCCTATAAAGGCACTGGTACTCCCACGCACCGACGGAACACAGCAAGCTGTTTGGCGTCGGACTTCGGTAGGAGGGTGGTCGCGAACCAGACGGCCCTTTACAGAGCCTACCACACCGCATGAGACCATAGGACGACACCTCAGATTTAAAAACAAATGAAGTGCCGTTGCCTGGGATGGATTACTAGGAGGCAGGTCTCATTTGTGTTTCCTTAGTCGCCTCTTACGACACCCACGGAAAGAAATGGGGTGGTGTTATTCTCAACCGATCACAGGTTACCCATTTGCACTACGAAAGCCAACGCTATTACGAGCGAGATAAGGGTAACGTCAAGGTCGACGTGTACAGTCTGATGTGTTGCCGTGTGTACCTACGTACGTTACCAAACCCAAGTCCTTGACATATCTAGAACGCACTTTGTAGCAACGACTTCAGAAGCTTTACACACTTAAATTTGCAGTTGGAAAACTGCTCAATACATACAAACACAGTTGAAAGTAAATTTCACTAGATGTAAGAGTAAAGTGGTTCAGGTTTGTTTGTGATGCGCCACGCGATTCGCTATTTCGTCTTGGTTTTGGAACGCATCGCAATGTTCCACCGGCTGCATAGGTAATCGATTCCTTTGCCCGTTGCATACGTTTAAAAGTAATGCAATCGAAGATTTATCACATGGTGGTTACATGTTTGACCGAAAATAAAATCATAGAAAGTACATAAGCTACCGTGTGAGTTCCCGGCAGAGTAGAATAGGACCACCCTCTTTCTTACCGAGGTGTCGTACAAGGCGACTAAGGTAAATATGCAAGCAAGTTCATCTGCACACAGAGAAGGAAAACTCTGCAATTATATCAAAACCCTCGCCAACCCGTCTGCCAAGCGTGGTGAGTATGGCATTTACCCCTTATGTTGTTGAGGGAGGCCCGTGCCCCAGCAGTGGGGACGTATATGGGCTGATGAGGACATCAGCTACATTTTATCCCACAGTTGGGCACGATATGACTTGTATTCCACGCGGGCGGAAAGCTAGTTCCTTATAAATTTTAAAGGGCTGAACCAATTTTGATTAAATAAAGCTAAGAACCATTCTAATTACATCAACGTCACGTGTGTATCTGTGTATCTGTCTGTGGCATTGTAGCTCCAAAACGAATAAAATTTTTTTTGATAAAAAAAATTGTTTTAAAACTGTCTTGATCGAGATTCAGAGCTATATCATAGATACTACCTCTTTATAGAGGTAGCTATAAAGAAGTCTTGTTTTATGTAGCTTGTATTATTACTATTATTAGTATTATTACTAGCTACATATATTTTACCATTGCCCCTCGAAAAAGGGTCGAAAAGGTCCGAGGGGCAATGGTGAAAACAAAATTTTTATTTAGTGATGAATGTCAACGGTCGATTTGGTCGAGTGGTAGTGGCGCTGCCTGGGTTCGATCCCCAGTCGGGCAAACATTTGTGGAAAAAGCAGATGTTTGTTCTCAGGTCATGGGTGTTTGCTTGTCTTTATGTATGTATTTTCGGAGAGAACATTACTTTAGTGTCGCCTTTGAGTATGTAGCATTTATTATTTACTGGCTTTCCGCCCGCGGCTCCGCCCGCGTGGACTACAGGTTATATCGTGCCCAACTGTGGGATAAAATGTAACCTATGTCCTTTCCCAGGCTCTAATCTATCTCTGTACCAAATTTCATCAAAATCGGTTCAGTAGTTTAGGCGTGAAAGACGGACAGACAGACAGATTTATAATATTAGTATGGATTTGATAAAACATTTTTAATATTTTATATTTGTAGACATACAACAACGTTTCTTTTTCTATAGTATTCGACATAAACGCTAGTAGCTAAGTAAAATTAAATTATTACGAATAGATAGTGTCCGCCTGCTTCCCACGACGCCGACCTTGCGCAGGCGCACACCTCTTGCTGACTCCGTTCCAAACGTATCCGATCGTGACGCGGTTTTTGCAAAAGATTAGTAATTGATTGCTTTTGTTTATTTTTAGTTGTATTTCCTTATTCTTTTGTTTGGTGCGTAATCTACTATGGTAAAACATAGGTTACGTCTTAGGGGTGAATTTACAGAAACGCAGCAATACGGGTCTTACCATTTTCTGTTGAGTAGTATTACGAAGTTTCAAGTAAATTGAACACTTCTTCTTCTTATCGTGTAGGTATAGTCAAGTGCGTGGCGAACTTGGCTAATCCCGGTGTCAGAGTTTTCAAACTGCCAAATGGCCTCTGACTTGGTTTTAACGACTGTAGTCAATCGAAAACAGCCGGGACCGACAGCTTAGCGTGCCCTCCAAAGCACTGCAATGCTCGTGATAAATTGCCACTTTGGTCACCCATCAGGTTCCCGGCCTCTGCGTACGTTACTTAACCTCACTGATCGGCAGAGATCTGTGAGCGCCACTGGGCAACGAGCGCTTCTATTGAACACTGAAGAGAGCTTTCAATTGGTGAAATACTTTCAAAATCGGTTCAGTAGTTCCCGAGATTACTTCGTACAAACAAACCTAACAAAAACTTTGCTAGTATAAATTCGAGGGTCATCATTATCATTAGCCTGTGTCAGTCTACTGCTGGACATAGGCCTCTCCTATAGCACGTCATTGAGCTTGGTATTCAGCTCTCCTCCTCCAACCACTGCCTGCTACCTTACAATATCGTCACCCCACCTAGTAACAGGGCGCCCTACGCTACGTTTGCCGATTCGTGGTCTCCATTCTAGAACTTGTCTGCCCCAACAGTCTTAGGTTCTACGACAGACGAGATTGCATGGGAGTGGCTTCTGCCGGCAAAAATCCTTGCAGACATTAGGTTGCTCCGCGAAGCCTGCGAAATCCCCAGGAGGATTCTGAGCTTCTGGACAGAGCTGAAGTGGCTGGAATAGCCACTGACCCACACGTATATAATGGGCCACTTAAGAGCCTAAATGCGGAAATGGGAGCCCATATCATTTTCCGTTGTGTGGTGATCGGTTGAGAATAATACCTACCCATCTCTTTCTGTGGGTGTCGTAAGAGGCGACTAAGGAAACAAAAATGAGACCTGCCGCCTAGTTATCCATCTTAGGCAACGACACCTAAGTTTGTTGTTAATCTGAGGTGGCGTCTTATGGTCTCATGCGGTGTGGTAGGCTCTGTAAAGGGCCATCTGGTTCGCGAATACCCTACCCAAGTCCAACGCTAAACAGCTTGCTGTGTTCCTTCCGTGCTTGGGAGTACCAGTGTCTTAATTGCCATTTTCTGGGTTAACTCGCTCCATCGTCGACCTCATCTGTGACATTAGACCAAGAGTTAACACATCTCATAATAATAATAAAAAAAATCACTTAGTTCAGCCTATTGCCACTTTAGTTTGCTAATTCTTCGAGCTATGTCGAGATTATTCGCGGGGTTTCCACAACATTCCAGAACCCAGATCATTGTGGAACTTTCCAGAATAAGAGTCCAAGCGAACGAAGTCGCGGACAAATAGCTAGCTTTTATTAAAATAAGCACCCATTGTAACTACTTCTCACGCTCATATATTACGTTACACCACAGAAGGAGAGAAATTATAGTAAGTGACATTTAAAATATAACACAGTAAAAGTTTTCTCTCTTTGGGAGTTTTTAACATTGTGTTCTCAGGATTTCGAGGCATTTTATCTTAATTATTCATTAATGTCACACTGATAAATACACATTAATTAACACATAAGACTTTTTATATGTTTTTTTTTAAATAAAAAGTAGACTAACAGTTTGTTAATTTTTGTTTTTTTCGTTATAATTTTCATATCTGTTAGGTACTTATTGTTACATTTATCGTCGACAATAATTTAAATTTTGGATTGCATAATACGCCATTCATATCGAATATTAACCTAACAAACAAACTGTTAGTTCTGATTTTTTTATATGTTGTTAGGACTACTACCAGTATCGTTTATCCAAGTTTGCAGCTTCGAAAGATCTGTGCTAAGTTTTACCTATAACTTTGCAGCACTCGAAAAACCGTAAAGTTTTCGCACTTTAATTAATACTTTAGGATTTATATTTATTAGCTCGAGTTGATTCATACAAAAGACATCAACGCGTGACTTTTTTTTTACATCTCTGTATTCGATAAATTTTGGTGAAAGGAAGTTTTGAATCTTTTTGTTTCAATGTATTTATTTTCTATTAAGCACAAAATACCTTATAGGGGTGGGTAGAGCTTCAAGTAATACGGTGTCTGTCTTCGCTGGTTTTTATTTTTTTAATGTAGCAGTGCAGATAGTATAATTTGTCTAAAATTTTTTGATAGTATTCCGCTAATAAGTAGCTAAGAACATTAGAGTAAATGACACTAAACCAGAAGCGGCGCCTGCGACCTTGACACGCTGAGAGTGAAATGAAACGCAGATCTGAGCAGTGGATACAGTTTCATACAGCCAATACAGCTGTGAAAGACCCGGGTCGGTGTCCGGTTACTAAGACAAAGCTACACGCAGATTTGAGTTTATTTTTTTAACCGCTTTCAAAAAATGGAGGAGTTAGACAGTTTTCTTAAATATTGGACAGCTCTCTCAACGCTGTCTAGCCCCAAACCAAATAAGGCTTGTATTATGAGTGCTAATACTAATAATAAAGAGGAAAGATTTGATTATTTGTTTGTTTGCATTGAATAGGCTCCGAAACTACTGGACTATTTGAAAAATTCTTTCCCCATGAGAAAGCTACATTATCCCTGATGAACATAGGCTACATAATTTTCCAGAATTCCCACGGGAACGAAGTCTCGAGCGGAACGCTAGTTGGAAAATAAATACATTTCATACATAAACCAACCATTCATGTAACAGATATTCACAATCTTACGGTGACATAAATGTATATATTGTAATCGGTTTCTCGAAAGTGACTAACGATTTTAATGAAATTTATAGGTTAGGACTATTTTGGACCAATAGTTCACACTTTTATTTCTAAAAAAATGCAAATTCATGCACTTTTTGGCAAAATAAGAGAACGCAAAGTTGGTTCCAAAATACGCTTTAGCTTCTGTTTCTTCCGAGCTTTTGTAACATTAGTAATGTACGTACTAGTATTTGTGAATGAAATATGAGACTTTGAACCCGAGGTAACACAGTAAGGTGTGACCGTATGAAGCAATTCTTTGTGGTTGAAAACACACAATACAAATAATAGGATATTTTACTGTAACTATGGCATTTTCAAGGTCTTCCTAATAAGATTGAGGTGTTGAAACCTGTTTATTATATGATATTAGATTATGTTTTGTCGCCTTGAAGAAAAGGTTCAATTCATTATTTTTTGTGGCTTTTTGTGACTCTGCTGTCATTTTTTTAGTTTTTTTTATCAAAAACTAAGTAGGGTTGTGTCTACTATGCGTGCCAGCCTAGATAACTGATATATTTATCAATATTTAAAACATTTTTGTAATGTAAATATATACATTAAATATTTTATACACAATCACCGGGGTGTGTGGTCATAGCATCTTAGTGCTAAAAATACAGTAATTAAACAAAACCTTTGCAAAAAAGGGCTATCACAGCATTTCTGATTTCTCAGACATGGTAGTAAACTTCTCAGCTCTAGAATTATTCCAGATTTAGTTTAAATTTGAAAATAAGGAATTTTGTAGTGATATTAAAAAGAGCACCCTCGGAGTTTCTTGCCTATTCTTCTCTGGGGAAGACTGTATGTGCTTATATATTAATTAATTATTAATTAATTGTATGTGCTTATATATTTATTAATTATTATGTTTGTATTATAAATTCAATATCTCACTTTATCTTGGTACACCCTTGCCCACTTCAACTGCCTCTCCCTCTCACATAGGTTAGCTGGAAGAAAACTCATTGCTTGAGTTAAGCTCGCCGTTGTACATGTCCTTTTTTTGTGTATTTTTTTAAATATGTATTTTTGTGTACAATAAAGAATAAAGAATAAAGAAAGACTGCAGCGTAGAGTCAGTAGAGTCAAAAGAACGATTATATATGTATGTATTTAAATCCTTTAATGTAACATCTTGAATGAACGAATATGTTTGTATGTATTAATGTAACTTTGACTTATTTTGAGTAACATCCTGAATGTTCTATTAAACAAAGCTATTTTGAATTTGAATTAGACAAGTCTAGACGTAAAATTGATTTGTCTATTCGATGATATCTTTATTTTAAACTCGTAGTCAAAGGTTAGATCTTATCTATTTTAGTTAAATTTAGAGGAGTTTTGCGACCAAATCTCGGTATCCTAACGTGACGCAATATGGAGAGTGAGTTTAAATTAATTAGCGAAACATTATACATAAAAACTGAGCAATTTTTCCCAAGGAATCTATTTGAAATTCTCAAAAGAGAAATACGATTCCCCATACAAAGGTAAATCAGCTGATCGTGCAAGTTATTTTAATTACATTTTATATTTTTGTGACTATCATAACAAGAATTGAATAATATGAGCTTCATTTAATTTGACATTATAGCTTTATTCAATAAAATTATATTCAATAAATAAAGTTTATTGTTAAATAAATACCTATATCTGACGACCACCAGAATTGACGACCAGTTTGGTCTAGTGGTAGTGGTGCTGCCTCTTGATCGACGGGTCCTGGGTTCGATTCCTAGTCGGGGCAAATATTTGTGTAAAAAGCAAATGTTTGTTCTCGGGTCATGGGTATTTGTGTTTGTCTTTATGTGTGTTCCGAGGGACTCACGACACAAGGGAAAACCTTAATGTAGGCCTTTGAGTGTGTAACGTTTATTGTTTATTTGTTTATCTAATCTAATCTAAAGAGAGGCAATTTTTTTTCAAGTTCGGGCCCATGTTTCGTGGGGAAAGTTTATGTGAACTGATTCATATCATTAATTATCACTTACTATTTTAGCGACACCCAATTTAAAATTAATAAATAGTCAGAGCAAAATGCCAACACGCTTTTGAGATTTAGTTATAATATCTTATTAGGATTAGGCGATATCTTTTTTCAGATATTGATTTAAAAGTTAAATCGCAAAGACTTCGATCACGATTCTTAGAATGGCACTAGTTGATGGACCACAGACATTTTGGATAAAGATAAAACTATATAGAATTGAAGGTCTTGACTCACTAATTCATCAATGCCCAGTAAACCCTTGGACTTACAGGTCTGTTAACTAAAGCTGGCGCGTTCACAGTACTCACACTTATGCAATTTCACTATACAGGATGTTTAAAACTAAATGATTTTCAAATAATTGATTCATAAGTGTAGACTAGAGTTAGTTTTTAGTAAATGGGTGCGTTGTAGATAACAGACACTACACAAACGGAATGTGTAAATGTGTTGAACGCGCCAGCTTTAGTTAACAGACCTGTAGAAAGCTGAAATTTGGCACAAAGACAAAGAATAAAGAAGGATTTTTTTTACAAAATTCGTTTTGGGAACAAAGTTCTAAACATCTTCTAGTATAACCTATTTTGTACCAGCCCATATACGTCCCCATCGAGGGCCACGGGCTTCCCTTCGAAACACGAAGGAGATTTTAGGCCATAGTCCACCACGCTGGCGCAATGCGGGTTGGTGGACCGCTCGTCTTTTGAAAATGAATATTCTTGGACGGACGGGTTTCATCACGATGTTTTCCTTCACCGTTGAGCAAGTGATTTTTTTTATTTATTATATGATGGGTTAACTCTTGACCTCAATCTCGACCATAAAGGTCAAAGACGAGGTCGACGATGGAGCGAGTTAACCCAGAAAATGTCTATAAAGGCACTGGTACTCCCACGCACCGTCGGAACACAGCAAGCTGTTTGGCGTCGGACTTCGGTAGGAGGGTAGTCGCGAACCAGACGGCCCTTTACAGAGCCTACCACACCGCATGAGACCATAGGACGATACCTCAGATTCAGAAAAAAATGAAGTGTCGTTGCCTGGGATGGATTACTAGGAGGCAGGTCTCATTTGTGTTTCCTTAGTCGCCTCTTAAGACACCCACGGAAAGAGATGGGGTGGTGTTATTCTCAACCGATCACCACACGGCACTATAATTAGAAATCCGTACATAAATCCGAAAAGACGAATTTAGTGTTACAGGCCCGCACCAGGCTTTGAACCCGCGACCTTCGTATTACAAGTCTGACTTATTACCAACTGGGCTATCACCTAATGCCCAGTTGGTAACGGTATATCACTTCTGTGCAAGAGCACAAGAATTCGCGAATAAGCATTTGTTGACTTTTCGCGATTTCCACCTATTATCAACATATGGGTAGCTTTCATCACCCTTATAATGTCCCACTGCTAGGCAAGTTCCTGTCCTAAACAGGAAGATTTACTCACTAAAGAAAAACTTTCGGTGCAAATAGGAGTTGAACCCACGACCGTAGGATTGAATCTCCTGGTGCTCTAACTTACTGAGCTATTGTGACTTCAAGTCAAGCGGCGAAATTTCTCATTACCCTAAGCACATTACGTTACCGCTTGAATTGAAGGCACTGTCGCACAGTGGGTTTGAACACCAGATCTAATCCTGAGGTTGAGAGTTCAAGTTCCATTCGCACCGAATACTTTTCTTTCCCTAAACATACTTAATTTTTTATTTTTTATTAATGAAGGGGTCGCTCTTGACCACAATCTAGCCCAAGGGCAAAGATGCGGTCGAGGATGTAGCAAGCTCACCCAGAAGAAGCCTATTCACTCGAACTTTAAAGAGATTCGGGTTATATGAACTCGGAAATACAGACGCAGGCAGGGAATTCCATTCCCTAGCAGTGCGCAATACGAAAGATGATGAAAAGCGCTCAGTGCGAATCCGTGGGATATCAACAAGATAGGGATGGTACCCCGCGGTGTGTCTGGACGTCCGATAGAAGAATGGGGCAGGCGGAATGAGCTCATGCAGCTCCTGAGCACACTCCCCGAAGTACATCTTATAAAAAATCATGATTTTTGTCATGATTTAGGAAACTCTGAAGTTTTATGAGAGATAATAAGAAATTAAAAGCACTGTATGAGGTTGCCGCTCGAGAATTTTTGATCCAGCAGCCATTATTTGAGCAATACTAATACACATTTTTAGGGTTCCGTAGTAATCTACGAACCCTTATAGTTTCGCCATGTCCGTCTGTCCGTCTGTCCGTCTATCCGTCTGTCCGTTTGTCCGTCTGTCCGTCTGTCCGTCTGTCCGCAGGTTTCCTAAGAAACCCTTGGTACTACAGAGCTGAAACTAAGCATGATTATACATATAAATCACGCCGACAGAACTGTAGAGTAAAATCTTGGAAAAAAAATGTTTTCGGGTGTCTCCCATAGACGTGAAAGGGCGATGATTTTTTTTTCTCGCCAATATCATTGAGTGGGATGTCATAGGATTGCATTTTAAAAGATAGAAGGGGTTTACTAAGAACGTTTTTCGATTCAGCACTCCGTTTGCGAAATATAAATTTTTAAAGTGAAAATTTTTGTCAAACACAAGTGTCCCCCCCCTATACCTGCTAAACGGTTGTTTCTAAAAATGTGGAAAAATTCACGTTGGTAGAATATACAACTAAATTTAAAGGAAAACTATCACACATAAGTTGGTCCTTCAAATTTGCAAGTAATAGTCGACCAAGTGCCAAACACTGTTGGGATTAATAAGAATATATTTGAACCATGCTGCTACGGAACCCTACAATGCGCGTGGCTCGACACGCTCTTGGCCGGTTTTTATTTAGTGCTAGTACTTCACGAGCTAAATTAATTCATCTATTAAATGTCCTTTAGTAGGCGTTCTAGGTCATTAGGATCATATAAATGAATGCTTGTTGATTAGCTATAGAAAAACGCGTTAGTTATCCGGATTTGGTACTAAGAAACACGGATATCATAACTCATTCATATAATGCTGATTGTTTTTTCATATCTTTGTTTCCAATGAATCATTTCATTAGATCCGTATGAGGGAAGCGCATATGGGTTGACTTGGGAGCTGGTGCCAATTAATGCTCTATCTACCCCGGTGTGGGTAAAAAGATCTAGAAAGCAGTGACCTCAAACTAAAAGTGTATTATTTGTGTCATCATTCCATAGTATACATCTACGGGCCTCCCTTCGAAAGAGTGGATTTAGTCCATAGTAATAAGGGAAAAAAATACTCTTTTCAACCGACTTCAAAAAAAAGGAGGAGGTTCTCAATTCAGGTGATTTTTTAAATATATAGTATAGTTTAGTTTATAATATATTATAGTTAATACGCAGGCATGCGGGTTGGTGGACCGCGCGCCTGTCAAAAACTTAATTTTCTGAAACGGGTTTCATCAGGATGTTTTCCTTTAAATACAGATTAATTAATTCTGCCATTCATTTATTCACGTTAGTGATAATTAATAAAAATCCGAAAGGACGAATTTAGCCCTCATTCCACTAGGACCCCTCTCCCAGGTATTTTCTGCAATTTTTTGTAGTTTAGAAGTTATTAACACATTTATTGGCTTTTTGGATTTGAATCCGCAGCCTTCCTGTTACAAGACTAGTTTTTTAACCAAGTTGGCTATTAAAAGTAAAGCTTTTTATTTATTAATAGTTTATTTTGCTAGTTCATTAGTATAATTCAGCAGTGATGCAGTTGATAAATAGCATCATTATTCACAGGGGGCGTTCGTTGCGCCATGCGCGCGCGCATAGGTTTGCCACACACGGAACACTAAGTAGCGATAGTCTAGTGAATAGTAATTTGGTGTAGTAGTAGGTGGCAAAAGTAAAATGTTCTAATACCACTCCATCCCTCAGAGGCAATAAGACAGCGTTAGTCCAATAATAATTATAAGGGCCTTTTTATATTTCGAACGGCACGGTACGGCACAGCAGAATTACCATTGATAGATATATAAGAAATTTATTTCCATCACAGTACACACTTACAAAGAGTCAGTACAGAAAGAGACAAACACAAAAGCAACGACAGAGTTTTACAATACAACAAACAAGGAAATAAGGAACAAATAAACAATAAATAGCAAAGAAAGTAGATAAGATAAGCACAGAGACATAGAGCGTAATAACATAAAGAAATAGAACACACATAATAATAACAATAATTAAAACAAAAAAAAAACAAAGCAAAAAAAAAACAAAGCAAAGTAAGTGTGTGCTGCAGGAAACTAGGTAGCAGCTCAGTATAAAGTTTTACCGTAAGTGGCAAAACACCATTGCCTCATTATGTTCCCAGCTTTTAACCTTTTAACCAGCTTTTCCCAGCGTAAATAGGAGGCAAGGGTAATACAATTTTTCCATATCGTTTTCGAATTATAAAAAGGCCCTATGGACCCTATGGGTCATTTTGTGGTGATTTTAAATTAGTTAGCGAAACTTTAGGGAGTGTTTCTTCTCATGAAACTGAACAACTTTCCCCAACTTATACGAAACTCACAAAAAAATATTCGGCTTACTCTACAAAGGCAAATCAGCTGCTCGCAGAAATTGTATGGAGAGGCGAATTTTTTTCATATTTTGAACCATGTTTTTTGGGGAAGGTTGTTCAGTTGGATGGATGTTTCACGCAAAACTACCTTCACGCTAAAACTACCTACTGGAAGAATTTTAGATAAAACTTTACAGTAACACAGGGTGTAACAGAAAGGTGTAGTCATATTTCAGGATGGCGACCAGCCAATAAAACTGAACAACTTTCCCCAAGGAACCTATTTAAAATCTCAAAAAAAAAATTTCGCCTCTCCATACAACTTGTGCGATCAGTCGATAGGTTTAGTATGAAAGGCCAAAAATTTTTTTTGAAATTTCAATTAGGTTCTTTGGGGAAAGTTGTTCAGTTTTATTGACTGGTCACCATCCTGAAATATCACTACACCTTTCTGTTACACCCTGTATAGCTTAGACATCAGAAAAACACAGAAGGTTACATAATTTTTTCAAATTCCCACGGGAACGAAGTCCCAGACCGGAAAACTAATTTCAAGAATCACTTAAGTCTACTAGAACAAAAAAACATACCCACTAAAAAGCCTTTAACATTGCGTTAGTTGTTTGTATACAACTGCCTTTATAATGCATAATTCACACGACGGCAAATTGTCGCGGGTTAATTATTACGTCAACTATGTGTTAACAGCCTTACTGCTTATTAGTAATCGCTACTTGATGTAGGGTAAGTTCAGTGAGTTATTATGTAAGTGAGCTAAAGTTAGACTTGGTTAATTATTTTTGTACTGTTACTTGAATCACTTGCGAGTGATACAATTATTGCAATAATTGAAATCGGTTCATGAAACTGAACAACTTTCCCTCAGGAACAGAGGCCGAGATTTTTTTTTATTATCTTAAATGTAGTAAAACGAGGCTTTAGACCATACATAACGTCTATGTCAGCCTCATAGGATGACTCAAAATAAAAATTAAAAATAACTGAAAACTCTTCAACCAAATCATGGCCGAGATGTGAAAAAAAAAAGATACCTATACAAAGTAAAAGTCAAAAATAGCTATATTTCACAGAACATTCAGGATGTTAATTAAAATAATTCAAAATAGTGAATTTTGACGGCCGGTTTGGTCGAGTGGTAGCGACGCTGCCTCTTGATCGGCGGGTCCTGCGTTCGATCCCCAGTCGGGGCAAACATTTGTGTAAAAAGCAGATGTTTGTTCTCGGGTCATGGGTGTTTGTGTTTGTCTTTATGTGTGTTCCAAGGGACCCACGACACAAGGGAAAACCTTAGTGTGGGCCTTTGAGTGTGTAGCTTTTTTTTTTTTTTCATTAGCATTTTTAACTTTGCGCCTATTTGCAAAGGTGCAGTCTTCCCCAGTGAAGAATGGGCAAGAAACTTCAACAAGGTTTGCTCTTTTTAACTGATTCATTCAAACCTTGTTTTTCATTCAACCTAATTTTGATTGACTTAATATCTGAGTAAATCTGGAGCTGAGAAATTTATTCCCATGGCTGTTCGTCTAAATATATAATCAGAAATTCTATAATAGCCCTTTTTACAAAGTTTTTGTATAATTATTTTATTGAGTTTTTTCTAAAAGTAATTTTTGAATACACGAAATACTTAATTTGGTTTCAATGAACAGTTTTATTTCTTTCGTTGAATGAAAGAGAAGAAAAACAAAATAAAAGAATGTTGTGATTCCTTTAACACATTTGAATAGCACAAAAATTAAATTTTATAAATCACAGATACAGGCAGTAAAAAAGACGGAGGTAACGGATTAAAATCTACCTAGACAAAGAAGGATTTATGAATTAATTCTTACATCACAAAAACAGTAGCCAGAATAGCGTGTTTTTGATTGATACTTAGCGTAAAATTGCTATAGTTAAAGTACACACGGCAACACTACAGACTACACAGACTAGATTAGACTACACTATCTTCGCCTTGATGACGCCTTATCTCGCTTGTAATAGAAACGGTTTTCTTAAAAGTGCACAGTAAAACCTGATGTGCTTTTGTCTGTACGTATTAGATCAACCTCATTAATATTCTTCCAGTATTTTACACTAGTTTTACAGCTTTATCGCTACTTATCGATAATTAGTCGACAATAAATCAACTGGAAACTGAAACACGTTAGTAATGAATGTTACGTTGGATTTCAGGAATAGGTTATGAATTCCTGAATTCTGAACTAATTTTATTTTATTTATTAAGACGTACACAACTAACAATCAAATATTTATATTAAGTGTAAACTAGAGCTTAATGTCAGTTCTAGATTGCCAGCCGAAAGCCTAAACATAAATTGTAAAAATAAAAAAGACGCCATACACTCAAAGGCCCACACTAAGGTTTTCTCTTGTGTCGTAGGTCCCTCGGGACAAACACAAAAACAGATACAAACATCCATGACCCGAGAATAAACATCTGCTTTTTACACAAATATTTGCCCCGGCTGCTGTCGTAATATAACAAATTTAATAGTGAAATTGTAATTTCCTGCGACTTTACAATTTGCCCAGCAGAATTACAATTCCACGGAACTTTAAGGGCAGCGATTATGAAAACAGGATAAGTTAAGTTAGAGCTTTTTAAAAGACTAGCATCTCGCTCGGGACTTCGTTCCCGTGGGAATTTGGGAAAATTATGTAGCCTATGTTACTCAGGGATAATGTAGCATCCTAATGGTGAAATAATTTTTGAAATCGGTCCTGTAGTTTTTAAGTTTATTCGTTACATACAAAAATACAAATCTTTCCTCTTTATAATATTAGTGTAGATGTTCAGTTTCTTTAGGAGAATCACCTCTTAAAGTTTCGATAGCTAATAATAATAATAAACACTACACACTCAAAGGCCCACACTAAGGTTTTCCCTTGTGTCGTGGGTTCCTCGGAACATACATGAAGACAGACACAAACACCCATGACCAGAGAACAAACATCTGCTTTTTACACAAATGTTTGCCCCGACTGGGGATCGAACCCAAGACCCGTCGATCAAGAGGCAGCGTCACTACCACTCGACCAAACCAGCTGTAGTAATAAGACAGACAAAGTTCCTTAAAAGATCGTTAACTTATGTACCTTGGGACATAAAGACTTGGAGCAAGAAAACATCTGCTTTTATACAAATTGACCCCAACCGGGAATCCAACTCAAGTACCTAGCGATTCTGAGGAAACATGCACTTTCAGGCAACTTAACGTGTTATCATCAATTCGGTCAGATTCCCCTGTCGGCTGAGTCACAGAGGTCAGGTGGCAGTCACTTAATTGTGATTATCTGATCTGCTAAACCCTTGGATCAAGGCACTAGGAAGGAGATATAATCGTCAGGAATATCTACCTACTTGATCTATTCTTCATTATTTACCAGTCACAGAGTTATTCAAGTTATCTAACTAATAGTTAGATAATTCTAAATTAATTAAATACTCTGTTTGCAAGAAAGTGTGACCGGACTTAAAGCTAATTACAATATCTAATTATTCTAGGTATAAACATACCTAGAGTGGACTTCAGTCTCTTAGGAAGGCTATTTATAAATATTTGCGTTTGAAAAAAAAAACATAACTACGAAACCATTGCAATGAGAAAAAAATACTAATAAGTAATATATTATTATTTTATTATATTCTTGCAAAAAATTAATAATTAGCTAAACATTTTCTAACCAAAAGTTATAAATCTGGACTACATTTAATTCTATGATTATAAAAGAGGTTCATCGCAGTTCATTAGACATTAGGCTATTTTTAATCCCAATATTTTTGCGGGAACTATGCTGACTAATTAAATTAGTCTGCCATACGTTCGTGCGTATAGTTAAATAAGCCAATAAATTTAAAAGGGTCTTTTGTTACTTCGCTCCTTTATTTCAAGATCTCTCAGCGATAAAAAATAGACCCCGGAAAAGCAACTTCTAGAGCTGTTAACTAAGTAAAGGCTCGCAAAAGATTCTCTCTCATCACAAAAGCTTTCTAAATAATCAAAATAAAGTTTCAGAACGCACCTCAAGCTTGGGAAGTGCAGGATATCGATATAGGAAGCCATTGCCAATCCAGATCGATTCAAAGTGAAAACTTCATGTAATTAATATAATATTAGATTGGGGGGGAGGTTATAAAGGCAGGCTAGCCTCCGCGCCTCCATTCGCCGCGCGACCCTCCGCGCATGCGTATGCTTCGCGAGTGACAAGTGAAAATCGCACCCTTAAAAATGGCTGCCAAAATTTACGTAAGTGTCAAACGTCAAGTGAATCCCGAAATGTGGTTTTCGAACGCACCCACCCTGGATTTTTTGAACGTGGAATCTTTTTCGCTGGATTTTTGTGGTTTTTTGTGCTGTGTGATAGACGACGGTGGTTCAAAAACCACATTTCTATGTTCATTGTTGCATGTGAATTTAGAATGTGTTTTGTGGCTTATTTTCAAATGTTAATGTCTATTCTTGTGGTTGCATTACTCGGTATTTGTTTTACAAGGTTTTGAGATTACTTCGAGTCAACATTCGAAAAAACTAGTAAACATTAAGTTGTTGCTACGTTATTCTTAAAATTATTTAGATTTTTGTATCGAAACGATCGCGCTGAACTTGATAAATATTAATTTTCACACGGTCTCATGAATATTATATTTTTTTAAATTTTAAAAACAGTAGCACACTTAGGTTACTTTATGTTACGTTTTTTTAAATATAGTTTTAGTTTAACTGCATCTTTAAACATACAAGTTTTATGTCGTGTGTAAAAAGTTTATGTAGTTTTAATTGAACTTTATTTACCTATAAACCTAACAACCTTTGAAAAACTTCTGTTGTAGACGCCTTACACACTGTATGGTCTCAGGTAGACGCATATTTTGTCAGTGACTGTAAAGTTCTGTTAGCGACTGAAAAAAAAACTTCATATTTTTGTCACTGGAAAATCTGTTTCTAGCAATTAGGGTTGTAAGAAAACACATAATCATGCTATTTAAAACTTACAAAGAGTCACTAAATTTTGTTTCTGTAGAGACATAAGTCCTATTTATTTGTCTACCGTTTAGTTTAGACAGAGGCTGTTTGTTAGGCAATGCCTGTGCCACAGTCGCAATGGCGGGAAAGGACAATCGAAGTCCGGGTCATTCACCCCGTACCCTGGGACTAAGTTTTTGAATTGAATTAGTATTTTTTACCAAATATTTATAGAAAATTGAATATACGCAGCCTGCCTAAACTTAATTATTTTTTCAAAAGAAAATCATCACAATGTGAAGAAACAAAATGTAGAGTCCAAGTGGTTATTATATTACTGTGAACTAAGTAAAAATATGTGATAATCCATTTTACTAAGTTTTCAAATTGTACCAAATTAATTGTATTTACATAACATTTGGTATGTCGATTGATTTTAATTTTCATGTCAGTCAGAAACAAAACTTATGCTCCTTTCTAAATATATGTTTAAGTAAAATAGAGTACATATATACCAAAGTTTAAAAAGTGCTGTTGTTTCAAAGAAAACTAGTTATAATCAAGCTAAACTAACTGGAAGGTTAAATAAATAAAAATACTACAATAATGTAAAGAAATAGCCAACCCGAAACATATATTTCGCACAACAGCCTATCGAGAGGCTAAGTACGGAAAACGCTCGACAAACAACATAAACTAAATTTAAAATATCGTTGACGGTAAAATCTGATAAGTACCTAAAATATATGCAAATTAAAACAAAAAAAAAAACATTGAATTACCTAGTTCTGAATGCATTTATTGTAGGTGATATATCTTACAACTCATATAGTTAGAAAAATCGATGATTGCCGAAACACAACAAGAAATTAGACTGCACCACCAAGGCATCTAAAGCAAACAATTAAAATTCATAGCAACAATCATAAAATCTTCAAAACCGTGCAGCTAAAGCTTCGTTTTCACATACATCCTTGTCTGTGCAATTACGTAATAGTTGCATGTTAATACGAGACAATTAACAAGTGACCGATCGAAGTGAGCGCGGATACCATCGAGAGTGAAACTTGAAAGTCAAGCGGTCAAGTCGAGTCGCGCGGAAAGTGAAAACGAGTGCAGGAATCACTGTTGTGGCTGTACCGAACATTGCTAGTTATTTGCAAATCTTTGCTAAAGTCGAGATATATGGACTCCTTCGTAACAATAACATCTTGAACTTTTAATATAAATATTATACTTAATCAAATACTTCTGTGATCATATGACGTTCAATCTGCCTCGATAAGTTTAAATAAGCGTGGTTCTATACTTAAATTTCAAATATTAGCAAGTAATACTGGCAACTTTTTTTGAAAATCGAATTGGAGTCGTTCCATATTTTTCAATAAATAAATTGATACTTTTCTTCGCTTTTGAGACAAGTATTTTTTGCAAAACCAGCCAGATCATTATACAAACTTTTAAATCTGCATTTTTAAATAATAACAACCTCTTTCGTTCTCTTGTTAATTTGGCCAAGTGATTACAATACAAAGAGAGTTAATATCAATTTACAATGAGCCTGTAATACGCGTAGGCTTTGGTTTCGTTGTCGACAATTTATTACAATTATCTGCATAATTTACCATTGGTTATGGGAATTACAGGACGGCCATGATTCATCTGTTGCTAGAATGACGTGAGAAAGCACTTTAATCGAATTATTACTTATTAATATCATCGGTAATTTAATTTAGAGCCTTTTTGGTTTACTAATGATTTTCCTACAATCTTAGCTTAAATATTTCTTTAATAAACGTACAACCTACCTCTACCAACATGAATAATATAAATTTTTAACCGACTTCAAAAAAGGAGGAGGTACTATGTTTGCCTTTATGTATTTTTTTTATGTATGTTCACCGATTTCTCCGCCATTTATAGACCGATTTTCAAGATTCTTTTTTTGTTCGAAAGAGTTATACTCCAGAGATAGTACCATATACATTTTATCGAAAATGAATCAGCACTTTTAAAAAAAAAAAAAAAAAAATACTACACATCCAGAACATCATCTAAATAAATGAGTGATATTTTCATTTGTGGTTATCTGCTAATAGGCATTGTAGTCTGCAAAAAATACTAGTTATCTACTTTGTGCTAACTGTTGTTAGGATTGAAGTCGGTGACTCATACGTTTTTTTAACGTGGAAAATTATTAATGTACAATGTTTACGTGAAAATAGGTGTGTTTTAATATTTTTATCATGTGTATTTATTTAGGGTCATCATCATCAACGTCCAGCCCAAACCCTTGGATAAAGCTAAAATTTGGCAAAAAGTTTCTTTTCAAAACCTAAGCAAGGAATAAGAAAAGATTTTACAAAATTCCTGACATATCTAAAGAATTGAAGGCTAGTTAAAAATATTTGTACATCGAAAAGATGAACGCAAGATACATCCAACTTTAATAATAATAAAAAACCGGCCAAGAGCGTGTCGGGCCACGCGCATTGTACGGTTCCGTAGCAGCATGGTTCAAATATGCAGCTGGCTTCTTAATTTTTTTTTTTTGCGACAATTTTATTGTAAGGAATAATATAATAATATCAAGCTAAGCAGGTGTATATTTTTAATGTCGTTTTCGTAATTAGCACCCACAAAAACCTATTAAACGACACCTGAAATGTCAATATGTTACAGCTTGGCTTTCGGCTCGCCTCACTTTTAGCGTGGAACCTTGTATGTCAACCATTTTGGATTAGGGTACACTTCGTCGTAAATGCTACCCTCGTGAATTATTCTAAATTTTTTTTCGTTATAAAAATTAATGTTTCCTAAACGGATTGCTGAATCGAAAAACGTTTGTAGTAAACCCCTTCTATCTTTTAAAAAGCTATCCTATGATAACGCACTCGATGATATCGGCTAGAAAAAAAACCATCGCCCATTCACGTTAATGGGAAAACAAGAAAAAGTTTTTTTCCACCATTTTCTTTTTAGGATTTGTCACCACAATCAATAGGTATGTATGACCATACCAAATTTTAGCTCTGTACTATTAAGGATCTAATATTAGTAAATATATTCTTATTAATCCCAACTAAGTTTGGCACTTGGTCGACTATTACTCGCAAACTTGAAGGGCCATCTTATGTGTGATAGTTTTTCTTTTAATTTCGTTGTATATACTACCACCGTGAATTGTTTTACATTTTTAGAAACAACCGTTTAGCTGGTAGAGAGGTAGACACTTGTGTTTGACAAAAATTGTTACTTTAAAAATTTATGTTTCGTAAACGGAGTGCTGAATCGAAAAACGTTAGAAAAAACTCCTTCTGTCTTTTAAAAAGCTGTCCTATGACACTATTTAGAAAAAGTTCATCACCCTTTCACATCTATGGGAGACACCCGAAAAAAAAAACTACAGTTCTGTCGGCGTAATTTATATGTATGACCTTGCCAAATTTCAGCTCTGTGCTACCAAGGGTTTCTTAGAAAACCTGCGGACAGACGGACATGGCGAAACTATAAGGGTTCGTAGATTACTACGGAACCCTAAAAACAAATGTATTATTAAAGAGTTTGTAATTTTGGAAATAATTTTTGTTTTGGCCTAAATACAACCAAATGTAAGTATAAAATTCGCGAGCGAAGCGAGCGCGAATTTTTTTTAGTTTTTTAAAAGTTTTTTTTACGGCAATATTACTGTTAGAAATAATATCAACCTTCTGTTAAAATAATTTTGATGTCATTTTCGTAATTAACACCCCCAAAAAACTATTTAACGACACCTAAAATGTCAATATGTTACAGTTTGGCTTTCGACCTCCCCTCACTTTTAGCGTGGAACCTTGTAAACATATTCTTATTAATCCCAAAAACGTTTGGTCGACTATTACTCGCAAACTTGAAGGGCCAACTTATGTGTGATAGTTTTTCTTTTAATTTCGTTGTATATTCTATAACCGTGAATTTTTCCACATTTTTAGAAACAACCGTTTAGCTGGTAGTGTCCCCCCTGGAAACTTGTTTTTAACAAAAAACTTCACTTTAAAAATATTTTTTTCTCAAACGGAGTGCTGAATCGAAAAACGTTCTAAGTAAACCCCTTCTATATTTTAAAAATCTATCCTATGACATTCAATTCGATGGTATCGGCGAGAAAAAAAAACCCATCGCCCTTTCACGTGTATGGGAAACACCCGAAAAAATGTTTTTTCCAACATTTTATATTTTAGATCTGTCGGCGCAATCAATATCTATGACCATGCCAAATTTTAGCTCTGTAGTACCAAGGATCTTATATTAGTAAATATATTCTTATTAATCCCAACAGTGTTTGGCACTTGGTCGACTATTACTCGCAAACTTGAAGGACCAAGTTATGTGTGATAGTTTTCCTTTTAATTCCGTTATATATTCCACCAACGTGAATTTTTCCACATTTATAGAAACAACCGTTTAGCAGGTAGAGGGGGGACACTTGTGTTTGACAAAAATTTTCACTTTAAAAATTTATATTTCGCAAACGGAGTGCTGAATCGAAAAACGTTCTTAGTAAACCCCTTCTATCTTTTAATATGCTATCCTATGACACCCCACTCAAAAATATTGGCGAGAAAAAAAAAATTCATCGCCCTTTCACGTCTATGGGAGACACCCGAAAAAAATTTTTTTTCTAAGATTTTACTCTACAGTTCTGTCGGCGTGATTCATATGTATAATCATGCCAAGTTTCAGCTCTGTAGTATCAAGGGTTTCTTAGGAAACCCGCGGACAGACGGACAGACGGACAGACGGACATGGCGAAACTATAAGGGTTCGTAGATTACTACGGAACCCTAAAAAGTAATAAGAATGAAGCTTAAGGAATGTTAAACTCATATATTTGCGGATCTGAGGTACTGTCACGGAAGTCGTTAACTATCTTGAAGGTTGCATTGAAGTACCTTACAGTATATTTAAATAGTCCAGTCGAGTTGGTGACTAACCTGGTGAAATTCCATCCACAGACAATCAAGATGTCTGCACTTTAATGTGCTACCAACTAACAAATGGGATGATTTTAAATTAGTAAAACAAATGAGACCTGCCTCCTAGTAATCCATCCCAGGCAACGACACTTCATTTTTTTCTGAATCTGAGGTGTCGTCCTATGGTCTCATGCGGTGTGGTAGGCTCTGTAAAGGGCCGTCTGGTTCGCGACCACCCTCCTACCGAAGTCCGACGCCAAACAGCTTGCTGTGTTCCGTCGGTGCGTGGGAGTACCAGTGCCTTTATAGGCATTTTCTGGGTTAACTGGCTCCATCGTCGACCTCATCTTTGACCTTATGGTCAAGATTGAGGTCAAGAGTTAACCCATCTTATAATAAAAAATAAAAATAAAAACTTCAGGGGTGATTCTTTCCGTGAAACTAAAAAACTTTTTCCCAAGGAACTCTTATGAAATCCGCAAAAAAAATCGACTTCTCATGCTTGGCAATCAGCTGACGGCAAAAGTTAAATGGAGAGTCGGTTTTTGAAGTGAAAACTTCTTTATCGGCGTTGAGCACTTTTAGTATAGGGAAAAAATGTTAAACTCGCGATGAATTGGCGTCAGATGTCACGTGACCGTGATCGTCAGATGTGATCGAAAATGCGTAGGATAGGGTCGCCACCTTTTTTGAAGTGAAAACTTCTTTAGCAGCGTTGTGTACTTTGAAGTATGGGTGGAAACCCGGACGGATGGCAGCCCTATGGTAAAATTATCTCTGTGACAGATGTCAACGATGTCAACGGTCATTCGCAGAAAGTACGCAAATACCGATAGACTATTTTACTGGATTGAAAGTAGACAGTTTGCTCGAGTGGAAAAGTAGCCAGATTGTAAGCAACAGTTCGAGGGTTCGAATCCTGAGAGAATAACGGACTCTTCTTGTGTATTTTGTTTTATTTACATATTAATGGACAACGTTAATGTTCAAGTTTTCACTGCTGCCGGCACTCCCGGAGTGCAACCCGTTGTTTGTTTTTTTCAAGGAGCGTAGCGTTGGAGTAAAGTTGATCAGTTTAGTGGACTGATTCATATCTTTATTTTTCGGTTACTAATTTAAAATCACTTAGCTTCTTCGGGCCGATACTAGGAGTAATTAATTTTATTTATATGCGAAAAAACAAATATTGAAACAAATACCCTCTATATGTTTCTTGTACGTTTTTCTCTTGGTAGGACAGCAATAGTAAACACTAAAGTAACATTTTTCAAATGAAAGAAGTTACTCACCAAAGAGTTTGAGTTTTGTCTTAAAAATTACCATAAAAACAGTCGTGTCCCCCCGCCGTGCGTCGTTGTCGTGTCTACGCGGTATATCGGCGCAGACGCATCTTCAAGCTCTTCCGCGTCCTCGATGGGAACGGGGCCGATTGCGACATGTTCTGCGCCTGCGCACTTTACTGCCACCGATCTTCAGTTGTAAGACTTGCGTATAGTTTTTTGTACAGGCAACATCTATTCTGAGTATAGAGACGCACTTCGAAAAGCGTTACTATTTTAGAAGAAATAAGGGTGAAGGTATCGTATTCATTTAAATTTTGGATATTGTCAAACCCGTGACATTCAAAATTTCAGTTGTGAAAATATAATTGGACGAAACTTTGTCGACCGCCTTAATTGAAATTTAATGAATTACATTTTTAACAGACTTCAAGAAAGGAGGAGGTTCTATGTTTGCCTTTATGTATTTTTTTATGTATGTTCACCGTTTTCCCCGCCAATCATGGACCGATTTTTAAATTTCTTTTTAGTTCGAAAGAGTATACTCCAGAGGTGGTCCCATATAAGTTTTATCGAAAATGATTCAGCGCTTTAAAAAAAATAATGTGTGGTATTAACAGCGTTGTGGCACTGTCACAACATTAAGCTGAGCCAAAGCCTGAATGGGTACATGTACCTACATGTTTACTTAATGTACTTTATTCGTTAATTGTTTTTTTTGTGTTGTGTTGTAGGTATGTTACATGTACCGTGTCATGAATAAATGTATTTCTCTCTCTCTCTCTGTACTGTACTTAGAGGTTGTATACCTTTCACGTTAACCATCTAGCCATGCCTTTTGCTAATGATCCTGTAATCAAAATCGTTTGCAGCTTTTTGCGCGGAAATACAAAAGTTTCGTGTCTTCGGCCACGCAGGTTAGGTTTCTCATCAGCCATAAAGTGATTCTTTGCCTTTTCCTGATCTCTATCACCCCTTCTAGGTCACCAGCTCCCTAAGAGCTACGCTATAGTACATAGGTCACTGAGCTGGGGCTATCTACTATCGCATGACTGATCATCTGTATAGCGCAAGAAATATATTCGACCCTTCAAAACTTCGTAGATACTACAGCACGCAGCTCTAGCACGATAACGAGAAACTCGCGCTCGGCTCACGCTGAAACTTCACTTTGATTGCGCGAGGGTCCCGCGTAAAGGCTTGCTCGCCCTCTGGCGTTGTAAATGTTGATATTTTAACATAGGACCGCGGTGTTGTCGCGGCGCTGCCAATATCGTACTCGGCCTGCAGAGTAGAGCCCCTGTTCAAAAGCCTCTGGTGGAGGTTACAATCTTATATATATATATATATATATAAAAGAAAGTCGTGTTTGTTACAACACTTATAACTCAAGATCGGCTGGACTGATTTTGATCAAATTTGATATGGAGGTAGCTGATACCCTGGATTAACACATAGGCTACATAATTTTCCAAAATTCCCACGGGAACGAAGTCCAGGGCGTAAAGCTAGTCTATATATATAAAAGAAAGTCGGGTTTGTTACAACACTTATAACTCGAGAACGGCTGGACTGATTTTGATCAAATTTAGTATGGAGGTAGCTGAAACTCTAGATTAACACATAGGCTACATAATTTTCCGAAATTCCCACGGAAACGAAGTCCCGGGCGTAAAGCTAGTTTTAAATAATTACCTTACTGACTCACGAACAGACGTTTTCATGCTCCATTTGAGTTATTAATTACTAACTTAACTGTTTTGTAATTGACATGCGTACTTACACCGACAACGTCAATTAATTACATGAATGAATAGAATCATACACGCATGTAAGGAATACTTAAAGAAGTTGAAAAAACACCAATGTATGTATATGTTTTGTAACGGTTACATGAATATATATTAATATATTCATAAGTTTGGAACAAATGTTTACAACAACACTAAAATTATCAGGTACGGTCGGCCAAATAATTGGTTCACCACTTTTGACAACACTTCCCATGTAGCCAAAATATCGCTAAGGTTGAGCAGTATGTAACCATGAAAGAGATGCATAATCTTGACGTTTTGTCACATGATACGGTTGACATCAGCTATCATTGATCTTTACGAATACTTTTTGTTTTTCTTCAGAGAAAGTACTAAGTCCATGTTCTTCTACAAACAATGATCATAGATCTAACAACATTATGGAAAAGTGTAAATAAAAGCTTTTGCTTAATGTCACCATTCAAACTAGGAACACGAGGCAAAGTGTTGACAATGTCACTCTAACGAATGATAAAAAAAGCATTGGCCAAATTTCAAAATATTATGCAAGCGAAAATTAACCTTGTTGTTTTATAATGTGCTGGGGGAAATTGAACCTTAAGGTGGTAAACCAATTTATCGGCCGACTGTACGACATATTAGGCAACATTCTGTATGTTCTATGAAATAAAGCGATTGATTTTGATTGATTTTTTTAGTTCTAGAGCCACTAGATGCCACATTCGACATTCGTTATTCATTCTGAGGTTTATTAGATGAAACATAAATATAGTGGTGATAAGTTGTAAGCCTTTCGCCCACAATGCAGCAAAAACCTCGTGTCCTACTTACAGGCGTCTACAGTATGCTGGGAAGAGTTGGCAGGTGGCACAACAAGTTTTTCTTTCATTTCCATTTTTTGTTTCCTCACAGTTTTATTTCTTTTCGTCCTTCACGTAATATTTTACTTAATTAGTAATTTCAGTTGGTAGGCTACTTTCCTTATGATTGTAGTTATATATGAAAGAAAAGGTGAGCTAATATCGCGTAGTAGTCTAGTATCAAGTTTCTGTATGCACCAGAGCCTTGTTTATTTATTTATTTAGATACCATCAGTTTGTACCGTGGCTTTAGTAATATAAGAGCATTTAATCTTCGTAACTATCTACATCAAAGTGTGAAACAAGCACTTAGTCGGGCCACAGCCGTATCGTAGACAGACAGACACACATACCTAGTAATTATACGCAGTACCATTGTAAGATGTAACAGCATAAAATTAAATCATAGTCAGAAGAGACGACGTCTTCAAGCGCTACTGTGTGGTATTTATTTATGTTTTATTATAAAAAGAACTAACTTTCCACCCATGGCTTCGATTGCGTGGAAAAGTGACCTAGTAAGTGAAATGCCAGATCTATCTCCCACCGAATTTCAAGCAAATTTAGTTAATAATTTAACCGTGAAAGCGAAACGCTAACTCACAAATATATTTTCGCATTTACAGTGGCACTACACGATAATTTGCCAAAAAGATACTTTAGCCCGACGAGTTAGCAAGCTACAGTGGCAGTGGGCTGGTCATATCTATCGTAGAACTGATGGCCTTTGGGGCAGACAAGTTCTAGAATGGAGACCGCGAATCGGCAAACGTAGCGTAGGGCGCCATGTCGTAACTAGGTGTAAGGTAGCGGGTAGTGGTTGGAGGAGGAGAGCTGAAGACCGCGACTTCAGTGACGTGCCATAGGAGAGGCCTATGTCCAGCAAAAGACTAGCACAGGTTGATGATGATGATGATGAATATTAGTGTTAAAGTAGTTTATTAACCGATTCATGAATACCAAGCCATCCTTGAAGGTTTTCTTTATGGGATAGACGAGATAAAAGATTTCATTTTCCAAAATTCCAGTTATCTAGCATTCAACAATCATATTCTTGCTGCGAGATCGTTGATATTAACGTTACATAACAGTGATAGGTTACCCTCAAGCTTTTTTATTCTGTGGTAGATATGAAACTTTTTCCGCAACACACAATATTCGTGGGAACCCTCGGCCGCGTCGAAACTGAACAGAAACTTATTGTTTTAATGTCTGAATCGTTTAAAATACTGCATCCATTGTGGGTGGGTTGAAATCCTCTGGCGTATGTATTGGTGTGATAATTAAAAAAAAACAAATGAATGTAAGTACGTTGAAAGTTTCATGTATTTGTAAGATGACGTCATAAAGAACTGTATGGTCAATTTCTAATAGTTACAAGTTTTAACTCCAGTATTCATCCTTGTCGCTTTAAATGATTCCAGATTAAGGTCAAAATAAATCAATTGCCAGATACATACTATATATTATTTACGTTTATATATGTTCATACATATACACGACATAAGAAGAAAAAAATCTGAAATTATGAATGTCGTTTGATGTTTCATAATCATTATTGAAAACCGAAAAGTACTTAAGTAGATTTAATTATATATTTTTTATTTATTTCCGACAAGTACAATGACTTATTGAGGACAGCCCAGTTAGCAATAAAACACAGTTTACTTTAATAGGTCAAGGCTTTCGTAATGACATGCAATATCTTACCAGCACTACCTATTACTATTAATACACCCGGAACAATGAAGTATGATCAGCTATTGTCAGAACTATGACAAAACACTTTAAAAAATCCACTTTGTAGCTATATTCAGCTTGTTCCAAGCAATACCAAGTATTGCTCATGCTTACTAAAAGTAGTTCTAGTTGAGGCTTTTATTTATTTTATAATTTTGAAATGCAATGCAAAAAATGCTTTTTAAAATTGTTACTTACATAAAATTATGAAACTATCTCGCATCGATATCGAAATTGAACTGAAAGTATTACAGATACATGACTAAAGAGGTTTTATTCAAGTTCTTTTTTTTTAGAAATAACTGGCCACTCTGTGGCAAAACTTTTAAATCACAACCATTTACTACAGAAAAAAGCAAATTCTTTTCTTGTTAATTTCTTTTTACGAATTCGTTATTATTATAATTTTATGCCGGAAATATTGTTGGTGACTTTATTATACATTCAAGTTCAAAAATTATATGGATAACTTAATTTAAAACTGGAATAATGTCCTAGTTTCATCAAATAAATATCATCGTCGTAAACAATTTATAAACGGAAAATGTAAATAAATTTTAAATAACCAATTATTTGTATTAATTGAGTCCAAAAGATTTATTACTTCACTCTTATACGACCAGTAGCTATTTTTACAGCTAATAACATCCTATGTACGATTTATGCTCGTAAATATCAAGTTTTAAATTGTGTAGACCGAATTAGGATCAATAAATGAAAGATCATGGTTACAAAAAACAAGTTAATTAAAGAATTGATTTCTCGCGCTCATAGCCCAGTGGCCCTTGCTGATCGTAACCGATCAATGACGTTAAGCAACATACACAGAGGCAAGGAACCTTATGGGTGACGAAGGTGGCAATTTATCACTAGCATTTCCGTGCTTCGGAGGGCACGTTAAGCCGACGGTACCAGCTGTTGTCGATTGACTACAGTCGTTAAAACCAAGTCAAGATGCCATTGTGCGGTTTGAAAACTCTGACACCGGGGTTGGCCAAGTTCGCCACATACTTGACGAATTTTTATTAAATAGAGAAGAAATTAAAATGAAACTATCACTTTACCCATCTATATCCTTGCCTTTATAATGCAGCACACTTAAAATATGAAAGCGCTGTAAAGCCGACACATAGTGTGTACCAAATCAATTATCATGCTTCTGGCTGGCATAGTAGCACCAATACCAACCAATTTTAAACCGTAGCCGTTCGAAATATAACCTTTTAAGTTGTGCTACTGTCTCCTTTATAGCGCTATTGGCTGTATAACGGTCGCGTCTCTTGCCACATGTATTTTCCCACGTGGTTGCGCGCATGATAACATTATTTTGCATAACTGTACTCTCGAATTTTGTCACTCTTCTAGAACATTAAAATACATGTTTGTTTATTAAAGAACATTTTAAAGTTGAATAAATTGCTTAAGCCCCGTACTCTAGAATTTGTTCTTTTTTACTTCTCTAATTGATGACGATTAGTTTATCTTTAATCGAATGTTAAAATATTAATTGGATGTTGTTAACACCATTTTCACAATTAATGAAACAAAATTCAAAAAACAGTTCACACTGTATTACTAATAAATAACCTAATAATATCTTTAAAAAATAAACATTATAAAATGTGTTTAGTTTTTGTGACACGAAGATTTTAAAGACAGTACTAAAAAAAATATAAGCCAAAAAATTGTAAAAGAGTTCCATTAGACGAAAAAAAAACTTCCGCCCGCATCATCGCGGTAAGCTTGCAAATTATTAGCCAATACCTAATGCAAATAAACGCATCGTGAATAGAGTGATTCAATAATAGCCCCTGAAAGGTCACAGAGTCTTCCTCCTAACCTCGGGGGTCGATTCTCAACTCGTGCGAAACGCGAAGATCCGTGCTTTTTGTTCTCGATTACCGTGAACAATTAATTAGTTGAGGTTTTTACAAACAATAAGTAATCGATTTTGAGTAAACAGCTTAAACTGGCGGTTCCGTATGCTCAGGAGTTTCATAGAGTTTTTGTATTAAAAAAAATAGTATTGATGTTTATTTGCACATGACATGATCCTTTTTATGCCGTGTGGTGATCGATTGAGAATAACACCACCCCATTTTTTCCGTGGGTGTCGTACGAGGGGACTAAGGAAACACAAATGAGACAACGACACCTCAATTTGGTCTGAATCTGAGGTGTCGTCTTATGGTCTCATGCGGTGTGGTAGGCTTTGTGAAGAGCCATCTGGTTCGCGACCACTCTCCTACCGAAGTCTGACGCCAAACAGCTTACTGTGTTCCGTCGGTGCGTAGGAGTACCAGTGCCCTAATAGGCATTTTCTGGGTTAACTCGCTCCATCGTCGACCTCATCTATGTCCTTGGTCAAGATTGAGGTCAAGAGTTAACCCATCTTAAAATAAATAAAAAATACTTCATGAAACTGAACAACTTTCCCCAAGAAATATACAGGGCTTTAAGTACTTTCTTTCAACCTCTCGGGTGGTTAATCAGTCCATGAAACTGAACAACTTCCCCAAGGAACATAGGTCAAAATACGAAAAAAAAAATTTGAGTTCCCATACAAACTTCATCAGCAGCGCATTTTGTATGGGAGATCAAAATTGTTTTTTCGTATTTTGACCTATGTTCGTTGGGGAAGTTGTTCAGTTTCATAAACCGATTAACCACCCGAGAGGTTGAAAGAGAGATACCTAAAGCCTCGTATAAGAAATTCTCAAAAAAGTTGTATGAAAAGATAATTCGTATGAAGAGAGGGAAAGTTTTTCAGTTTAGTCGGTTGATTCTCATCCATCGCTGACTTATTTAAAACCATCCAATATAAAGTCTAGACTTTGACAAATAGCACAAGTGATCTAAATCTGTCCGTCACTTTCTACCGCCCAATGTCAAAGTGAGAGCGAAAACATTTCTCTACTTCGCACGATCTTACTTCCTCATTGTCTGCTCTGTCTAATGCTCTGAGAAAATTTCCACTTTTATTTTACTTTTACTTATTATACGCGTGATCCATGGGTGTTAGTTAAAAAAAAGGCGAATACCTAGTCAGTTTAAGAGGGGAAGTGTACCCCAGCTAAATTCAGTGATATCATCGTGATTGACAGTGTCCACATATTCCCACTTCACTAGCTTACCGCCTGGGACCTCGTTCCTGAGTGAATTATACACATAAACCTTTCACTTGTATCCGTCTATTGGTGAAAACCGAATGAAAATCAGTAATTTGAAGGGATTTTCATTCGGAATCACTTTTTTGTTGTTTCTTTTTGTATTTTTTTTTGTAATCACTAGCGTAGTAGCAAGCGCTTTAAATTAAAATACCTACTAAAATAAAATAACATGTGGTGTCTGAAAAGCAGGTATGAAAATTTGCATTTATTGTAGTTTTCAGACCCGATGGCATCTACCTTTTTGCCTCGATCTTTTGATGCATAGTTAACATAATTACCTAGTTGAGATATCCGATAGTCTAGATGTAAGTACTCGTATTTTGTATCAACTGCATTGAGCAAATAAACGATTATTTATTTTTTAGTTAAATACACCTATAGATTAACAAAGAATCCCTATCTCTACTAATATTATAAATGTGAAGGTAACTCTGTCTGTCTGTAACGCTTTCACGGCTCAACTCACAGACCTATATCGAGATAGTCGAAAAGAGCGCTTCAAACTGTATGAGAACCTAGCGTGTCGAATTTTTCGTACTTAAAATGACGTCACGAGTGAGATTTAGTGATGGGAAATCATGTTTGACATTAAGTAACTGCAGCGGCCGACCGGCCAAACAGGGCCAAGCTGAAAACCAGCGCTGTACAATTTGTTGTACAGCACAATGCTGAGCTTGGCTCCTTTTGCTTAGGTTAATCTAGTTCTTAATTTTTACTGTTAATTTAGTCATTGTATCGTAGGTTTAACTTTAGCAATAAACATGATTTCATTTCATTATTTTACTTAATTAAGCGCATTTGAATCGAGCCTACAGAACTACGTATAAATAAATAAATAAAACGCCATACTCTCAAAGGCCCATACTAAGGTTTTCCCTTGTGTCGTGGGTCTCGGAACACACATAAAAACAGACACAAACACCCATGACCCAAGAACAAACATCTGTTTTTTACACAAATATTTGCCCCGACTGGGATCCGAACCCAGAACCTGTCGATCAAGAGGCAGCGCCACTACCACTCGACCAAACCGGCCGGGTGTAAATTTTGTGTCAGTTGTAACTACTAAGCTAACCTAAATTTAAGTGTTCCATTTTAACACCTACACAATCAATTTACAGAAATGACTTCAATTTCTTTAATAGCTTTCGGACCAACAAAACGAAATCATTTTCTAATCGTCAAATTTCATATACATCGAAAAGCAATATTTCGGCCAGAATTGTGACACACTTCGAAATAATAACTACTTAACACCAATCGTTAACTTGCTAGGTAATACGGTTTTTGCACTATTCAATTATATTTCTTACTTACTGTGTCTAATACCTAATTTCTCAATTTTAACACGAGCTTATAGGTAAGTGGCTAGCTATCACTAGTAGTATCAAATTGAGTAGGTATTACTTCACTATAGAGTAAGTTGACGCTTGAATTTCAACATTTTCTTCTAATACATTTAGATATGCTAAATTGAGTGGCTCTAAATCAGCAAAAATTGAGTACTTATGTGAATCAGCCCACTAAATGAAACCACTTTTCCAAAACATGTCAAAATATGAAAAGACATTTCTCTTGGTTAAGATTCTCGTGGTAATTTTCATTCGTTTTTGAAGTGAAAACTTCTTTAGCGGTGTTGAGCACTTTTAGTATGGGGAAAAAATGTTAAACTCGCGATGAACTCGCGTCAGATTGTCAGATGTCACGTGACCCTGATCGAAAATGCGTAGGATAGGGTTGCCACCTTTTTTGAAGTGAAAACTTCTTTAGCAGCGTTGTGTACTTTAAAGTATGGATGGAAACCCGGACGGATGGCAGCCCTATGGTAAAATTATCTCTGTGACAGATGTCAACGATGTCAACTATTATTCGCACATAGTGCGCAAATACCGATTAGACTATTTTACTGAATTAGAAGTAGACAGTTTAGTCGAGTGGAAAAGTTGCCAGATTGTAAGCAACAGGTCGAGGGTTCGAATCCTGAGAGAATAACGGACTCTTTTTGTGTATTTTGTTTTATTTCCATATTAATGCACGTTAATGTTCAAGTTTTCATTTCTGCCGGCACTCCCGGAGTGCATCCCGTTGTTTTTAAATATAAAGGATTTTTCCATGATCCATCCTTGAGCATGATGCTTGCAATAGCCCAAAAATATCTTGTACTCATTGTTTAAAAATAATAAAATTCTCATCTGTATATTAGCGATTAAATGCCTAAAATATTAGAAGTCAAAAATTTCCTACAGAATTTCTTGTGTTTTTCGAGGAAAGTTATTAAGTTTCATGGGAGAATCATCCTCTAAAATCTGGCCAAAAGGATTGAAAAATGTAAAATGAATTAAGTGTCTAGTTAAATCGCCTGATTACTGATCAAATCTAAACTTTTACTTTGTACCTTGTCCTATTATCTTGATTTGCAATAAAGTTTACTGTACTAGCTGATGCCCGCAACTTCGTTTGCGTGTTAATTTTTTTTTGTACAGAGTACACAGATTGAAAACATTTATCTTACGTGATTTGGATTTTTACATACAAAAGTTTTTTCCCGTTAACTCCCGTTTCCGTGGGAATTTTGCAATATCCTGTTGCAACTAAGCTTTAAGTTTACTAAGGTACCTGCATGCCAAATTTCAAGCGTCTAACTTAAGTGGTTTAGATTTTTCATACAAAAGGATTTTCCAGCTAATTCCCGTTCCCATGGGAATTTCGGGAATTCCTTTCTTAGTGCACCTCTACGGTACCTAAGCTACGTCCCTTCCAAATTTCAAGTGCCTACGTTTAGCCGTTTAGGCTGTGCGTTGATATGTCAGTCAGTCAGTCAGTTTCTCCTTTTATATATTTAGAATGATTATTGTATTCCTTGATCTTCAGATGCTGTTGTTACCTAGATATAAACCTAAAAACCTCGTAAAGCAAACCGAACCCCTGCGCCGCGGTAACTAGGTGAGCGCTGCGTTCATGTGCGCAGGCGCATCGTGACCCGCGCATAGGTCACTTGTCCCGGCCGTAACTACCGACACTCACACTGACTGACGTTCCAAAACTTAACAACCAGTTTATTGAGACATACTTTGGAAAATTCATAATATTATTAACTTTCCATTTATTGGTATGAGCGTATGCTGTCCTTCGAAGGAGCATAGCGTGGAGGCTTGAGCTGCAATGGGATCGAAGATATTTCCCAAAATATGAAATTATGACATTTTACCTAACAATGTATATAATAGAATAAAATAGAATAGAAATAATTGTATTGTCTCCACACACCATACACATAGTTACAAATAACATGCAAATAAAAAAATAACAAAATCAAAATGTACTAAACCTATTTAACATAATGTGTCTTAATCTAGGTTGCGGATCACTATGTGCATGCCGCAGTGAGTCAAAAGGTTAAATTAAATTAAAGTGAGTCAAACACTGATTTTCAGTTATAATCTGAGGGGCGAGTACGAGATTTAATGAAAATAAAAATATGAAGAAGTGATGGAATGTAATTGATAACTTTAACTTTTACTTAGTTCTTCTGTACTGGAATTATTTTTATCATAACATTTATAACACAAGATTTGTTAATTATCATAAAATACATGTATCTTATCCCAAACTCTATTCTATTATGGTAAAAAAAACATTAAACTCACGAAAACTTTAACTTTTACATAATTTCACTAAGTTATAATGTCTTTAAAGTTATATGAAAAACGAAATCCATTCATTTTTTTGCATTTGCAATCAGTTTCAGAACGCACCCCAACTATCTCTAACTTTGCTCAAGTGCTCAATGGCTAGGCATTTGCGGGTTATAGCCCACGGCTTATTTGCCTAGCAGCCTCTTACACTATAAATTACAGGTTAGGGTACCTAGGCATTACCTAGCAGCTCTTGATGTGTGTGGCTCTCAGACTATCAATTTATCCAGCACTGCTTGAGAAATATCGTGATGGGTTTGTCAATTATGTGAATCTTTTAAGGTTAATTATATTTGATTAGGGATTTATCTTCGCGCTGTGTATATTGTGATTTAGGCAGAGAAGATTTGTCGACATGTGTCTTAAATTGATCGTGATATGATATTTTCTTTTTTTTTACCAGCCCATATACTTCCCCACCGAGGGGCACGGGCTTCCCTTCGAAACAAAAAGGGGATGTAGGCCATCGTCCACCACGCTGGCCCAATGCGGGTTGGTGGACCACTCGTCTTTCGAAAATTTTCTGGGACGGGCGGGTGTCATCACGATGTTTTCCTTCACCGTTGAGCAAGTGATAATTAAAAATCCGAACATAAATCCGCAAAAACGAATTTAGTGGTACAGGCCCGCACCAGGATTTGAACCCACGACCTTCGGATTACAAATCTGGCTCATTACCAACTGGGCTCTCATCGCTTGATATTAACCTAACTAATTTTTTTGATGTTCAAACCTTTACAATAGCTCTGTAGTTAGTAATTAAACTTAAAGCTTAAGTAATTTATTTAAGGTAATTGAGCAAAGAATTAAACAAGGACAGCTATAATGGTAGATACAGAAGCGAGGCTGAGACAACGATACAATAGGAAAAAAACGTTATCAGTGTGTTATCAAAGCCTTCGTCGAAGCAAAAGTCGACCTTTTGTACAAATTGTATGCTTTGGTTTGACTAAAAGCCTGTAATTGCTGTGTTGATAAACTATGTTAATAACAATGAAGTTTTAAGCAATTTCCGTTACCTGACTTATAGTTAATAGTTAAGGCAGTGTAACTAAAAATAACTTAATGTAACTTAACAATAACTAAAGTTTTGTAACAACATTTTATAATCACGAGTATCAGACGGACATATCAATCATTATTAACTACATTTTTAGAAAGTTATCATTTATTTTGTAATGTTTTTTTGATCAAGTAACATTAATCTCGACAATGATCTATTTACCGGCGTGATCGGCGCATGAGTCGATCGAAACTGACCAACGGACGAAATAAATGAGTTTTTGTTATAATAATGAAATAATTGTTCCTTTGATATTATATTGATGATTTTTTTGATCGACAGTAGAAAGTTAAACATGTTTTAAGTACACACATAAGCTCACGCCTTTATTTTAAGTAGAATGTTAAAATAATAATAAATAATAATTAGTCTGACCGTCTTTTACTTTAATTAATGTGTAACTATAATTAATTATGAGCCCTTATTAGCTCCCGTAAATGGTTGTTATAATCTTACGCAATGGCAATATTCGGGTTCATAAACTTCGAGTAGGCTGGACTGTAAAAGTCTGGAAAATTCTGAAAAATACCAGAAAGAACATGATAAGGCCGCCTTGTTGTACACTATGTTTTATGTTCTGTTAATTGTATTGTATGTCTTTGTGTGCAAATAAAGTATATTATATTGTATTGTATTGTATTGTATCAACATTATAAGTAATAAAAGCGGAGAAATCCATGAACATACATAAAAAACGGTATGAACATAGAACTTCCTCCTTTCTTGAAGTCGGTTAATAACGTTTAATATTGTCATTTTGTATAATTTTGTTGTTTTGCTAGAGAAAAGACACACCTACCGGAGCGGTACATAGTTAATTACATAATTCATAGTGCGCACTTTATACCTATTGTAGTCGCTGTAATTTATTCCAAAATTTGAATTACAGAGTACAATAAAAGTTCGTTCATTAAAATTAATAACAATTCTTCATGCTTTCGCGGTCACTAACAAACCAGAACCACAGAACACAGAAACCACAGGCTTACGTCATATCTCCCTTTGCTGTATATGTATATGTATGTATATGTATATTAAGGAAGAGCGGCATCTCCTGGCACAAGCTAATATTAGCTTAAAAGGAGATTCCGGTTCCGAACGAATGTCACCTTATATTCTCTTTGTTTTAAGAAATCAAGATTGTATTATTATTATTATATGTATTAAAAAAGTAATAATCTTAGTCATAAAAGTGTCATAGAGAACTTTTGTCGGTGGGTAATAGGAATTTTGATTTACCCGTGGACCCACCACCGCCGCTCTTGCAGTCAGTGGGAATATGGGCAAAAAAAAACCCCGTGGACCTACCAGTGGGTATCGCAAGTGGGACTACGGGTCGCGAGTGGGTATTTTAACATAAAGGCACATATGGGGGCGAGTGGGCCGTGTTGTTAAATTTCTAATTTTATTAGCTTTAAATAAACCACATACAATAATATCCTTAAATCCTAATAAAGGACGCAGATTAAGTAATCCATTTGAAATTTGTATCAGTAAAGAACACAATTTGTCCTTGATTTAAAAAGAATGTCACTATTAAGTATGGAGCGGGTAACTAGAGCTTTTCAAACTGGTTTCTTTAAGTTGTTATGTTATCTGAATCAACCCACATGCACTTAGGTGTTATGTGTGTCATATTTTATTGTGTTATATCAGATGTTAGATCGGCGCAGTGCTATAGTCATAATTGCAAAAATATTTACAGCTTAGTTCTTTAACTGTTGGTAAAGGATTGATGAAGTTAGGAGAGCTTAATTCTGATGAGTGACCGACCATGGATAATTTTTTTTAGGAGCTATAAAAATATGTTTGAGTCAGAAATGAGCTGACCGCGATTGGAAACTGAAATTTCGGAATAATTCCATAGTTATCCAAATACTGAAACTCCGAAACCTAAGGAAATCTAGTTGATATTATTCTAACTTGATCGGCGGGTCCTGGGTTCGATCCCCAGTCGGGGCAAACATTTGTGTGAAAAGCAGATGTTTGTTCTCGGGTCATGGGTGTTTGTGTTTGTCTTTATGTGTGTTCCGAGGGACCCACGACACAAGGGAAAACCTTAGTGTGGGCCTTTGAGTGTGTAGCGTAAAAAAAGTAAAAAAAACACTTAAATGTATGTGCTTACCCTGGCCTTGTGGTTTTGATGAAAACATTATCAAATCCAGCATGTTGAATGGTCCTCCACTGAATATAATATAAGTACTTATGTAGACCTCCTACTAAAATGGAGGTTGCTGGTATTTACCAGTCATCATATCATCATATCAGCCTATTGCAGTCCACTGCTGAACATAGGCCTCCCCCAAGGTACGCCACTTCGCACGATCCTCCGCTGTTTTCATCCAGCCACTACCCGCTATCTTTTTTAGGTCATCTGACCATCTGGCTGGGGGGCATCCTACACTACGTTTGCCAATTGTGAAAGCTAATTTACCAGTTAGCTTTCACAATTTAACACTGTATTTTTTACGTACGTCACAGAACGTTGGCGTCGGGCCTACAGTTTTGATCCTGCTTTATTGTGAGTTATATGTAACACTAACAAATCGTTTAATAGTGAAACTAAAAGCTTTTATTGAAGTTAAGGCTTTTTTTATAGCAACTACGAAATCCCTTTTTATTATAACTGTAACTAGTTTCCCGCCCGAGACTTCGTTCCTGTGGCAATTTTGGGATTGAATTATACACATAAACCTTTCTCTCGAATCACTTCGTTGATTGGTGAAAACCGTATGAAAATCCGTTCAGTAGTTTATCGCGTTCAGACAGACAGACAGACAGACGCGGTGCCCCCACAAAGTCCCCACTTTGTTTTATAATATTGTATGATTAATTAGTTTAAGAAATGTTCCTACAAATAATGTCACCTACATATCAGCATATGAGCTAAGCTTATTCACGTCTAGTAGAAATGTATGATACCATACAAATATCCATACAAGTCATACACGTCCCATACATTTCATAGCTGTGACATAACTCAACTTGTCAGTTATAAAACGAGGTCGAGGTCGTCACTCATGCAAATTTCTTTCTTTTTCTGTCGCGCTATTGTTTTTATCAGCTGTATGTATGAATGTTTTAATGTAGGCGACATTAGTGACAATAGAGATAGTGTAGACAATACGCCTACACTGTAAGATACATGTGGTGAAATAGGGTAAAGTAAAGTACGGACGGCCGCAACTAAGGTTACCACACGCGTGCACTCTGTGGTGTTGTGATAAGAGCGGTTTTGCAATGAAAATGGAGTAACCTGATGCGCTAGACTCTGTATTTCATTGAGTTGAAGGAATTCTTGTGTTGTTTTGGCAGTTTTACAATTTATAAAACTTCTGAGAAAAGATCTAACTGCTTTATTCATAAAGACAAACACACATTTGAAAAACACAGTGACAGTTAAAAACATCGCGGGAGCTTTTAAAAATAAATACAATATACTTTGTTTGCTCACAGTGACGTACAGTACAACAAACAGAACATAAAACATAGTGTACAACAAGGCAGCCTTATTGCTAGATAGCAATTTCTTACAGGAAACCTCAGGGTAGGACATCAGTAAGCTATAAAAGTAGTAGCTGGTGCATAAATTTATATAAATAATATATCATATTTATTTATAAGTAAGACGTGCTTTTTCATCCCATCTATTCGAAAAGGACGACTTGGTTCGCCTTTAAGTGCACCCAAAGGTGGTGTTTTCTTTAAGAAACTTTTAGCGGGCAGTAATGAGTTTTTTAATCCTCTTTATAAGTGCGCCGCATATCTTTTCCGCGCACTTTTTGAATCAGGAACATCTTAGTGTTGATCGCCAAAGAAATCGAACGCAAATATTGTTTGAATAAAAAACTGTCTGGTACATACGACGGCCCATAGTCGCGCCGCCGCCGCAGCCGCTGCGCCGGCTCAATAAAAAAAAAGAAATCAAATTTAAAACGCGCGAACTACAGCCCGCGTTTTCATAAATTTTTACGGATTGTTAGAAATTCATGGTTTTATTTTAAAAAATGAGTTTTTCAAGTGACAGAGAAAGTATAGAATTAACTCCTGAAAGTATTAAAACTGACGTAAGAAATGTGGTGGATAGTCCTGCAAAAGCCCGGGAGAAATATATGAAAGCCTATGGTAATTTTATTGAATGGAGAAATGCAAGAGATTAGATACCTACTATTTAATTTCAATGTAGTTATTACTCTATGTTTTATTATATAATAATATTACAATAACATATGAGGCGCCTTTTATTTTCTCATAGAGGGTGATGAAAAGTAGAGTGTATCACTCGGGCGCATAATATTTTTGGCTCGGGCGACGTACTTTGAATCCCTCGCTACGTTCAGGATTCTACTCTAGAATCCCTCACTTCACTCTGGATTCAAAAAAGCGCCCTCGCTGCGCTGTAAAAATATTATTTTGCTCCCTTATAATATAATCTTCTATACACGCTCCTGCGAGGCTCTTGACTGTCACTTAACCTGGAATTACGTTTTTAATAAGGCTGTATAATTTTTTTTATTTAAACTATCTTTTCTACCTTTAATTTTGAACTGTGATTTCTTGTAACTGTGTATGTGACTGTGTTTGTTACTTCTTCACAATCAAAGGGCTGGACCAATTTTGATAAAATTCGGTATGGAGTTCGCTGATAGCCTGGATTAGTACATAGTCTACATAAATTTTCCAAGTCCCGAGAGGAAAGCTAGTACGAGATATGATTAATTATCCACTGCATGAAGACAACATATTAACACAATGAAATGAAAATATCGATACTAAATATATAACTTTTATAGGTATAAAAATTAAAAAATATAACATTAATAACTAAATACCCTGTCTTCCTCATAAGAACGCACCGTGTAGAACAGTGCCATAACATCAAACAACAACAAAACAGGAAATCTACCAATCAATTAGCGAAAGTAAAAACTACCCTAGATACAATTCCCTATGTAACAAGCGACTAAATCAGTTTTTACAACAATATGCGCCTGCGCCGGTGTGAATGAGCGCGTTGATGTCTTTTCTTCCGCGATTATAAATTACCGTCTTTCCATCGTAAATTCGTTCGCGATGATTTCATAATTTCCTTGAATAACAGAGCACTTAAAGCCCAGTAGCATTCTCTATTTGCAATCAATCAGTGAGGTTAAGTACTGTCTACTGACCATATTGGCAATTTATTATGATTGTTTCCAAGGAAGCCTTTCGGGGCGGTTTGAAACTTCTGATATTAGAACAAACTTTATTAATAAACTTTATTTAGAAAAAACTTTATTTATAAACGTTAAAAGTACATACAACACGCAAAAAAACAAACAAACAATTCAATTTATTACAAGAAATAAAAAAAGACAATTTACAAGGAAAAATAATTTTTAAAAAAAGCGAAAAAGATGAGAAAATGAATAAGTATTTTTTGAATTATTGTGGCTATTGTAGAGGTATGTGTTGTATTGTATTGCATGTATGTGTTAAGTGGTGGACCAGTATATTAGAGTTATTCACCTTGGGTTGTCGGTCCATTGGGATATTAATATAACTAGCTGATGCCCGCAACTTCGTTTGCATGTTAATTTTTTTTTTGTACAGAGTACACAGATTGAAAACATCTATCTTACGTGATTTAGATTTTTACATACAAAAGTTTTTTCCCGCTAACTCCCGTTCCCGTGAGAATTTTGCAATATCCTGTTGCAAAATTCTCACGTTCTCAAAGTTCTCAGAAAATAAAAACCTATTATTATTATTATTAACTAAGCTTTAAGTTTACTAAGGTACCTGCATGCCAAATTTCAAGCGTCTAACTTAAGCGGTTTAGATTTTTCATACAAAAGAATTTTCCCGCTAATTCCCGTTCCCGTGGGAATTTCGGGAATTCCTTTCTTAGTGCACCTCTACGGTACCTAAGCTATGTTCCTTCCAAATTTCAAGTGCCTACGTTTAGCCGTTTAGGCTGTGCGTTGATATGTCAGTCAGTCAGTCAGTCAGTCAGTCAGTCAGTCAGTCAATCAGTCAGTTTCTCCTTTTATATATTTAGATTTATGATTGAGCTACAGAATACAGGCATAATGAGTTAAGAGTGGTTAGTTAAAAACTTTGAGTACTACGGCATGGGAATGCAGAATCCGAGTATCTTGGTTTTTTTCAAAAATGTTTCTTTTTTTGAATTTTCAGTTTCGGCAAACAAATCGCATGACTTCAATTTTTTTGATATCAAAATTAGATTTAATAGCCTGTACCTAAATTACTCAATTCAAGCAATTGAATAACGTTTTTCTGCTCTCCTACAAAATATGTCTTAATTGAGGTAACAATTTGACAAGTAAAGATAGTCAAGTTGTCGATTGTACAGTGTTTCTGTATGTATGTAAATTCTTTATTGCTATTCCTCTAATCATGGCGTCTCAATGGCAATTAAATTACAATGGTGACCATTTTATCCGTTCAGGTGGCAAAATTCATAACTCGATCGAAATCTCATACACTTGATGACAACCGCCCCGACCAGCAGCGCCACCGCCAAATGTACGTTAAGTTGCTAACTCTCAGTGACTTGACATTCAGTTGGTAATGGCGCTGCCGGTCAAGAAAGAAGTCATCAAATGTATGAGGTTTAGATATCATTCCACCGCCCTTGAAACGCCATTGTTTAGTTTTTTTATTATTACGATATGGGTTAACTCTTGACTCCAATCTTGACCAAGGTCATAGATGAGGTCGACCATGGAGCGAGTTAACCCAGTAAACGCCAATTAAGGCACTCTTACTCCCACGCACCGACGGAACACAGCAAACTGTTTGGCGTCGGACTCCGGTAGGAAGGTGATCGCGAAACAGGCGGCCCTTTAAAGAGCTTACCACACCGCATAGACCATAGGACTCCACCTCAGATTAAAAACAAATTTAGGTGTCGTTGCCTAAGATGGATTACTAGGAGGCAGGTCTCATTTTTGTTACCTTAGTTGCCTCTTAGGACACCCACGGAAAGAGATGGGGTGGTGTTATTCTAAACCGATCACCACACTGCGGGATTAGTGGAATAGGCACCCAGTTCTAGTTTTAGCATTATGTAAAATGTCACCCAGTTGCAGAATTACGAGCAGGAACTAAAGGCAAGTTATGGTTAATATTTATTGGAATTTCTCATGCATAATGTTGTAAAGCAATGAAAGTTATCTACTGAGGAAATGTATCTTATTTGTGCGTTGTTTTGTTTCCATAATTTGAGATTGCTTTTGTAAAATAATGTAAAAGTGTTTTGCGTTTAACACTTGATACGAATCGACACACTACTTATTTTTTAACAAGCATACTATTTCGCGTGAATTAATTAATTATAATGATTCGTTGACAGAGTTTCGTTAGAGAAACATACTAGTTTAAAGATTAATACATTTAAAACATCTTTTCATTAAGATGGACACAGGCTTTTAGTCCTAAAATATTGTAAAAAAACAAAAAGTACATGCGCTAATCAGGGTACCTACCACGATCGTTTAAAAGCATTTCTGTTTAGGATCCAACTTTGAACTGCTTCGCAATTGGAATGTTTTTTTTAAATGGTACCATGATGGCGCTGCTTTTGAACTGCTCGGTTGTCTATGGTCCATTTTAAATGTCTACATAAATTGTCGCTGGTCTGCCTTTGAATCGCAACAGCGCCAAAACTGAATCGCTTATAAGCCATCATGGTACGAATAAGCGTTGCAGACTTGTCTAGGTCCTAAATTGGATCGCGCTAAGCGATCATGGTAAACCTCCTGGTCTTAGTTAATTGATTATCTACATCTATACTAATACATATTGTTAGGGACAGTTGGCAAATACTTAAATGGTGGAATCTAACCCTTATCGACTACAAGTAGGTAATTATTTTTTTCCGGAAAAGTCAACTGGAAAAAAACTTGAATTTGAGAGCGAAAAAATTACAGGATCGATTTTACAATTTATTTCCTGATCCTATACGAGGACATGGCCTATATTTTTTCCACGAAAACGGGATTTACGATGAAACCACCGGTGAAACCAACGGTTCATTGTAAACGGTTTAACCAAAATCTCTATCTAACTTTTAAACACTCCCTGACCATCTATTTGACCGTTGAGATGCAGTTAAGATAGCAACGCAGCGGTTTCAAGTTCAGATCTCACAATAACCCGCAACAGAGATAACCCCGCTGATAACCTTACTATGCAATTCTGGTTATAACTTCATCAACTGCTCAATGCGTAGTTTTGCAACACAAAAAACTGTTATTTTCTAAGTCGGTGTGCTTACTGCTTACTTAATCTTAAAAACATGTAATACTTAATAGTTTATTACACATTTTATGGTTGTTTTTTATACGGGGTGACTTTAAATTAGCAAGAAACACTTTAGGTGGTAAGTCTTCCCATAAACTTTAACAATTTTTACCAAAAAACCCGTAAGAAATTCTAAAAATATACAATACAATACAATACAATACAATACAATACAATACAATATACTTTATTGCACTCCAACACAGATAAGGTACAGTTACATTTTATACAAAAAAGTTACAAAGGCGGGCACAAAGTTAGGGCAGTCAGGGTACAAAAGGCGGCCCCATTGCTAAGAAGCAATATTTTTTGTCGAAATTTTTTTTATATTTCAAAGGGACAACCTCGCGAAAAGTTGTTCAGTTTAGTGGGCTAATTCACATTCTTAATTTTCGCTTACTAATATATTGGCCTAAATACAATAACTTTGTATTAATATAACTCCCCGAATTGATATCCCAAGAAAATTAGTATTTAATGAGACTTCATCAAACCGACATTACGTCTGGTAGTAAATAAAGCTGGAAGTCTTTGATCGGCCGGTTAAATTTAACTATAACTATGTGATTAATTCTGTCGGCCGCGATCTGAGACTGACAATACTGCAGGCCGAGTACGATAGTGACAGCGCCGCGACAACGACGCGGTCCTATGACAAAATGTCAACATTGACAACGCCATAGGGCGGGCAAGCCTTTGCGCGGGACCCTCGCACAATCAAAGTGAAGTTTCAGCGTGAGCCGAGCGCGAGTTTGTCGTTATCGTGCTAGAGCTGCTGGGGCAGTTGTTAAATCCATTTCCATAAACATTTGTGTTGTGTTTTGCAGTAAACTACAAATGTTTAATATATTAAAATCATATTAATATTACTTGCAAAATTTTGTGAAGAGTGAAATAATCCTGTGGTATTATTTATGTGCGTCTAATAATTATGTAAAATTCTAAAACGGCACGGCAAAATTGTATCACCATTGCCTCCTATGAAATAGTAATACTAGAAACTGAGAACATAGGGGGCAACAGTAATTCAAATTTTGAAGTGCCGTGCCGTGCCGTTCGAATTATAAAAAGGCCCATTAAAATAAAATTTACACTACATTTTATTACTGTAAGGTCACAAAAACTTCAGCTTGTAATACTTTTTGTATACAACGTACTTTTATAAAAGCATTTTTGTACGTTTTAAATTAGCATAACAATTCAATGGCGAGACTTAAAAGATATTATGATAGAGAACATACAATTTGGACGCCGCTTGCATAATGCGTTTAACCGGACTTTCTTTACATAATAATGGAAATACGCAACAACACAAATAAATGTGCAAACAGAAAATACGAAAATATTGAAATGAGAAATTATATTGCTTTTTGTTCAAGACTAGGTTGGTTTTATATACTTCAGAGCTTAACATTCAGTTGGCGGTGGCGCTGCTAGTCAAAACAGCTGTGATGAAATGTATAATTAATACAAATTAATGAAGTAGGTATCCAATATGGACCCTGTTCTAGGGCACTGCAATAAAAAGAGGTAAACTAATTCTAGTCGCCTAAAATTAGTAAGATCCATTTCTGTGAATAAACGCTACACACTATAAGGCCCATACTAAGGTTTTTCCTCGTGTCGGAGGTCCGTCGGAACATACATAAAGACGGATATAAACACCCGTGAATCGAGAATAAACATGTATGTGTGTATGTTATGTCTATGTATATACTTTATTAGTATATTAACCATTAACGCCGAGTTCTCCCTAAAGACCCTGTAATTTTAGCTATTATGATAAATTTTTAATTTTAACTCCAAACACAGAACCGATTTGGATGTAGTTTTTTAAATTTAAAAGCAGGTGTCTTAGCCTGCTTTTAATTTAAAAAAATGCATGATGGTTTTTTGACATGTTCTATCAAAATCGATGCAGCTGTTAAGAAGTTATAAGACTTATAAGATATGAGTTTAGAGTTATAACACAATTAAGTTAACAAAAAGTGTAACATTTCGAAACCAAACGCAGTAGTTGACCAAACTTTATCTCAAAAACTATAACAATACGACCTTGTGAGTATTACATATTGAATAGAAGAGTAGTGTGTGTCTGTGTGTTCTCATGTCTGGGCATTGTGTTCGTTGGGTAACGTGATTAGCATACCAGGAGCTTGGGACCAGCAGAATTGGGCAACATCTGCACTTAGTGCTGTTTTATCAACTTATGTGGATACATATAACTTACATATACTCGTAGTTTCATTCATTCATTAATATACAGGAAGATGTTTTTATCACCATCCAAATTTTTTGTACGTAAACTTTATAAAAATTTAACAGACCCGTATTTCTTTTGTCTCTACTTTTCATATAAATATTTCAAGCTAGATCGTCTGAAGCATGAAAATAATTCAAAATTTTTGTATGAAAAAAAAAAAACATTGTCCAATTGACTTGAAACTTGGTAATAGTACTCTTCAACACAATTTGTGACACCCGTGTTTCTGCGTTTTATAAGGGGTATCAAAATCTCAAAGATTTGGTAAAAAAAAATTTTTCCTCCTTATAATTACGTTCTATCACCGTTACTGACACCGTAAGAAAAATTCGGATGGTGATAAAAAATTCAACCTGTATGTTTTTTAATTCGTTTTTTTTTTGTATCAGCCCACTAAAGTTTCTCCAAAGAATATTTTTAATTAATGATACTTAATTAAATCGTGTTTTTGGTAGTGTGGCTTTTTGTCAAATTATCTACTGGACTATGTAGGTTATCGTCTTATTATTATTTTTTATTGTATCATTTTTCTAACTCAAAGTCACTCTAATGTTTTTAATGTTAATACAAAGTCAATCTATAAAAATACACAAATTAGTTAAAAATTAACAGAACATCGCCAATACACTAGTCAATTTAAATAAATTAAATAAAATATGAAATCACCAAGTTATTTAAAATCTCCTTATAAATATATCTTATGAAGTTTTAATTAATTTAAAACGTTATTTTTTACTTTTATTTACTTTATTCGGAAAACCTAACAGGGCTTTAGGTATCTCTCTTTCGACCTCTCGGGTGGTTAATAAGTCCATAAAACTGAACAAACTCCCCAAGAAACATAGGTCAAAAATACGAAAAAAAAATTTTGAGTTCCCATACAAACTTCATCAGCATATAGCACATTTAGTATGGGAGGTCAAATTTTTTTTTCGTATTTTGACCTATGTTCCTTGGGAAAGTTGTTCAGTTTCATGGAATGATTAACAACAGGGAGGCTGAAAGAGAGATACCTAAAGCCCTGTATAGACATGATGAGTGTATGGATGAATGGATGGAAAGTTATTAGATCAAGATACTTTATTGTAGTACTATTATTTATTATGTGTTATTGTTGTTATTTAAATTACGTAATATCTCTAATTCAGGCAGAGTAAGCTAGAAAACTTTCATCAATAGTAAATCACAAATGTATTATTTATCTGTACTTATTATTATTTTTTTGTTTTCAGGTAAGTACATCCAATATTTACCAGTTGCTGAATGAATCATTTACAAACACAGAGTAAGTAAGATGCAGAAAGAAAATGCGGTTTTAAAAGTTATCATCTATATATGTCAGACAGTGAACTTTGATAAAGTACCATGCATACAGAGTGACTTTAAATGAATTAGCGAAAGTTAAGGATATGAATCAGCTTACGAAACTGAACATCTTTTCCTAAGAAACATAGGTCAAAATGTGAAAAAAAAAATCATGTCTTCATGATTTGGCTTCGTATGGGAAGTAGTTTTTTTTTTAAGAAATTCATATTCATATACATATATTTCTTGGAAAAAGTTGTTCAATTTCATGGAATAATCACCTTTTTCAGTTTCTCTTACTAATTAAACTCACCCTATAAATGAAATTAAGTAAAAATACATCATTTGGAATTCGTTTTTCAATCTTTAAACCATAATTTTACTAAAAAACGGCACAAAACTCTCTGTGTCAATTTTAACATACTCTTGACTGTACCAATTGCTATTCCTTAATGTTTCCGTTGTATAATAAGGCTGCATAAGGAAGGAATTATTACCGATACGTCTATTCAGAAGGAGCTAATCGGCTTTACGTCTACTTCAGTAGGTAATCTGAACTTATTGACTCATTGGAATAGCCACTAGGTATTAAATGAAGCAGTAAATATTGAGTGATTTTAAATATAAAGGACGTGAGTAAAAACTACTTTTCCCATGGAACAGAGGCCGAAACGAGTAAAATATTATAATACTTTGGAGAGTAAGTAAAAAACTCGATCGATTCGATTGAAAGAAGGTTAATACATTTGATGGATCAGGAAGCTTTTTGGTCACAAAAGTTTGTCTATCTATTGATTGTTTGTTTGTATTGAATAGGCTCCAAAACTACTGAACCGATTTGAAAAATTCTTTCACCATTAGAATCCTACATTATTCCTGATGATCACAGGCTACATAATTTTCCCAAATTCCCACGGGAACGTAGTCCCGGGCAGAAAGTTAATAAAAAATAAACTCCAAAAGAAAGTATGTATTTCTACAAGATTTACTTCGGGGAGTGTGATCATGAGCTAGTGAGCTGTATGAACTCATTTCTTCTGCCGCTTTCTTCTACCATACGACCAGGCACACCATTACCTCGTCCAGATTCCTCGAATCCGTATTGAGAGCTTCTCTCATTTGCCTGCGACTGCCTTTCTGGGCTCATTATAACCCGAATCTCTTTAAAGAAAATGCCTAAACACTCAAATGTTTAGGTATTTTCTGAGTTAGCTTGCTACATCTTCAACCACATCTTCACCCTTGTCTATATTGTGGTCAAGAGCGAACCCAATCTCTGTAAAAAAGGTACACAATTATACATGTTTGGGAAGTAACGTTTTTAACAGAGCTTTATTTAACTTGAGTTCATGTGCAAAAGTAAATTATCATCTGAGTAACAGTTTACTAACAAAATGCATTTTCACTTTGCAAGGTTAAATGTTACTAGTGGGAAAATACTAGTTACTGAGCGCTATTGTTGTTGACTGCTTTGTTTTTTGAAGATTAAAAGGTTTTTGTTTAAAAAGTCTTATAACGTTTTACATTTGTACACTTAAAAGCACGTTTTAATGTCTCTGTAATCGAAGTAAGAATAGAACCTTAGGATTTTTTTTTTTTTATTATAAGATGGGTTAACTTTTGACCTCAATCTTGACCATGCGGTCAAAGATGAGGTCGACGATGGAGCGAGTTAACCCAGAAAATGCCTATAAAAGCACTTGTACTCCCACGCACCGACGGAACACAGCAAGCTGTTTGGCGTCGGACTTCGGTAGGAGGGTGGTCGCGAACCAGACGGCTCTTTACAGAGCCTACCATACCGCATGAGACCATAGGACGACACATCAGATTCAGAGTAAAATGAAGTATCGTTGCCTGGGATTGATTACTAGGAGGCAGGTCTCATTTGTGTTTCCTTAGTCGCCTCTTAGGACACCCACGGAAAGAGAGAGGGGGGGGGGGTGTTATTCTCAACCGATCACCACACGGTTAAAAAAAAATTAAAAATTAAAGGTGACCTACGATCTGGTAAAGATTGCGGGAAGCCGCTGTTTGCGATGCCTGGGGAGGCCTAAGTCCAGCAGTGGACGTATTGCGGCTGACACGATGATGATAATGATGATTAAAGATGGTGATGATTAAAGTTGTCAAGCTGACTGAATAGAAGAGTGCTTGTAAAAGTTCTTAGATTTGTGATTTTATCAATTTAATCTTTTTTTTGGAGATGTTAAAAAACAAAATTCATAAAACCTTATTTGACTTACTACCTACACTGAAACACAAGTATTGTTTTAAAATCTATACTAATATTTAACCTAACCTAACATAACATAGGATTAAAAGGGGATACACACAAACCCACGATACACACTTACACACACACATAAGCATATACACCCACACACCTACACAGACACACACACACACACACACACACACACACGTCACTCATAGGTATTCTCAGTCACACCCTAATTGTTTTTTTTTTCTTTTTATTTAAATTATCATTAAGTACTTTACTGCCTGAACTCATGAACATTTTTAAATTAAGTAAAAGCTGTTTATAAAAATTTAGTTTACTCACCTGATGTATGTGACACCTAAAGGAAGAGCGGTGCCTCCTAACACAAGTTTTAAAAAAACTTAAAAGGAGACTCCAGCCCCCGTATCAATAATGTAAACTGTTTTTTGGTGAAAATAAAGATTTTATTATTATTATTTATTATTTATTATTATTTTTAAGTGGAAAGATTTGTATTTTTGTATGTAACGAATTAACTTAAAAACTTCTGCATCGATTTCAAAAATTCTTTCACCATTAGGATGCTACGTTATCCCTGACTAACATAGGCTACATAATTTTCTCGAACTCCTACGGGATGCTAGTATTAAATAAAGTATGAACGAATGGATCTAATTGGTCCTGCCACATTTTAAAGTATCTAAGATTTTACATACGAATTAATGTTTAATCTTTTGTTTCCAAATGTAAACGAATTCCAGCGAAGCTCCGGCCAATTTGTCAGTCAAGTTTAACTAAATTATACCACTTTACAAGCAATTTAACTAGTTAAATGAAGTGCCATTGAACCATGGCTTTAACCACAAAACAAACATTCTACTTATAAATAGATAGTCTTGGTCTCTCGGACATTCAAGTAACGCTTCCATTTTGTCTTTTGACTTGAATTTAATGTCATTGTCGTTGTCATAAGCCCATATACGTCACAACCGAGGCGAGGGGCAAACAATGAAAGGGGTTTAGGCCAGGGATTTTTATGTAATAAAAAAACTTGGTGTCTGAAACTTATCATGACATTATTTTTATATTCTTTTTACTCATATTTTATTTGCTTCTCCTTGTTTTAATAATAAAAATATCCTTCTTCATAAATAAGCATACCTATTGTATTTATACAACCTGTTTTTTTTGATATCCCATAACTCTAAGGTCATTATCTATTATAAATAAAAATAATTTAAAAAGCCCAAGGAACATATGTATGTTCTTAAATGGGTATCTTCGAGGAAATCATCAATCAAAATTAAAATATTTCCAAATCTTTCTTCCATAAAACGAGTCCTAAGTTGATTACATTTACACTTACATTGGTAATTCATTTCAATCATTCATAATTTAGAATACGAAAATGCGACGTTATCATTTCTTACGTAAAGGTGTTTTATAGGAAACTCACATTTTTACTGAATTGTTTTGTATGAAAAATAAAAAAATTGAAATTTTTAATGATTGAAAAATAATGCATATGCTGTTTGATTCATATACGTAGTGTCATTGATACCCTGGAGTTATGGGATATCAGAAGAAACAGGTTGTATTTACAGCGTTTTCGATGAAAGCTCAAAACCATGTTTAATAATCATCTCCATATTTCAACGAATTTACACAAACTAGTAATAAATTATACAGAAAAACCTTTCTCTTGAGTTACTCCACCTATTGGTGAAAACTTTATGAAAATCTGTTCTGTATTTTTTGAGTTAATCGCGTACACAGGGGGACTTTTGTTTTGGAAAGATTTATAATTAATTAATCAACTAAGAGTCATTTTCACAAAAAAATCAACCTACGGTTAAACCTCGATTATAATCTAATCAGAAGAAATGTCAAAAAAATGTTTGAGAACAAAATTTGCAAACTCTTTTATTTATTGCTAGTATAAAAGTCTGTGCCAACAAATTGCATACCAATTTACTTATGTAATTTATAACAGCTGGACAGTAACTATTACATACATGTAACTAGGTACATACAAACAGTAAAGCACTAGACCTAAAGGAATGGCGTTAGAAAGGCTCAGCACAAGGTTGCTTTAAGTCCGCAGACGCACAGACAGTCATACATATTCATTATTCATATTAGAGAGGAATGCACTGACGCATTGGTGTGTGAGATGAATGTTGCAGTATGTTCCCCCAATTAGACACACTTGTTGTTTCTGGTTTTGCTTGTGCGACATAAATGTGTAAGACATATACGGAAAAAAATCATTCGACAAAAGTGTACTTATATAAGTGTAACTTACCCCCAATGGTAGATAGTAAAGAGCCTCGCAGGAGCATTTAAAATATTTCTTTACAAGCTTCCCACCCGGGACTTCGTTCCCGAAGGAATATCGGAATTAAGATGTATATTTAAACCTTCCTCTTGAATCTCTCCGTCTGTTGGTAAAATCCGTTCAGTAATTTTAAAGATTATCGCGGTCAGACAGACAGACGCGGCCAGGGACTTTGTTTTATGTAATACTAGCTTTCCGCCCGCGGCTCCGCCCGCGTGGACTACAGGTTATATCGTGCCCAACTGTGGGATAAAATGTAGCCTATATCCTTTCCCAGGCTCTAATCTATCTCTATACCAAATTTCATTGAAATTGGTTCAGTAGTTTAGGCGTGAAAGACGGACAGACAGACAGAGTTACTTTCGCATTTATAATATTAGTATGGACTAGCTTTCTACCCGGGACTTCGTTCCCGTGGGCATTTGAGAAAATCATGTACCCTATATTCATCACGGATAATGTAGAATTGTAATGGTGAAAGAATTTTTCAAATTGGTCCAGTAGTTTGGAGCCTATTCAATGTGAACAAACAAACAAACAATCAATTCTTTCCTCTTTATAATATTAGTATAGATAGTATGATAACATAGCAGTGATAGCCCAGTTGGTAATGATGAGACAGACTTGTAACCGAAAGGTTGCGGGTTCATATCCTGGTGCGGGCCTGTACCACTAAATTCGTCTGTTCAGATTTACGTTCGGATTTTTCATTAATTATCACTTCAGTGAAGAAAACTCTGAGCAGGGAAGAAAAACTTGCACGTCTAAGAAAATATACTTTTACAGGAATTCTAGAATTTAATGCATAATGGTCTTAGTAGTGCATCGTGGTTTAAATGTCCATCCAAAATACTATAGCTAACATCAAATCGATCAGTCATTCAGACAAAAACTTTTTAGGTAACCTTTATTCGACTAATCCTCATTGTAGACTGCATGTTAAGCCGTATAAAGGTATTACAAGTGTAACCTTAAGCCACTAAAAGCCTTGGTATTTGACCATAGCCTGAAGTTAATCCACTTTCACCCATATAGAGTAGCTATAACTTCTTATAAGTGCTTGTATATGAATGCAAAGTTTGCGTGTCTGATGGCATTTCCAAAATGTATGCCAATGCACCCACTGGACTGGTATTTGACACGATCTTAGCTGAGTCACATTAACTGTCAATGGTAATTAATAGTCTACGTCCGAAACTGGAGCTGAGACGTGGCCACTCACAGTGAGACTAGTCCACCAATTTAAGGTCGCTCAGCGAGCTATGGAAAGGGCTATGCTCGGTATTTCTTTGAGGGATCGGATTGGAAATGAAATAATCCGGTAGAAAACCAAAGTTACCGGACATAGCCCGGCGAATCAGCAAGCTTAAGGGGCAGTGGGCTGGTCATATCTGTCGTAGAACCGATGGCCGTTGGGGCAGACGAGTTCTAGAATGGAGCAAACGTAGTGTAGGGCGCCCTGTAACTAGGTGGGGTGACGATATCCGTAAGGTAGCGGGCAGTGGTTGGAGGAGGAGAGCTGAAGACCGAGCTCAGTGGCGTGCCATAGGAGAGGCTGATGATGTACGAGTATGTATGTCCAAAACTGGTATCCAAGTTCGTTGAAATTTGAACCTTATTAACAAGAGAAATAAAAACTTTAGTATTCCAGAAAATCCTCTTTCTAAAGAAACTGACTGGTATGGCCGATTGAATGACTGACTGATCGATTAACGCACAGCCGAAGCTGCTATAACTAGTAGCATGAAACTTGGTATTCCTCGAGTAATGGATTTTCCAAAATTCTTACAGAAAACCGAGGGAACGAAGTAAAAGAAATAGGTGTACATTGTGCTCGTAAATTTCGACCTTCTGTCATATAGAACAACTAGTCCAATAGTCTTTACCCTTCACTCCAAATTATAAGGTTTTATAAGGGGGGATTCGAATATTTTCATTTGCAGCGACTTGTTTCAGTTTTTATGTGTTACGTGAACGAAGTCACAGGCGGGAAGCTATAGTGTGCAACGCAATGCAGTTTTGATGAAAAACAATGAGATCAAGGCACAAAAAAAATGTTAACATTTGTTATCTTAACTTTTTAACTCCATTGCTCCTTCTAAATTACAACTTTCACAAAAACGAGACGTATGCGACCGTGTAATTAAAACCTCATATGCATATCTTCACATGCGTTGTTCAAAAATAAAATTACATCTCTCTCCTATCACTGGAACATAAGATTTACAACTCATTGTTTAAAAATATCTCAGTTACGCAAGTCGCAAAAATTGGGGGAAAGTAGAAAACTCGTCATCTGTTTACACAAAAGTGCTCATTACTAAACGCATAATGCAGAAATACAGCCGGAGATGACTCTGTTTTTATGATGTAATTAAATATAGTTGTAAACAGATTTTTAGAGTTAATTTGTTGTAATCAGATGTTACTTATGGGTGTCTATTTATAATATGTGTGTATTTACAAAAAAGTTGTTATATGTTGACTTTAAATTAATAAACGAAACCCTATAGGGTAATTTTCCTCATGAATTTATAGAAAAAAAAATTAACTTCTCATACAATGGCAAATCAGCAGCAGGCCGAGTACGATAGTGACAGCGCCGCGACAACACCGCGGTCCTATGTCAAAATGTCAACATTGACAACGCCATAGGACGAGCAAGCCTTTGCGCGGCACCCTCGCGCATTCAAAGTGAAGTTTCAGCGTGAGCTATCGTGCTAGAGCTGCTGATCGCACAAGTTAGACGGACGGGGGATTTTTGTCATATTTTGGCTTATGTTTTTTGTGGAAAGTTGTTCAGTTTAGTGAGCTGACTTACATCCTTAATTTTCGCTAGCTAATTTAAAGTTAACAAATCTAGGTTATTAAAAAAAAACAATTTATTAAAAAAATAATAATAATACATAGGGAGGATAAAAATCTGCTTAAAACTGGCACCCTTGCTTTGTTTGTTAGGAGTTAGGTGGCGCTGTGTTAATGGTCGAAAAAATATATATATATATATATATATATATAGAAAATATATATATATATATATATATTTTAATTAAGAATGGGTTCGCTCTTGACCACAATCTAGCTCAGGGCAAAGATGCGGTCGAGGATGTAGCGAGTTCACCCAGAAGAAGCCTATTCACTCGTACTTTAAAGATATTCGGGTTGTATGAGCTCGGAAATACAGACGCCGGCAGAGAATTCCACTCTTTGGCAGTGCGCAATACAAAAGATGAAGAAAAGCGCTCAGTACGTATCCGAGGTATCTCGACAAGATAAGGGTGATACCCCGCAGTGCGTCTGGACGTTATAAATAAGCAATCGAATGTCGAGGGTGACAATGTTTTTTTAATTTAAAGCTTTCCTTAATTTATCTAAGGGAGAGCGTTCGATAATTGATGCTTGCAACTCCCTCCGTTAACATAAATAGTTCAGGATACCTACCACGATCGTTTAAAATCATTTCTGTTTAGGATCCAACTTTGAACTGCTTCGCTATGAGGGATTTTCTTTTTATTTTTTTTTAAATTTTTCCCCAGTCGCCGGATCGATGGCGCTAAAATATGTATGTTACTGTAAGGAACGGAACGATAAATTTTTTTTGATTAATTCACTTGAACGTAATTTTGAGATCATAAAACGAAACGTTATAGTCATATCCAGGGAGCGGAATCTAATAGCAAAACAATTGAAATGTAATAAAGATGGGACATTGTTTTATATCGACTTTTCCAAGCTATCGATACTTTAGTACTTTTACTCAACTTAGAATTTTTTTATTCTACTTTGAATTTCTAAGTTTTTGAACGATTTTTGTCGACTTTCTATAGGAATTATGATCCTGAAGAGTTTGTAAATGAAGTGGGCTCGTTTTATTATAGTATTATGGTCACGGCAGCACAACTTCATCTGAATAATAAATAAATTTGTATAATAATGAATAATAAATAAATTTGATGTTTGATTTTTTGAAACATTTACCATAGGATCGAAAAGCGTCGAAAAGCGCGTAATCCACACGGGCGAAGCCGCAAACGGAAAACAAGTGTTCATAAAGCACAACTCCACTTAGTTATCGATTGTCTGTTTAGTCGATAAAAAGCAATGCCCCATCTCTATTACATTTCAATTGTTTTGCTATTAGATTCCGCTCCCTGGTCATATCACATCAATATCACGTCTACCATACGTAGTTAAGCGATTTTATGAAAACAATGAAAAAACAAAACTGAATTATAACAAATATATATCTCGACAAGATAAGGGATTTATTATCTGCTTTAGGTAGGTACTAACGCATAAAGAAAGCTTTTACATATCCTACTTTGCTAGTTCTTTAAGTGGAAGTGATTGTACACATATTTGGTATCCTATGCCCCATTGTCTTTTGACATTCTAATTAAAAATTTGCACAATAATGTCTTATTTATTTTTACGTCATCTAAGTATTACTGTAATGTTACACGTGCCATAAAGTACAATTAACATGCTAGTTAATTAGTGTGAACATTTTTATTACCACATTATTTATAATAAATCTTTTTGAAAATGTGTTTTTGTTTATCATTTACTAACAAAGAAAATTTCTTTGAAGAGAGACGAAACAGCGTAACGCTGGAAATAAAATTGGTCAATATTTGTTTTATTGCAATGGTTACATATTCATCAATGGTGTTTAATCCTATCCATTGATGGTGGACAATAATAACGATGAGCGCGGTGGGTTTAGGTACGAAAAATTAATAATATTAAAAAGAAAGAAAAATAATTTTCCACGTCAAAGACGTAAGAGTCACCGACTTCAATCCCAAAAATAGTTAAAAGTAAATATCCATTGAAAATAATTGGGCTTTAAAATTCTTTATATTGAATAATATTAAGGAACACACTAGTCGGAAAGACAATTTTTTCGAGAATTTCCCTAAATTTCTTCAGGATTCCACCATCAGATCCCGGTTTCCTTACCATGGGACTACCCTTGGGATACTCCCTTTCCAACAAAAAAAGAATAATCAAAATCGGTTCATAAACGACGAAGTTATCCGCGGACATACATAAAAAAAAATATCCGGTCGAATTGAGAAACCTCCTCCTTTTTTGAAGTCGGTTAAAAAAGAAATCGCCTCTCCGCAAAACTACACCAATCAGACGATATCCTCAGCATGAGAAGTCGAGAGGCTTTTCACTGCTTTTAAAAAATAAATCGACGTTTGAAAATAGTATTTTCAAGTATTTGAGAAAAAAAAAAAGGTCTGGGCGTTTATGTATCATACGTGTGTATTTAGGCAAAATAAATTACCTAGCACCCGTAGTAACGTAGAGGTTCTATCTCCAGGGTAATAATCAGCTTTGAACGCCTTTAGCCATAGGTTCGATGTTCAAATGGATTCGGGTCATTTTGCGCCTTTTTGTATTCTACTGACGCATTACCTCCCGTAGCTTTAGCTGCGCGAGTTAGGTTTCTCAATAAATCAATAAATGTCATAAAAGTGATTCTCTGCCTTTTCCTGGTCTCCAACATTCGTTCCTGTTATCAGCACCTTCCGAGCTACGCTATAGTACCTGCAAGTCTTGCTTAGTTTTGGGTTAGACAGCGCTGAGTGAGCCGTCCAAAAAACTATTTTTTTGGACAAAAGTTTGACAGTATATATCTTGAAGCAAATAAATAGACACGTGTTTCGCGATTTTTTAAAAATCATCCCCTAAGGGGTCAAGAATGAAATGGGTCACTAAAAGAGTTCTTTGCGCGAGCCGTGGGAAAAAGCTAGAATTTACAAAAAATAATAAAATCAATTCAAAATCTCATGAGAAAATTTTCTTCTTCCTATGATACTTTGTATAGAGATAGTTTGAGGGCCGGAGAATGACGTAGCTAGGCTACTTTTCCACACAAAGTCGCGGATCGAAAGCTAGTGTTCAATAAAATTTAAATTTTACATTTAATTGACGGATATATAGTTCTTTCTTGAGCGGTTGTTGTTACGTAACTTACAGAGAGTAAAGTGAGATAGTGATTGGCGCTCGCGTGACGTACCCCATCGGATACGGATGTCTGCCCACAGCACGCCCCTGCCTGCGCGTGCGCCTTCCGTGTACCATGGTCTTAAAAATATTCATCACCAATTCAATTTTTTATTATTACAAATTTTTATGACACTATCTTATGGTATACTAGCTTTTCACCCAGGACTTCGTTCCCGTGGGAATTTGGGAAAATTATATAGCCTATGTATTCAGGCTACATAATCCAGGGTGTCAGCCAATTAGTGGGATGCTGGAGTTTTGCATCTGGTGGGCGAAAGGCTGATAACCTGTCACTATAAATCAGTGTTTTTCAAACTGTGGGTCGCGACCCCCTGGGGGGTCGTGAAGCTTTATTTGGGGGGTCGCAGGTAAAAGAAAAATAATGATTTGTAGATTTTGTAGGTTCTACACTACCTACAATATGAAAGTATGTAAAAAGTAAAATCAGTAAAAAGACAGACTCTGCCTATATAATGATGCCTCCCGCATTCCGCGCCTATCCTTAATACTATTAATATTACGTTTTAAATCTCCAACGTAGGATGTAGATTTAGCCTAGGGGGTCTTAAGGCCTGAGGGGATCGCCAAAACTTTTCTTCTTCCAAAGGGGTCGCGAATTCAAAATGATTGAAAAACACTGCTATAAATGATTCATCTATAATTCTAAGAATGTATGTCAAATATGGCGACTAGTGGTCCTAGAATCACACAATGCTCTGCCTACCCCGATAGGGATAATAGGCGTGTGTGTATAGATAGATGTTGTTATTGTTCTTCTTATCGTGTAGGTATGGTCAAGTGTGTAGCGAACTTAACTAACCCTGGTGTCAGGGTTTTTCAAACTGCCGAATGGCCTAGGTTTAACGACTGTAGTCAATCGACAACAGCCATAACGTGCTATCTGAAGCACGGAAACACTGATAAATATACGTCTACTCATCAAGATTTCTTTTCACTGCTCGTTAGGTTGACTGGAAGAGATCCCCCAGGGGGATAAGTCCACCTTTGTACCTTAAATTTATTTTAACTTTAAGTACCATATTTTACTTCTGTAAGAATATTTATTGTACAATAAAGGATTTGCATACATACACACAAATTGCCAACTTGGTCACCCATCAGGTTCCGTGCCTCTGTGTACGTTGCTTAACTTCACTGATCGGTTTAGGACAGCAACCGCCACTGAGCTATAGGCGGTTTGAGTTGTTGTTGTGAAAATGCATCTTACTAACACACCGATGATCTTGCACCTTGGCCTTTTCGAAGCACCTGTGTAAAGGCTTCCTGTTAACAAGAAACTGGTTTTCATAATTATAGTAATGCTCACTCGTATAGTTTTATTACACAGTCATTATAAAATATATAAAACACGGATCAGTTACGACTTTCACTGCTGTTACTCTTGACCTCAACTAGGAGCTATGGGTTAGGGCTAGCAGCTTTTATCTTGCTGTGATTTACCCCCGTAGTCATACCATACCATACCATATCAGCCTATTGCAGTCCACTGCTGAACATAGGCCTCCCCCAAGGTGCGCCACTTTGCACGATCCTCCGCTTTTTTCATCCAGCCCCTACCCGCTACCTTCTTTAGGTCATCTGACCATCTGGCTGGAGGGCGTCCTACACTACGTTTGCCAAGACGTGGTCTCCATTCGAGAACCTGTCTACTCCAGCGCTCGTCGGTTCTACGACAGACATGGCCAGCCTACTGCCACTTCAGCTTGCTAAACTTTTTGATAATATACATCACTCCGGTTTTCTGTCGGATGACCTTGTTTCGGATTCTATCCCTTAGCGAGATCCCGAGCATGGAGCGTTCCATAGCTCGCTGAGCGACGTGCAATCGGTGGGCCAACCTCACTGTCATGTTCCACGTTTCGGTTCCGTAGGTCAAGACTGGTAGGACGCATTGATTAAAGATCTTGGTCTTTAGACACTGCGGAAGTGGCAACGAAAAGATAGGAAGCTTTCCAAATGCTGCCCAGCCAAGCTGCACTCTTCTGGTGATTTCCCGCTTGAAGTTGTCTCTACCTAACTGCAACGCTGGCCCGAGGTATATGTATTCCTGAACAACTTCGAGCCATAGTCATAAATGAAATGAAATGAAATGAAAAGAAATTAAAATAAATGAAAAGAAATGAAATGAAATTAAATGAAATTAAAAGAAATTAAAAGAAATGAAAAGAAATGAAAAGAAATGAAAAGAAATGAAAAGAAATTAAAAGAAATGAAAAGAAATGAAAAGAAATGAAAAGAAATGAAAAGAAATGAAATGAAATATCTTTATTGCGGGCAAACACGGTAACAAATTATGGTGACAATTAAAAGCAAATGTACAAGCGTGTTGCGCCAGAATTGGCATGCAATGCAAATAGAAGGTATTTTAAAATAGAAGGTAATTTAAAAATGTCAAAAATAGTTTTATGTCAACAATATCTAAGTCCTTATATAAATAAATAAATGATAAAGAAAAATTAATTAATATGCCTTACAATAAAACAGAAATCAATTTCAAACAAAACTAAGCATGTCGACTTACAAAAGGAAGAACATGATTAAAAGTTGAGTGACTATCACGACGACAGCTCCGATGCGGCCAGAAACCATCTGACTTACGTCAGCCGCACCGCGAAGACTGGTTGCAGGCAATCCAGGCCGAACCCGACGAACGTGGTGTAGACAGGATATTTCGCGGGGGAGAAATAAAACAAACATAAACTGGGACTCGAGGCTTTGCAGCGTTCCCTATCCTGCGCGCTCCCGGAATGTGTGACGACGAATGCTGCGGCGCTGGAATAGCGCTCTATTTATAGTCAAACGAACTAAAAGCGGGGGAAGCGAGGGGAACATGTCGCGCGGGGTGTACCGTGGGATAAGAAGAGCTGCATTGCTCTATTTTATTTACTTAAGAAAATTAACAAATTCTAATTAGAATCTTAATGGAACTTAATCTTATATGACTATGACTTAATCTTGTAAATGAAAATCACAGAAATCAAATGCTTTAATTAAAAACTTAACTCTAGATAGCCTTACTTGCTAATTAAATCTTACATAGCTCTCTGTGCCATTTTATAATCATTCTTAACTAAAATTTACAATTTCGATAAGTAAAGAGAGCTAAAATAAAAGGAAATAAGCTAAATAAAGGCTAATATATATGTACATGAAAATCTATGTAAAAAATAATGAAATTAATATAAGGCAATTAAAAATGTTATATACATCGTCGGCTAAATAACTAAAATATAGTTCAATCGCCGACATCCTCCCCCTCGTGCAGAAGCACTAACTTATGTTAGGCGATTTACTACCAGTCTAGAAGTCTAGGTCTTCTTAGGTTACCTCTGTCCGTCCTAGCTTTGGTAACATGTTATTTTCCGTTTTCCTTCGGTAGAAAAATCTGGCTTCGCGTTTAGGCCACAAGTGGCGGGGAAGCTGGTCAGTCCGGTGAATGTAGCCACAATATGAGGTAGATGTGACTCGCGCCAGCGCCTGCTTTTCAAATTCGCTTTTATGTGCTTGAGCGGTGTTATTCAAGCGTTTGCTGATCCGTGGAAGGTTGTTCAGACGTTTACGGTAAAGCTCCCCCTCGTCTGAGCGTGTGGGGTTGAGGCGTCTCTTCTTGTAGCTTTCTTTTTCTAAATACAGCTCTCTCGTCTTGCGTTGTAACTGAGACTTGTTACTACTTTGTAGTCTGTTACGATTCGAGCTGTGGGATTTTGTTACTTCCGGGGTAGTTTTTCCTATTTTTTCCTTGGAAAATTCTCGTTTTATACGATTTTCTACATGTTTTTCGTATTTCAACGTACTCGTAGCTTTTACCTTGGGGCTGTTTAATCTTCTTTTCCGTTCTACGCCCAAGCTTTCGGTACTAACATCTAAATTTTCGACATTTTCTTGGTTGCGTAGGTGGTACGTCATAGCCACCCGCTCTCGTCGATTTTCCATGAAGTTGCTATCCAAATGCAACAATTTATGATGCCCGAACTTGCATCCATTTACTCCGCATGCTCTTGCCTTGCATGCGGACCTCTTGTGCTTACTTGCCAAGCACTTAAAACATATTTGCGTTTTCTTCGCAATTTCAAAACGCTCTTTGATTTCCTTCGACTTAAACTTGACACAATCTCGAAGAAAATGATTTCCATGACATAAATGACATTCTTTTCGCAACTTCTTTTCTATTCTTTTCGTAATAGACCTCTGCTGCGGCTTGACCTCGCTTAATTTCATGACCTTAGCGTGCGACTCTTTTTCACTTTCACAGTCGCTTTCTCTCTCGCTCTTACTCGAGTAGCCTTCTGTAGCGCCGTCCTTTTTACACTTAACGACTTTTCTTTTCAACTCTGTTCGCGTGTGTCGCCTGTCCTCTTGTCGCGGCTGTAGAGCGGCTAAATGACCATATTGCTCGCTCATATCCGTGAGAAAATGCCCCATACACTGTAGCTCGGGTTCGCTAGGAAACTGCGCGCGGTACTTACACCATTCAAACTTCATCAGATTGTTGAGCTTATCGACGATTTTCCCTGTCAGCTCAGGCGAATACAAGTACTGCGGCTTCTTTAATGCCTTTACAACGGCGACGCAGTTAGCTACCTTGGTGGCGAAGGAGCTAATGTTACTTCCATCTTCTTGTAACCTTGGCATCTTCTTTAAATTGCTTAACTCGTTCAAGATGAGGATTTCAGGTCGACCGAACCTTCTTTCGAGCGCCTCCACAACATCTTCGGCTCTTGCACTCGAGTAGAGTAGCCCCTTGACGCTGTCTCTAGCTTCTCCCTTTAGCGATTTTCGCAGACGCGCCACGTTCTGTATCTCAGTAAAATACTCTTCTGTGTCTTCGTATACCCGTTTGAAAGGGATCCACTCGCTTATTTCCCCATCGAAGGCAGGTAACTCGTTGAGATACTTAGGCGGCGTGGGCCTTGGCTCGTCTCTTATCGACTTTAAAGCGTCCGCTAAGGCTGTGGCTAGTCGCGTAACGGGTTCTTGAGTTGACCTTGCAGCATGCGGTCCCGACGCGACGGGGTAGGATTCATGACTTACGGACCTTTTGCTCTCCTTTACATGACTTTTCTGACCGGATCTGACTGGCTGCGGCATAACGACAGTTTCTTCTTCCTCACTGTCGGTTTCAGCTTCTAATTGTGCATTCAAGAGAGCTAACTTTAACTTTAATATCTTTTGCTTAGCAGCCAGCTTCTTTTTTCTCGACTCCCGCTCAGATAGAGCCTCCGAAGTCATCGCCTCCGCAGCGGCATTCACAAGATCACTCCCTTTTTCCTTATTCTTTGAAGCTAGACTTCTATATAGCGACGCGGTAGTCCCAGCGCTCCATGTATCCTTAGTCGCCCGAGTGTCTTGCAACGCGAACTCGCTGGAATCTGTCGTCGTCCGCGTGTCTTTCAACGCAGACTCTATCGCCGCTCTTGATCGCGTAGTCACTTCATTGACTACAGACATGGTGACTCCTTACTTTGACTTCTTACTTCCGAGGTGAGGGGGGGGATGCCGGCAGCCCTACGTTCCCTACTATCCCTACACCTATAATGATAGCCCGGGTGCGGCCACAAACACACACGACTTTTAATCTTTAGAAATAAAGATATGACCGCACCGCCCAGCTACGTTCCTACCTACAAGCCCTACTGCGATAGCTAGGGCACGACCAAACGACTTTTAAACCCTATAAAGTAGCGTACCGCCCAGCTTCGTGCGCTCGGGTACGACAACACACATACGACTTTTATATCTTAAGAAATAAAAGGGTCGCACCTAGCCTCGCACCTAACAAGTCCCTACTACTATAGCTCGAGTACGGCCACGAATGACTTTTAAACCTTAGAAAAACATAGGTACGACTTTAAATCCTTTGAAACTGTATGACCGTATCGAGCCACAGTACCTAACCACCTAACACTGCCCTGAAAAGGGCAATCGGGCTTAACAGATCGCCCTAACCGCCTTGGAACGGCGTTGCGCAGTGACACGGTCGTTTGGCACCGTTAGGTGACCGTGTGTGCGGCTCGCGACGCTTGTGTCGCTCTGACTCTTCTTACCTACGACGCAACACCACCCTGACGCGCGCAGCCACTCGCACCGGTTGCTATGCCGCGCCGGCGCCGCCCTGTCGCTCGCACGCGCCGCACTGTCTCGCTCGCCGCGCGCCGACACCTTGTTGCTACCCGGCACCCGACTCGTTGGCGCCGCCCTGTGTAGCCCTCTGGCGCCTTGTTGACGCTACCCCTGTCGTCGCCCGCGTGTCTTGCAACGCGAACTCTGCCGCCCTGAAGCGTTGACCCTCTGGTGCACCACTTTGTCGTTGCCCGCGTGTCTTGCAACGCAGACTCCGTCGCCCTGAAGCGCCGACTTGATGCTACCACTTTCTTGCGTCTTCTGTTGCTAGCTGGGGCTCTGGCGCCACCCAGTCTAGACTTACTGGCGCGCCGATCCGTCGCCGCGCGCTGCTTCGCAAAGCCCGTCTTCTTCTCCCGCCGACTCGACGTTAGACGACCTTCTTTCTTCTGTGACTTTCCACCGGTGGGTCCAAGCCTAGATCCGGCTCGAAGGACCATATCACGACGACAGCTCCGATGCGGCCAGAAACCATCTGACTTACGTCAGCCGCACCGCGAAGACTGGTTGCAGGCAATCCAGGCCGAACCCGACGAACGTGGTGTAGACAGGATATTTCGCGGGGGAGAAATAAAACAAACATAAACTGGGACTCGAGGCTTTGCAGCGTTCCCTATCCTGCGCGCTCCCGGAATGTGTGACGACGAATGCTGCGGCGCTGGAATAGCGCTCTATTTATAGTCAAACGAACTAAAAGCGGGGGAAGCGAGGGGAACATGTCGCGCGGGGTGTACCGTGGGATAAGAAGAGCTGCATTGCTCTATTTTATTTACTTAAGAAAATTAACAAATTCTAATTAGAATCTTAATGGAACTTAATCTTATATGACTATGACTTAATCTTGTAAATGAAAATCACAGAAATCAAATGCTTTAATTAAAAACTTAACTCTAGATAGCCTTACTTGCTAATTAAATCTTACATAGCTCTCTGTGCCATTTTATAATCATTCTTAACTAAAATTTACAATTTCGATAAGTAAAGAGAGCTAAAATAAAAGGAAATAAGCTAAATAAAGGCTAATATATATGTACATGAAAATCTATGTAAAAAATAATGAAATTAATATAAGGCAATTAAAAATGTTATATACATCGTCGGCTAAATAACTAAAATATAGTTCAATCGCCGACAGTGACAGTTAAAACTCTTACACTATTGTAGAAGCCAGTGAGTGGGATGCGAGGGTTAACTCTATCGTGTGCGAAAGGCTGATAACCTATCACCACTATAATCTTTTTCCGTCTAATAACCCGCAGAATGTAGGTATGTCAAACGTAGCGTCAAGTGGTTCTAAAACCACACGATGGTCTGCTTACCCCGAATGGGATTATGGGCGTGAGTGTATCAATAGATGGATGGACAGTTAAAAGCTTTTCTATGTTATTGCTCGTGATTGTATGTACACATACTTGACAAAGCTCTCATAAAAGTGTGGTACTGATAACCCTAATAACATACGTGTAACAAGTTGCCCCATCACATCGGTCGCTCACCTCAATCAATTAAACTTTACATAAATTGACTTTGACTCCTAACTGGTCTCGGTGGGAAAGTTTAACACCATGGTGTAGCTTTAGGCTGTAAATTAATTACACATTTTTTTATTCTAAAAGAATACTAAAAGTACTAAAAGAATTACATTAAAACATTAAAAATACTAAAAGTATTTTTAACCTCCGAACAAAAAAAGAGGTGTTATAATTTTAACGTATCTGTCTGTTTGTCTGTCTGTGGCATCGTAGCTTCTAAACGTATTGACCTATTTCGATGCGTTTTTTTTGTTTGAAAGCTGACATAATCGGGATGCAATCTTCCTACTAATATTTATCTATGGGCCTTAGTTGCCTGAGAATAAATGATTTATTATTATTATAAACGCGAAAGCTTGTGAGGATGTATGTATGGATGTTTGATACTCTTTCACGCTCAAACGGCTAGACCAATTTTGAAAACAAATGGTATGGAGGTAGCTGACACCCTGAATTAACACATAAGCTACATAATTTTCCCAAATTCTCACGGGAACAAAAGATAGTATGCCATACGATAAATAATAATGCAAAGCACATAAATTGAGTATACTTAACTCGGTATTTAAAAACAGATTTTCAACATAACATTAAACATAGCTAATTAAATTCACGTTAGTTTCAGAAACTAATTTAGGTTCAGTTCGGCCTTATCCTCGAGTGTCTAACTCATTATTCATTATTTTTATTACCTAGGTATTTTACACATTAAGTTCAACATCGCCTACTTACTCTCGCAAATGTGAAGGTTTACAAGATAATGCTTTTTGCCTATGAGCCGTACGACGTGTGTACATTTAGTTTAAATGTAAATAATAGATAATGTTTATAGTAAAACCTACTCAATGTCGGTAAACTAAAGTGAGTTAACATTTGTTAGAAGTGAATTGTGAAATGCTTCAGGAAACTTTTGTAAAAATCAATTTATCGGTACCATCAGTCCACTCGTAGCTCAGAGCCCAGTGGCTCTCGCTGATCTCAACCGGTCAGTGAGATTAAGCAACATACACAGAGGCAGGGAACCAGGTGACCAAAGTGACAATTTATCACGAGCGTTTCCGTGCTTCGGAGGGTACGTTAAGCTGTCGGTCCCGGCTGTTGTCGATTGACTACAGTCGTTAAAACCAAGTCAGAGGCCATTGTGCGGTTTGAAAACTCTGACACCAGGGTTAGCCAAGTTCGCCACGCACTATTGACCATACCTTCACGATAAGAAGCAGAAGAAGATCAGTCGAATTCTCACACTGGACTCTAAGCGAAAACCAATTAAAATGTGGCAGGACCCAGCTTTTCCCAAGCATACTGGAAGAGGTTTTTAAGACTTATCATTTCTTACTCACTATGCTTTTCGTTTCCTAATTTTTAGATATTCCTGAGACTATTTGCTGTGTCGTCAAATATTTGTACCACTTCATAATATGTTTACCCCCAATCCGAAATAAGTTAGTGAAATAAGTGGATGAGTGAAATAAGTAATCAATCTATTTTCCCTGAAACACAAACAGCAGCTGTAGCACGATAACGACAAACTCGCGCTCGCCTCACGCTGAAACTTCACTTTGATTGCGCGAGGGTCCCGCGCAAGGGTTTGCTCGCCCTATGGAGTTTTCAATTTGACATTTTGACATAGGACTGCGGTGTTATCGCGGCGCTATCGTACTCGGCCTGCAGGAAATATATATAACACTAGCTTCCCGCGCGAGACTTCGTTCCCGTGGGAATTCGGGAAAATTATGTACCCTATGTCCATCCCGGATAATGTAGGATTCTAATGGTGAAAGAATTTTTCAAATCGGTCCAGTAGTTTCGGAGCCTATTCGATGCAAACAAACAAACAAACAAACAAACAATCAAATCTTTCCTCTTTATAATATGTATAGATATAGATAGATATAGATAGATTAATCACTCATAAAACAAAACAAAACAATGTAAACATAAAGGAAAACAGAAATTTTTAGGAGCTGTTTAACTTAATGTTTTTTAATTAATAGCTTTTTATAGTAGACTAGCTGATGCCCGCAACTTCGTTTGCGTGTTAATTTTTTTTGTACAGAGTACACAGATTGAAAACATCTATCTTACGTGATTTAGATTTTTACATACAAAAGTTTTTTTCCCGCTAACTCCCGTTCCCGTGGGAATTTTGCAATATCCTGTTGCAAATTAGCTTTAAGTTTACTAAGGTACCTGCATGCCAAATTTCAAGCGTCTAACTTAAGCGGTTTAGATTTTTCTTACAAAAGGATTTTCCCGCTAATTCCCGTTCCCGTGGGAATTTCGGGAATTCCTTTCTTAATGCACCTCTGCGGTACCTAAGCTACGTCCCTTCCAAATTTCAAGTGCCTACGTTTAGCCGTTTAGGCTGTGCGTTGATATGTCCGTCAGTCAGTTTCTCCTTTTATATAGGTATAATTTCTCCCGTTTTTTACACATTTACCACTATATCTTTGCTCCTATTGGTCGTAGCGTGATGTTATATAGCCTATAGCCTTTCTCGATAACTGTACTATCCAACACAAAAAGAATTATTCAATTCGAACCAGTAGTTTCGGAAATTAGCGCGTTCAAACAAACAAACAAACAAACTCTTCAGCTTTATAATATTAGTATAGATAAGTGTATTAATTTACACATTTATATGGCCCTTAGTCACATGATTTAAAAAAAATAGACTGTGCAGACTAATTTTATTAACAGAGGTGACTAAAAATAATTTTCAAAACAATTCCGTTGACCCAAGCGGACATATTTAGTGTCAAAACCTGTCAAAACAAACCTAACTTAATAATATGACATGGAACCTTGCCGCACTTGTCATGAGAGTAGATATTACGATTTCGGCCCCAGGGTCATGCTGTGTCAGGTCTTGACATATTTGACATAGATATCCCGGTTACAAGGGCAAAGTTATTCGCTTGTCATGGTACATGTGATAAACTTACATTGTTGAGATAATTATATAAAGGTTTCATGAATTTTTGTTATGAAAACAAAACATTCTAGTTATGAAATCATCTAAAAATCATTTTATTATACTATACTAGCTTTCCGCACAAGATTTCGTCACTCAGGAATAATGCAGCATTCTAATGGTGAAGAATTTTTGAAATCGGTCCAGTAGTTTTCAAGTTTATATATAACATACGAAAATTCATTTTTTTTCTCCATCCGTACTAATATTATAAATGCGAAAGTAACTCTGTCTGTCTGTCTGTCTGTCTGTCAGTCTTTCACGCCTAAACTACTGAACCGATTTTGATGAATTTGGTACAGAGATAGATTAGTGCCTGGGGAAAAGACATAGGCTACATTTTATCCCACAGTTGGGCACGATATAACCTGTAGTTCACGCGGGCGGAGCTGCGGGCGGAAAGCTAGTATAATATAAGTGTAGATAAAAATTCAGGGTCCTGACTCACTCACTGATACATCAGCGCCCAGACATAAGGTTATCTTCCATAACGTAGACAAGGAATGAAGAAGAATTTTGCGAAATTCCCACGAGACCGAAGTTCCTTTGCACCTTCTTATATTCTTTAAAGGATTTCGGTGTCCAATTCATGCACACCTACTTAACTAATTTATTGCATTTCATTAGGTTGTTCTTAAAAAAAAATTGTTTTTCAACAAATTATAAACTTACAAATTCAAGGTCAAAGGTCGAGTGAAAGCGAAAGGAGTGGAGTGGATATACTCGATTTGTCATTCATTACTTACTTCATTAGTCTAAATAAAGATTTTGCTAATACTTTTTTCGTGATGATTTTAGTTGAGCCAGATGTACTTTTCAATGATTGATAATGTTTATTTTTAGAACTGGCATTTTAAAGTTCTAGTCTTAGATGCAAAATATAATGTAAAAAAAATAACAGTATTACTAACATTTTTTTTTAATAAGAACATAGTATTTTTAGTGAAGTTAAGTTTAAGTTTGCTTTAACTCGGGGTTAGTTAATAGTTAAACCGAGAAATGTCATAATTCCTGAAATATGTACTTATCATAATTAGTTCAATGTTTTTGAAGAGTAAGAAAAGCAACAAATAAAACAAAGTTGTATACGTAGTTATCGAGATAAAAGTTTAGATAGGTACATAACTTACTCGTTTACCAAAAACAGAACATATTATTTTAAATAAATTTAATACTAAAAAGATCAAAATTCGCGTATGTATTAAGTGTGTTATTATGTGTTAATTATGTGTACAAATTGCGAAAGTTTACAGTGTTATACACACATCAACGCGGTCTCCCTAGACCGCGTCTAGGATTGCATGATTTTTCATACAAAAGAGGTCTGTTTGAGAAGCTATAATAGCATACTCAATATACATAAAGGGCTATAAGTTTCAGACGAGCAAGTGCTAAACCTGAATTTTCAATTCTAGTCAATAAATTTTGTTTTAATTGAAATTTGTGAAAACTTATGGAAAATGAAAAAAAAATGCGTAAATTCGACGATTTTCATACAAAAAGCAGGCAAAAAGTGCATTTTCATTTTCGTTTCCGTCACGTTGAGTGTTGAGTGTTGATGTGTATATTAAAATAACACTGTTGTCTTTCGTTTGGTATTTAAAAAAACACTTAATTATGAAATTATTTGTGTTATTTTTCGTTTTAATTTTACTTCATGCTAGTGTATAATGATTAATATAATTCCATTAAAAATCCAAACTAAAAATCAATGAATCCTTTATGATTTAAAACAATACGTTCTATCGATCATTGATGATATCGATCAAATTGACATCGATGATAGATCTCCCCGTCGAAAGGTCGAGGACGAATATATCGATTTATTTTAAACCATTGTCCAATTGTATTAAAGGGCAGTAATGGGTTTGGTTGAGAAACTGTCCGTCTTATAAATCAATTGGAAATATTTAATAAAAAATCGGCGCACGGTCAGCGCGTTTTGTATATTAAACAAAATAAAACGCAAACCGCAAAAGGAAACAAATAATTAGATGTTTTGTTTTACAGACGTCAATCAATCGACGTTTCATAGATATTTAATATCTTGTTCTTGCTCAAGTAGTCGTTTCGTAAACACGGCGCACTATGTGGCCTGAAGCCTTCAGACCGGACATCCTTAAAAAAATCTGGCTTAATATATTTGACGACTATTTTTCTTGTTGCGATTTAATTTTGAAAAGTAAACTTAATAAAATTGTAAAAGTTATTTTTAAAATTTAGAATTTTTCAACTACTGTCCCACAAATGACTCCAACTATAAAAAATTCTTTATTACAAGAAAACAAGGAAATCATTAAGCCCATTCTTTTTCATCTTCTCACATCATTAACCCAAGCCTTTAAAGGATGAATGTATACTTTTATAGATTGTTCAGGTCATGTTTCGCATAGTAATGTCCATATTACGTCATTCACTGATCTTTTGGTTAATTTATGGTATTTTTAACTCGCGACTTAAAAAAATGGGTTCATTCATTCATATCAGCCTATTGCAGTCCACTGCTGAACATAGGGCTCCCTCAAAGTGCGCCACTTTGCACGATCCTCCGCTTTTTGCATCCAGAAGATATCCGGTATCTTCTTTAGGTCATCTGACCATCTGGCTGGGGGACGTCCTACACTACGTTTGCCAAGACGTGGTCTCCATTCAAGAACCTGTCTACTCCAACGCTCGTCGGTTCTGCGACAGACATGGCCAGCCCACTGCCACTTCAGCTTGCTACACTTTTGGATAATATCCATCACTTCGGTTTTCTGTCGGATGACCTCGTTTAGGATTCTATCCTTTAGAGAGATCCCGAGCATGGAGCGTTCCATAGCTCGCTGAGCGACGTGCAATCGGTGGGCCAACCTCACTGCCAAAAAAAAATGGGTTGTAATAAGAATAATATAAGTCAAGAAGCATTCCTAATTTTCGAGGGTTTTTGAACAAAAAGACACATTTGTTATGTCTGCACGAGGTTCGTCACTCTTTCACACAAAAACGACTGGACGGACTTTGATGAAACTTTGTAGAAAGATAGCTTAGACATCAGAATATCACATAGGCTGCATATTTTTTTCCAAACTCTTAAGGAAACAAAGCCCCGAGCGGAAAGCTAGTGTAAAATAAGGTAAGGTCACCGTCATCATGTCAAACACATATTTCTGTCTGTTAGTACTTAGTTTCTTCAATATGGTTAACACGACTTTACTATCATGTTATTATAACTATAATTATTACTGTTGATATTGACCCCTGTTGTAAATATTTAAATGGTTTTTAATACTAGTTTGAAGGACAAGAGTTAACGTGTGAATGGGGTTTTCGCTCGTTACCTTAATTAATGCTTAACACGTAACACAGTCAGTTCATTTTTTAGCCAATACTAGAATAATTCACTTTATTCATTTCAATTAGTTCCCGAATGACTTTAAATTTCTTGACTTTTTATTTTAATTTTAAATTACACGTCAAAACTTACAACCTATAAAAAAAATTAAAAAAGGTCCGGCCCAAGTCTCATCCGGAGTAAAGGTCCCCATCAAGCTCGCATCGCGAAGAGATATTTTAGCAATCCATTTTTAACTTTTTCTTCACGTTTTTTTAAAATGAATAACCCTGATTTGTCCAATGTCCAGCCACTCTCGTGATTAACCCTGGTTGCTCCATCACACATTGTTCCTTGCGCAACTGATAATTCCGATTACTATGCGCCTTTCTGTGGACCGCGGGCACAGATAAATAAATATAGACAATTAGACTTGATAAAATTCGTCGTGGTCGTCATTAGCCCATATATGCCCTGAATGAGGGGCACGGGCCTCCCTTAGAAACAGTGAAGGATGTTTCACAGTGAAGGATTGGCCCAATATTCATAGTTTAAAAAAAATCGGGAAAATGTGTCTTTATCTTTTTAATTTCATTTTATTTAAAAAATATTAAACGGTTACAACAGTCAACCTATAATAATTAACAAAATTAGATTAAAATTGAATTGAATTTTTAATTGATTAATTGTTTTTTTTTAAACCACTGATGCTCTGCCTACCCCAATAGGGATTATAGGCGTGAGCGTATGAATGTGTGAATTTAATATTAATTTAAAATGAAAACATTGCACGTAAATGCCAACCGAAAAAAAAACTTTACTTTTATTACATATTTTTTTACGCTAGGTATTACATGAAAGTGGCACTAGGCAGATGTTCAGTATCAGTAAAATAAATCCATCCCCTCTTTACTTATTGTACTTTGTAATCAGCTTTTCATTTTAAACCATTTTCCACAGCTAATTAATTAATATTGATTTTTATTTTAGTATGTTTAAAACGCTTAACCCGCGTAAATGTTCGCTCTTCACTTTTTTTCTTTTCCTAAAATTATTTGTAATTAAAACCGTATTTCTAGTATTAGTGATCTGTGCTCCGTCGCCTGAGAGCCTTCTTCGCGTCGGATTCTCACCGGAATACAAATAATACAGTATCCAAGGTGATCGGCCATTTAATAAGAGGCCAGGGAAAGATGGCGCTTACCGCCCGGTGAGGCAAGGTGACACTTTCACTTTAGTAATTATACAAGGCTCAATGAAAAAATTATTTCAAGAATTAGCTATGCACTCTATTGGGTAACTACAAATTAGTTAGCTTAAGGCGGCTAGGTACAGCACCCGATAAAGGCAGCACACATAGGAATAGTGCCATCTCCGTCTCTCAACAGACCTGGGCCGGCAGTGCGAACAGTGTCGATACACGAAGTTTACGGACTATGAAGGTGTGCGTGCGTAAAAACATGTTCGAAAGTTAGCAAAATGAGATTTATGGAAAGGTAACAGCTTAAATCGAAAAATTCGTTAGCTACTTATCGAGAGTGTTCAACCACGAACATTTTGATAACAAATTCAAGTTCCTGTGTGCATTTTACTATCGTTTTTACAGCTTAAAAGATACTCAATATTGGGTATTTAGAGGTGACTTTGTGAGCTTTTTCTATCGAACCAAAAGTGCTGAACCATGTTTTCAGCAAACATCTTATCTAGTTTATGTCCTGAATATTACCGTAGTTTTTTTTTCTTCGATTCAATGCAATAATTTCTTATCTACGCATAATAAAATTGTAATTTAGGTGCTGTCGCCTTTATTACTTCCACCAACCCGCATTTGGCCAGCGTGGTGGATTATGGTTAAATTCCCTTCGGTTTCGAAGGGAGGCTCGTGCCCCTAGATGGGGACGTATAAGGGCTGGTGAAAATTGTTTTTTCTAAACAGGGGCCTTTAAAAAAAACGTCAAATGGCATTCGACTTGGTTTAATGACTGTAGTCAATCGTTAACATCCTAGAACGCTAGTTACCTACTACTCTCACAACTAATGTTAAATTACTGTAACGCATACTAACTACGCAATGTAAACTGAACTGTAATTGCATTTTACAATTTGCTAAGGGCCTATCAAGTTCACCACATATACATACACACAAGTAGTAGAGCAAAAAACACACTTCATATATCCGACGCAAGATATTCTTAAGTACATACTTCAAACAAACTCAAATATAAACAGACAAATATTATAACCTCTACAACAGCAACAACATAAAGTCTCCAGGCGAACTATTGTGAAAACGCTCGTTAACATTTCTCTCACTCGAGTTTATAAACCGATCACAGTCAGAGGCGTCACGTGCGCCGTTATCGATCGATGGCGAAATCGATCCCGGATCGATTCACGACTGCGATTTATGTAATAGATACTTTAAGTTTAGGACACAGATAAGTTAGTCGAGTGATGCTAAAAGAGTAATAATAGTACGCACACACATACACGTTTACTTTCGATTCAATTCTTGGAGAATGGCGTCCACGATTGACATTTTGTCAATAGCAGAGTACTTTAATTAAAATAGAAAATAGAAAATGGCGATGTCGCCAATATCAAGTAAAAAAACCCTTTTATTGTTGTAATATAGCATCAGATCGTTGATCAGCAGGGTGCACCGCCAGCAGGTGAGGACGAGTTTGGAGCACTAAGATGTTATGAACGCACACACGTTTACATACTTTGTGTGCTTTAAAAATAATGTTAAGATAAATTTAATCTATATATATAAAAGAAAGTCGTGTTTGTTACAACACTTATAACTCGAGAACGGCTGGACTGATTTCCATGGTTTTTGATTTGTTGTATTTTTCTCCGTCCCGAATAGCAGAATAACTATTAAAAACATTGGAAAATTGACGGGAAAATTCCCACGGGAACGAAGTCCCGAGCGAAAAGCTAGTAAATAAATAAATAAACGCTACACACTCAAAGGCCCACACTAAGGTTTTCCCTTGTGTCGTGGGTCCTTTGGAACACACATAAAGACAAACACAAACACCCATGACCCGAGAACAGACATCTGCTTTTTACACAAATGTTTGCCCCGACTGGGGATCGAACCCACCACCCGCCGATCAAGAGGCAGCGTCACTACCACTCGACCAAACCGGCCGTCAAAAGAAATGAATCTATTTAAGTTCTAATTAAAGAATCTAAATAATGAAATTCGAGATACAAGGTTTTTTTGTGGGCGTATATTTTGCCCCCTGAGTTAGATTTAAACACTTTCTACTCATCCCACTATTATTGTACACGTTAATTACAAAAAATATAAGATGACTATCAGCGTACTGCTTTCAAAAGTCTTAAAAGTAGATATACGCTGTTACACCTACTATATTTGAATTTAATAGTTTTTTTAACTATTTATATAGATTTTTGCGGCTATTTTATATTTTTATAAATAGTTTTGCGGCTATTTTGAAAAGTGTTTCATTATGTTTCAAACTTTTCTAAATAAAAAGCTCGGTCCGCACTATTTGGTCTACGAACATTTTGTTGCTGATAATATCGATTCGTTTGAGCATATGCATGCATAGTAATAGTAATCGTTCAGTAGTATCGTTTTACATACAGTGTTAATATGCATAGTTTTTATGATCGATGAGTTTAGATCTGGGTTGATGGGTCAGTATTGTATGTATGTATATATGAATGTAAATTCTATATTGCAAACTCTTAACTCGTTATTGTATTTAAATTTTTATGATTTTTCTTTAACATTGACCATAAGGCTAGTGAAATAGGATGCCACCGTCAGTAGAATTATGGACCTTATTGATTCTAAATTTAATTTTATGATTCTTAATTATTGGATCAATTCTTTAAAAATTGTTTACAATTCTATTATTTTAGACTATTTGATTTAAGCTTAATTTACTTACGTTGCGATGCCGTCGTCAAGGCACTTTATATATTCTTTATCAGTCCATATACGTCCTCATTTTTTATTAGGTTTCAATATTTTTATACCCCAAGAGGGAACAATCGAAAAAAAACAACCATATTAAGCAATGAATAAATAAACAAAAAAAATATCAAAATTTAGTCTTAAATTAAATTATGCGGTTCAATTAAGAGTATAATCCCTATTCTTATTAACAAACGTTGTAAAAAAATTAAGAGACTTCTCTACATTGATTATTTCACAACACGATTTCTATCTAAGCCCAGATTAAACTAATTGATAACACGCTTATGTCATACCAATTGTACACATTCATTATGCATTACACGTTGTCGCTGTAGTAACAGATTATTTACCAATCGAGAGATACCGATCGATTCAGGAATGCATCCTTACGACATGTGTTCATTAATAACAATTGTGGTAGATTGTTTGATCAGGAACCAGGGAGGGGCCTGGTGATTCCTTACTACAGGGAAACCTAGTTATGGCACCAGTCTCCCTTTTTAAATAATAATTATTGTAAAAACCGATTTGTACCAAAATTATATAACATACTTTGTGGGAGAAATTAATAAACCTTTTTGAATTTTGAATTTTTTTGAATTTTGTAATTAGTTCCTTCGACTTAAAAAAAAGATCTCTCCCGCCCATCTCTTTCCGTGGGTGTCGTAAGAGGCGACTAAGGAAACACAAATGAGACCTGCCTCCTAGTAATCCATCCCAGGCAACGACAATTCATTTTTTTTCTGAATCTGAGGTGTCGTCCTATGGTCTCATGCGGTGTGGTAGGCTCTGTGAAGGGCCGTCTGGTTCGCGACCACCCTCCTGCCGAAGTCCGACGCCAAACAGCTTGCTGTGTTCCGTCGGTGTGTGGGAGTACCAGAGCCTTTATAGGCATTTTCTGGGTTAACTCGCTCCATCGTCGACCTCATCTTTGTCCTTATGGTCAAGATTGAGGTCAAGAGTTAACCCATCGTATAATAAAAAAATAATAATTAATTAGTCAAACTGTAATATCGCTGGAGATTATTATTTCAGTAGTGAAATTGTAAAATTACGGTTTTTGCAATTTTCCGGTGACATATACATTATTAACTGATGTATTATTAACTAATGTAGGGATAAGAAGGTGACATATACATTAGTTAATAATGTGACATATACATTAGTTCAGTGTTTTTCAATCTTTTTGATATCGCGACCCCTTTGGATCATATGAAGTTCTGGCGACCCCCTAAGGTCCCTAAGACACTTTCAGGGTAATCTATATCTTCGGAGATTTTAAAACACATAATAAAAGAGTTTGCCGCGGGGCAGACGCGGAAGGCGGGGGTCATTATACAGACACAGCCTTTTCACTAAAATTGTCTTAGTTTAGTATAAGATTTACATATTTTTGTCTTTTTCTTTTACCTGCGACCCACAGTTTGAAAAACACTGCATTAGTTAATAAAATATATATGTTACCGTCTTATCCCTATAAATGTGATGTAATATGTCCCTAATAAGTTCTCACATATTAAAGAAACAGGTAATTCTTTACCATCCGAACACGTTTTTCAACCAGAGCAAGCAATGTCAAGACCACTTGCTCTGGGGTCAGTGGTCAGTGAGTGAAACCTGCGCCTGCGTCGGAGTCACTGTATGCAGAGCTTTCTAACGTCACTGGCCATATGTACATCCGGTGACATTTGAATTTAGAATATATATCTGTGGGGTGGGGACATATACAGGGCTTTAGGTAAATCTCTTTCAACCTCTCCCTTCGAAACACGAAGAGAACTTAGGCCATAGCCCATCACGTCGGCCCAATTCGGGTTGGCAGAACGAGCGCTTTTCTAAAACGAATTTTTTAGTCATTTTAGTAATTTTTAGTCGTTTACTCACGATGTTTTCCTTCAATGCTGAGCAAATAATAATTAATGAAACTACATCTACTACATCAGCCCATATAGGTCCCCACTGCTGGGGCACGGGCCTCCCTCAACAACATGAGGGGTAAATGCCATACTCACCACGCTTGGCAGACGGGTTGGCGAGGGTTTTGATATAATTTCAGAGTTTTCCTTCTCTGTTTGCAGATGAACTTGCTTGCATATTTACCTTAGTCGCCTTGTACGACGCCTCGGTAAGAACGAGGGTGGTCCTATTCTACTCTGCCGGGGACTCACACGGCCAATGAAACATCCATACATAAATCCAAAAAGACGAATTTAGTAGTTACAGCCCCGCACCAGGATTTGGACCCGCGACCTTCCGATCACAAGTCTGGCTCATTACCAACTGGGCTATCACTGCTCATAAAATAATTAGTCCTTAATAAAAAACACAAGCTTAAATTGCCACTGCCAACACCACAAACAACCGCTAACCTAACTGATTACTTCACTAATCTTGATGACTTTGACCTTGGTTTGACCTTTCCATTTTTGCAAAGTGCACAACATACTAAGTAGCTAATATTTCATAGCCTCATAACTCTTACACTTGGCAAATTACTTGTCCTATCTAGACAACATCTGATGTGATATTTGCTCTATTCACATTTACATTCCATGGTCAATAGAACATTGTGTTTCTTGGAAATAATGTGGGTAAGTACAGATAGCAGCACGTCAGGTTACCCATTTGCACTACGAAAGCCGGAGCTATTACGAGCAAGATAAGGGTGACGTCAAGGTCAACATGTTTAGCCTGATGTGCTGCTGTATGTACAATTGTACATACTGGTATCGTATGAATAATAATAATTCAGTTACTTTTCTTGTGATGGTACTCGTAGTATACACCAACACGGTCTAGGGATATTGTACGATTTTTCAGCATACTCGAGATACATAGAGGGCTATAATTTTCAGACGAGAAAGTGCTAAGCCTGCATTTTCAATTCTAGATAATGAATTTTGTTTTACTTGAAATTTGTGGAAACTCTGCCATCTTGTTCCTTGCCTCTGTGTACTTTGCTTAACCTCACTGATCAATTCAGATCAGGCTTACTACGTTTCATACAGCATACTACTTGTTTTCAATATACCGTATATTAGTGATTTGTACCCGGAATTGCGGGGATTTACTTATGATTCGCTTGATATTTACCGCCGGCCACTCACGAGCGCTCGTTACACGCTCGAATGCCTGCGCCGGCGCAGATTACACGGGAAATAGTGTTTATTGTTCTTTAATAGTCTAGTTTCTAAAATATATGTATTTATGGTATCATTTAGCAGAGAAACACGCGCATGAAAATGTTTTTTGCCACTGCGATTATATTCGCAAATGAAATAGTCATTTTAGGTTTTGGTAAGAACTTTTTTACTGGCTTTCCCAAAAAAAACCGAGACAGATAAAAGTTCTTTCCTAAGCAGCTATTTGTTCAAGGCGAACTTTTGGTTAAATTTTTCATCTTTACCTATGCCTAGTCAAAGGGAAACTTGTACACTGAAGTCCTTAATATTTTTAATGTTGTAATTTATAAAATCACGTTGTTTTCCACGCTAAGTCAAAGAACGAATGCGTATGTTTGTATTTAAGTCGTTTAATGTATGTTTGTATGTATTTCATTGTAATCTTGACTTGTTTTAAGTGCCATCCTGAATGTCCTATAAAATAATACCATTACTAAACAAAAAAAAATCTTAGAATGTGCCAGCTGCCAAATCTTCCCAGGCATATTGCAGAAGCCAGTGAATGTAATTGTAATTGTAATCTTGACTTGTTTGTAATTGTAATTGTAATCTTGACTTGTTTTAAGTGACATCCTGAATTTCCTATAAAATAATACCATTACTAAACAAAACAAAAACTTAGAATGTGCCAGCTGCCAAATCTTCCCAGGCACATTGTAGAAGCCAGTGAATGGGATGCGAGGGTTCTGCTGTATCATGGGCGAAAGGCTGACAACCTATTGCCATTATACTCAATTGTGGTGTCAATTGGATCTAGAATCACGTGACGTTCTGCCTACCCCGGTAGGGATTAAAGGCGTGAGTGTATGGATTGTTCATGTCTGTAATTATTTAATGTGCCAAGCAGTAGTGTACGAAGATTGATTCAATAGACGCTAAGAGATAGACGATACACACTCGAAGGCCCATATTAAGGTTTTTCCTTGTATCGTGGCTTTATACACAACGGTATATTCCAAGGGATCCACGACACAAGGAAAAACCTTAGTGTGGGCCTTTGAGTTTGTAGCGTCTATCTATCAGACACAAACACCCATGACCCGAGAACAAACATTTGCTTTTTACATAAATATTTGCCCTGACAGGGATTCAAACAAAGGACCCGTCGATCACGAGGCAGCGCTACTACCATTCGACCAAACCGTCGATTGGTGTACTAGAACGTACTAACAATGATATTTTATCTACTTACAGATGTCACATGTACATCTCTGTATGCGTGTGTGTCTGTATGTATGAATTTCCCAACAAAGTGTCGAAAGTAAAACGGAAACGCAAATTGTGATATGATTGGAGCTATTTATTTGTCGTTTGTAGAGAGGGGTTCGGCTCAGACGACAATTTGCTGTCAAAGGAAGGCTTTCTTACTCAATTCGTGTCTAGATAATGATACTCAATGGAGATCCTTTCTATTACTGACTTTTGTTATTATATCACACGAGCGTTTTGCTCGCGACTTCGTTCAGGAACAAAAAAATAGAAGCAAAATAAAAAGACTCACTCCCGAAAAATATAAAGACTCATAAATAAATAAATAAACGCACTCAAAGGCCCACACTAAGGTTGTCCCTTGCGTCGTGGGTCCCTCGGAACATACATAAAGACAAACACAAACATCCACGACCCGAGAACAAACATCTGCTTTTTACACAAATATTTGCCCCAGCTGGGAATCAAACCCAGGACCCGTCGATCAAGAAGTAGCGCTGCTACCACTCGACCAAACCAGCCGTCAAACTCATTGTTTTAATACTTTTCTTGCAAAAACAAATGACGACTTTATGACTATTCTAAAACTTATTACTCAAATTTGGAATTATCTCATTAAAACTACTAATTTCATTAGTCATTTACTCACATTCCTGACTTCTGTCGCCCTTGAGGCTTAATGTGCTGTGTTCAGTGGTTTACCCCTTACTTTTAATGAACCAATGTACAGACAAGAGCATGTCGGGTTATACATTTCGCTGTTTTATTTTACAGCGGATACCTTAGCTATTACAAAGAAGGGCTCTTATTTCGCTGATCTCAACCAATCAGTGAGGTTTATAATAATAATAATAAAATCATTTATTATCAGGCAACTAGGCCCATAGATAAATACCTTACAGACTAACATACATTATAAAATATAATTTAACAAAATTCAAACTCTTCTTCTTCTATCAACCTATGGCCACCCAATGCTGAGTGTAGGTCTCTTCCATTGTACTCCACTCTCTTCGATCTTGAGTCTTTCGCATCCAGTTCTTCCCTGCAATCCTGGCAAGATCGTCAGCCCATCTCATTGGTTGTCTGCCCACGCTTCTATGCCCAGTTCGAGGTCTCCATTTTTTTTTGGACAATATAAACATAATTAACACTATTTCCCTGGTGTTTTTCCGAGGGTGTCTATAGCCGGGAATCTCCCTCGAAAACGGCGGAATACCACGCCCTCCGGCCAAAAGCTCTCCATCATAACTGTCTCCAGTATGAACATCGGGAACCGCACCACAATGCAGTAAGGCAACGTACACAGAGGCAGGGAACCTGATTGGTGACCAAAGTGGTAATTTATTATCAGCGTTTCCGTGCTTCGGAGGGAAGTTAAAAAGGAAGTTAAACACGTTAGAACCAAGTCAGAGGCCATTTGGCGGTTTGAAAACTCTGACACCAGGGTAAGCCACACACTTGACAATAACTACACGATAAGAAAAAGCTATTACAAACAAGACATGGTCGAAGTGTACAGCTTAATGTGCCGTCGTGTGTACCTGCATTTTATAATTAAACATATTGTCTTGCAAAACTCTGCGGTATAACATTACAGTTTGCTGATATTGCTGTAATTACTACTTAGGAGCCCAGATTATATCTTGAACACTAAAAAAATAATTAACTATGTGGTTTTTAAATAGGGTTTTTTTTGCATTCATTCAATTTGTGAGAGCAAGATATACAGGGCTTTAGTCAAATCTCTTTCAACCTCTCGGGAGCTAGATAAGTCCATAAAACTAATAAGAAAGAATAAAATTTGAGTTCCCATACAAACTTCATCAGCATATAGCGGTTTTTGTATGGGAGATCAAATTTTTTTTTCGAATTTTTGACCTATGTTCCTTGGGGAAGTTGTTCAGTTTCATGGAATGATAAACCACCGAGAGGTTGCAAGAAATTTACCTAAAGCCCTGTATATTAAAAACTAGCTTTCCGCCCGCGTGGACTACAGGTAAAATGTAGCCTGTGTCCTTTCCCAGGATCTAATCTATCTCTGTACCAAATGTCATCAAAATAATTTTTAAGTTTATTCGTTACATACAAAAATACAAATCTTTCCTCTTTATAATATTAGTGTAGACTAGCTTTACGCCCGGGACTTCGTTCCCGTAGTAATTTAGGAAAATTACGTATTAATCCAGGATGTCAGCTACCTTCATACCAAATTTTATCAAAATTGGTACAGCCGTTTGAAGAAAGAGTAACAAACATCCATACATACATTTATAAAAACTTTCGCGTTTATAATATTAGTAAGGATTTGCATTTTAATACGTGTGAATTAGGTTTATTATTAACTAGCATTTCGCCCGGGACTTCGTTCCCGTGGGAATTCGGGAAAATTATAAAGTCTATGTCCATCGGGGATAATGTAACTTTCGAATGGTGAAAGAATTTTTCAATTCGTTCCAGTAGTTTCGGAGCCTATTCAATGCAAACAAACAAACAATTTATATTATTAATAATTATTGTTATGTAAATTCTAATGTATATTATTATTTTGTTTACAGGTAAGTATTGGGTACAGTTTCGGAAGTCTACCACATCCGTTTTAGCGGGAAAAATGCAGGTTATGTCATACAGGAAGTTGAATAATCTAGGTAACCTGCAATAAGCACTAAGAAAGTAACAACTTATCAGGTAATCTCTATCTAATAATTACAAACAGCAGCAAGTAAGGTTACCCATTTGCACTGCGTAAGCCAGTACTATTAGGTACTAGCAAAATAAGGGTGACGTCAAGGTCAACATGAACATACTGATGTGCTGCCGTGTGTATATAAGTATAATCTTTTTCTTCTTTATCGTGTAGGTATAGTCAAGTGAATGGTTAAAGTCAAAGTCAAAAATAGCTTTTATTTTCATAGAACATTCTGGATGTTACTTAAAATATGTCAAAGTAATGTAATGACATTATTATTTTTAACTCTGTGCCTATTCGAAAAGTTATTTTGACTAACCCTGTAGTCATAATTTTCAAACCGCCATAATGGCCAAAGAATATATATATATATATATATATATATATATATATATATATATATATATATTTTTTTTTAGCAGCCCATATTCGTCCCCACGGAGGGGCACGGGCCTCCCTTCGAAACACGAAGGGGATTTAGGCCAATAGTCCACCACGCTGGCCCAATGCGGGTTGGTGGACCGCGCGTCTTTCGAAAATTTTCTTGGACGGGTGGGTTTCATCACGATGTTTTCCTTCACCGTTGAGCAAGTGATAGTTAGAAATCCGTAAATAAATCCGAAAAGAAGAATTTAGCGGTACAGGCCCGCGCCTGGATTTGAACCCACGACCTTCGGAGTACAAGTCTGACTCATTACCAACTGGGCTATCACCGTATATAGTTACATATTCTAAATTACTATTCTAATAGTAGGTACGAAGAGGGACTTGGTATGTCATTACCATGTCACATATAATGTCAATACGTCGAATTATATCGTTATGAAGTAACCAAATGTCCCAAAATGTCTTTCGAGCGGCCAAACTCGTACCTCCCAATCAAAAAATCTCGTCAATATTTCATCATATTTGGTTCAGTAATCGGTCAATTCGGCCATCGATAAGTCTAACTACTCTACTTTCATCACATTCCATTAACGGACGTTAACCTATAGCCTGCGGGTTCTCGTCAAAGTGGACTTTAGGGCGTTTTTAGGCCCGCGTTTGAAGGGTTTCGAAATTTCTTTGTTATCCTCAAAAGTTTTTTTTTGCAAGTAATAATGTTAATTAAAGCATTCAAAAGAAAGAAAGTTTTACCAAACATGATAAATAGGAACATCTAGTTTTTTTTAGTTTTTTTTTTAATTTTTTTGGAATGCACGAAGATAATAGGAATCACTTTCTGTTAGCTATTACAAAATCGATAGTTCTGAAAAGTATGAGATTGACATAGACTGACCACGTGATTTTTTTTTTCTGTTAATTCCATAACAACATTTTAATCTTTTGATTTTCTTGACCGCTCATAGAATTTGGCATTGTCTGACTAGAAGGCTGGGTTAGGTACCCCAATTTAAAACATTGCCGCGTAAGTATAAACTGCGGTATTTATAAGAAACTCGGACTATTCCTGTCGTGGGATAAGTCCGCCTTTGTAAACTTCCTATTTTTGTCTATAATTATAATTGTCTCCGTATTATAATTGTACAATAAAGAATAAATACATACAAATTCAGTTTCATGATTATTTTTAGACTAGCATCCGGCTCGGGACTTCGTTCCCGTGAGAATGTGGAAAAATTATGTAGCCTATGTTACTTAGGGATAATGTAGCATCCTAATGGTGAACGAATTTTTTAAATCGGCGCAGTACTTTTTGAGCCTATTCATTACAAACATACAAAAATAGGTACAAATCTTTCGTCTTTATAATATTAGTGTAGATGTAGATAACAACGCTTTTGTCGTTTCTCTTTTGTTTGTTTTCAAAATTCTCGAAAATGGAATGCCGTATTAGAAGAAATTTTAGTTTAGGAACCAATCCATTTTTAAAAATTCATAAATCGAACGACTAGGGTAAGCGGACCCTTCATGTATCACGCTTCCAAAGTCCCCAGCCGGTTCGTGTCGTCACATTGCATCGCATTGAGTCGCAATGAGCTTTCTGTCGTGACCGTGGTGTGACGCAATCGAATTTTTGTGGTCCAATTTCGGACAGCCGACGAGTAAACGTGTATGTTGTAGGTTAATAGGTTATTGTTAACCTTTGTCGTACTTGCGTAGTCGAGCTATGACAGACCTTTGCATTGCAACTTCTTTACGCATATTTTTGCACATTTGAAGTCTTTGTTATGATTATCGTCACCAAGTTTTCCTTGTGTTGGGTTTGCTTTTTACATTTCATTTGTTTTCTAAAATTTGGATTGTCTTCACATTAGGATATTTACACAACAACATGAACGTTTCTCTCTGTTTAATTAAATTCTAAATGTTGCATAAAATTAAATGTAATGTATGTTGTCATTTATGTATGGACTTAAATTTATTAATTTGTGTAATTTCTTACTTATCCAAGTTTTTAATTCACTTCCCTCTTTGTGACTCAGGTTGGGCTTAAAATCAGCTTGCGGTGCCCACACCCTTTCCACCCTGCCTTTCTCAATGTGTCTATATTGTGTGTGGAATAAAGGAATTTGTATTTGTATTTTGTAATTAGCTGTCTGTGCATTCATGTTTGGAGGTAGGATCTAGTTTTGTATTAAAATTTTAATCTTCTTTTGACCGTATCTTTATTCGTGTGCCAAATGAAGAAATTAAATAATGCAATAAATTTTTGTTAAGAAGATTTAGCTGTAAGGGGCTATGCATATACAAATTACAAGAAGCACATAAATAATAAATAAATATTATTCTGTCTCAATATATACGCTGACTCTAAGATCAAGAGAATCAAAGGGTTAATATTTTTATAAAGGTTAGTCAATAGAATCATGACTTAAGTGAATATTTGAATTATAATTAGACCAATAACGATACAAAATAGTATTAACAATCTAAAACATAATTTTTCCTCATAAAATATTTTTTGTACAAAATTTCTGTAGGTACCTTACGCGATACAGAATTAATGACAAGCCAAAATTACATACATTCTACGATTGCAAGACGAACTCGTTATCAAAACTTGTCAGATTCCACAATCGTGTGTAAATGTAGAAATGTATATAAAAAAAGTGTGTTGGCCGGTTACCCTACCTACTTAGTCCGTATTTACATAAAAAGTGTTCTTATTACAAGCGGTTGAAATAATTACAGCGCGGCCGCATACCGGACCAGTTACCCGATGACGTAATCGGTGACCATGCTTTGAAGAAAAGTGAAATAGTTCTAATACTTAAGAAATTGGGCCCTTTTAAAATTCGAACGGAATGCAAGGCGCGACAAAATTATATTACCACTAGCTTTCTGCCCGGGACTTCGTTCCCGTGGGAATTTGGGAAAATTATGTAGCCTATGTGTTAATCCAGAGTGTCAGCTACCTCCATACCAAATTGTATCAAAATTGGTCCAGCCGTTTGAGTGTGAAAGAGTAACAAACATCCATACATCCATACATCCATACTTACAAACTTTCGCGTTTATAATATTAGTAAGGATTGCCTCCTATGTTCCCCAGCTTCTAGCATCAGTGGGAGCAGTGATAATACAATCAATCAATCAATAATACAATCGTTTCGTTCAATTCCGATTTTGGTTAAATGAATCCTTTACTTAGCTTATTTTGTACAATTTAAAAGTTTGGAGATGAGTTATCATTTTGAACTTAAATATTAATATGAGAATTAAAAAAAATACAAAGTGGAAACTTGTTACTTGACAATTCAATTCAATTCAATTCAATCCATTTATTTGCAGGAAACATGGTAAAATACTTACAGTTATTTGTTACAATTTTCCAACATGCTCTACTTATATTAGGTTTGCAAATATTTATTGAAAATACAGCTAGACATGTCATTAGAAATAGAAATAGAAAAAAATCTTTATTTTATAGGACATTCAGGATGCAACTTAAAACAAGTCAAGATTACATGAAATACATACAAACAAACAATAAAGGATTTCAATACATACATACGTATTCGTTCTATTGAGCCTACTGACTCTACGCCTATTCGCAAAGGTGCAGTCTTCCCCAGAGAAGAACAGGCAAGAAACTCTGAGGGTGCTCTTTTTAATCGCATTACAAATGTTTTTATTTTCTCATTTTAACTAATTTTGAAATAACTCTAGAGCTGAGCAGTTCATTCCCATGGCTGCTTGTCAGTTAGGTAATCAGAAATTTTGTAATATCCCTTTTTGCAAAGTTTTTGTTTAATTACTGTCTTAAATTTGTCTAGAGGTAAATTTTGCATGCACATGGGAATCTTATTATAGAAACGTATACATTGACCCATAAAATATAGAATGTCCCAAATTATTACTCACCCTACCTACAATAAACAGACCTCAATTTTTTATCGTTTAACTAAGTATGTGAAATGGATATGTTTTGCCACAAGTATCTAATATGTTATCTATTCCTTAATATTAAATTTGAAGCTTCATTACACCTGAATTATAAAAATAGTAAGAATTTCGGAATAAAAATAAATAGCATAAAGTTTTACAAACGTTTTAAATTACCGACATGTCCCAATTTTCCCTTAAGTCATATACACCCTAGTGCGCACACGCATAATACTTGTCAATGGGCAGTGAAAGCGCAAGAAATGACCGCCACGGTCGTGACGTCATTTTATTTATTTTTTATTTGCTCACACAATTGTCGTCAGTTAGAATTCGTTATTATGAGCCCGCGAAAGTGACAGTCTTTTGTTTTTTAACAGCTGTATACCATTTCACGGAAGTTTTTTTTGTTTGTTTGTCTTTCTGTTGAGTGATTTCAGGTTAAATCTGTTTTTTTTTTTTAAATTCAAATTCTTTTATGATTAAATTTTAAAAAATTATACCACCCCCGACATAACCTATAGTTTATTCTGATTTTAATAAAATAGAACTATGTATATGTCAGCTTTCAAAAAAGAAACCTCATCAAAATTGGCCAGACAGAAACACAGATAGATACACACGTCAAACTTACCTTTTTTGTTAGGCGTTAAAACCTTTGTTCCTCCCTGCCACCCCCCGCGGCACCTGAAGTCAACAATGTATGTTCTGAAATTGAAATTCTAAAAAAATTGTTTTAAGAATCTCTTGACCCAGGAACAAATAGCTTCTTTGTAAAAAAAGCAGCAGTGTCACTGCAAATAAAGATTACTTACTTACTTACTTACTTACTTACCTACTAGTACTCAATCAAACAGAGATACAGCACTGTCATTACTTCAAAATTTTACTTATTTTAACTACACACTTTTATTGGATTGCTATACTTTTTTTTCCATATAGCTATTCTTCCCATGAAACTGAACAATGACCCCTTAGAACCTATCATCATATCAGCCTATTGCAGTCCACTGCTGCATAGGCCTCCCCCAAGGTGCGCCACTTTGCACGATCCTCCGCTTTTTGCATCCAACCACTACCCGCTATCTTCTTTAGGTCATCTGACCATCTAGCTGGGGGGCGTCCTACACTACGTTTGCCAAGACGTGGTCTCCATTCGAGCCTGTCTACTCCAACGCTCGTCGGTTCTGCGACAGACATGGCCAGCCCACTGCCACTTCAGCTTGCTACACTTTTGGATAATATCAAAATAATAGGAACCAACACAAGTATACAATTCTTAATTGTAGACTTCTCATACAAATAGTCGCCCAAGTATAAAAGTATGGAGAGGCAAAAACTTTTTTTTCGTCCTTATGTTCCTTAAGGAAAGTTGTTCAGCTTAGTGGGCTGATTCACATCCTTAATTTTTGCTAATTAGAAGACAAAAATAATTGTAGGGAAAGAAATATGTTCGGCGCGAATGAGACTTGAACACACGACCCCAGGGTTAGATCTCCTAGTGCTATAACCAACTAAGCTATCCTGCCTTCAAGTCAAGCGACGAAATAGTTCATTCCCTTACTAACTACATTACGTCGTGAGTGTAGGTATCTAATCCTGGGGTCGCAGGTTATTTCCCTAAAGTTATTTGTTTTAAAAATACTAATTTAAATTCACTCAATATACCCGAATCTGTAACAACCCATAACTCAACGCAGCTGTATCGATTCCCCGGGCTGACAGTCTAGGTCATATAGACAGCTAGGTATCCTAGCTACAAACCCAGACAGCCTGGAACATGCGCACTGCACTTCCCGTTGGATGCAACAAGTCAATAAAAACTGACATGCGAAATGCATTTACAGATCATAAAATGATGTGTATCGGAAGCACAGATTGATTTTGGACGTGCTTAATTACGGTTTGGTTTGAACATCTAAGGCGTGTCTCTGTGTAGTTTTCTGATGCCAAGTTGTACCTTTATTTCTTCCATTAAAGCAAAAGATATAATGGATTGGTTCGGCACCTAATATTCTCGATTTTACGAGATTCTTGATACTTCGAAGTGAAATGTGTTATATACAATGGCGGCTGAAAGCGACTCCTTCTAAATGGAGGCAGACTTGTGCATTTGCAAGAGTATTGGACTTGAAAGACTCAAATTGCATATCAAGATTAAAAGAAGTGTAAAATACAGTGAATTCTCCATCATCAAAGATTAAAATCTTCAAGTGAAGGATAAAACTAAGTTTAAATGTTACTTAAAGATTTATACTTTAGTGGGTGAAACAAAACTGATGATTTTCATCTTTGTGACAATATTAAAACTGATATTGATCTACATTACTGCGGACACAGTGCTATTTACTCCTCAACTGAAGAAATCACAAAGCAATAGACTTATTAGTGTCATATTTCAAATTTTTTTCAACTAATGTAACAAATAATACCAGATTTCTAGGTTTACATTTAATATAATAATGTTTAAGCGGGTAGTATGCCAATTTTTCAGTCTTACTTTTAATATTACGTTCATAGGGTTTTTTTCTATATTATTATATAGGTTCGTTCGCTTTCTCTTAAGTGCAGCTTTTAGGGCTATATATTTTAAATTACTTGTTTCACCTAATGATCTTAATCCTTCTTTGCCTGACTATTTCTATCCTGACTTACTTTAATCTATATTTACTACAGATCGGAAGTGTTTCGAATTAGAAATTCGCGTCACAGGCATTATAAAGAATTTATTGCATCGAACACTGTTTCCCAACTAGCGAAAGTACTAAGTACGTGGCGTGACTAGCAAATAGTCTCAAGGATATTTTTCTTCTTTGTCAATAGTAATTTCTTTTACATGACGTTCGTAATATTTACTCGAGTTTTTGTTTTTACTTATGTTTCTTGGCGTTTGTTCGACAGCATCTTTTCTGATGTTCTCAAACGAAATATTCTTACTGCTGTTAAGGCGTTCTTTGCGACCATGAATGATTACTTGTTCATCGTTTGGTTTCTAGACATTGGTCTTAACTTTATTAATTTTGTGTTAGTCTATTTGTATAATAAGTCTCATCGGGATAATTCACCTCGTCCACCTTGCTTCAACGTTGGGCTACAGGCTTCATACTTGTTATTCCGTATATCTGTGTATGCAGCAATGTACGTCATACCTATATATGAAAAATAAAGTGTATGTCTTGAAAAAATAGACAATAGTAGATGAGTCTTTAGAATCAGCTTGTATTGCAATTGTTAATTAATTTTATCAAGCGTGTGTGGTTTAAAGACTCATCTTGCGATGAATGTTCGGATGAATGTTCCTTGATTTCATTCAGAGTTTTTAGGACTAGACTATTTATGTACCATTTAAGTGCACATGAAGCATGATACTTGTGAATTTTTCCTGAAGAATTCCCGCTTCTGTCCAGATATATGCATATGCTTGTGAGTGTTTGACTACTTGCTGACCAAATTAAAAGAAAAACTATACAGGCTAAGGTCATATATATGATTGTGTAAATCGAGCGCACTATAGTATACATATATTATATTGCAGCTACGATTATTTGTCGACATGACAGCTTACTAACGACGTATTGTAGAATGTATTGACCAATAGGAGGACATTATCCCTTCTGTGGACAGGCTGTGCCAAATTCGTTGGATGTTGATATATTACATTACATATGAGAAGATACAGTACTGACAGACATGGTTTGAAATATATTGGATTTAGGATCGAACCACTTTGTGTGGTCAAGTGAGGTCAACATATTTCGGTGAAGTATCTCTATTGCTGACTGTATATAGGTCTAATTTTCTTGCGAAGTATTTGATTTTAAGCAATTTTCAAATTGCAGTATACAAACCTATTGTATATCGAAACAATTTCTTAACTACGATATGATTATCACACTGATTTTAGTATTCTTTGTTATTATTTGGATTATTTTATTTTGAGTCTTTCTTAACACTTTGGCTTTTGAGATTTTGATACGAATTAAAACAATTAATTTATTCATTTTATTTTACTTATTCATAATTGTGATTGACATTATAAAAGTAGCAGCCTAAATAGACGAATGGTTGTGTTAGGGCTAGCCAATATTAATTAATGTAAATTTATATGTACAAGATCACAATTATACTTTTCATGCATTTTTTACTAGTAAGTATCTCTAGATATATAAAATTAAAAATCTATCGGCAATAAATAATATTGTACTAGAAATGTTTAATGGTAGAAAAATTGTTTCTGTAGTAGGATATTAGACTATTCTTGTCTTAGAAATGTAGTGATTTTGCGTTAGATATCTAATTAGGCTGTGTATTGTGAGTAGCCGTAAATGGTTTAGTATTTTAAACATATACCTATTTGATATCCATTATAAATTACTAAGTAATGATTCATCATAGAGTAATTTAATGCATTTTATTTCGTCAATTGTTTCAGACGGGTGGGTATCACCACGATGTATAACTATTCTCTTACTAAAGCAGTATACGATTACTACACAAAAAATTAATATAATTTCCAAATGATAAGCAGACCCAATTTAAAAAAAAATTGTGAAAACTCTCCATTACTTCTTCATCGAATGTGTATTTAATTTTAGAGGTTGGTACTGAATTTGTTCAAAAAAATTGCAAGAGATTAGTGAATAATTAAATTTAAATCTATTTCATATAAATGTTTACAACGCTTGAGCAGGTATACGCATGCAGCTTCGTAGAAAATCGCAAAAAGTGTCAAAATATTACCTATATAGAGTTAGTTAGTAATTGTAGGGCTAGTCATAATTCTTGTATCACTAATTACAATTATAGTACTTGAAAAAATGTTAAATATGACGTTAAACTTTCTCAGGAAGTCGCATAAGAGACGTTTACCTTTTTAAAATATGTAAGTCTTATTTTTTGACCAATATGTTTTCATAATTAATTTTAAGCCCCTTGAAAAATAGCTCAGAAATACACTTTGCTTTGAAAATCAAAAAGATTTTTAAAACTGAATATCAGTGAATGTCAATTTAGACCACTTTTAAATATTCGACGTATATATGTTTACTTTTAATTCAATTGTTAATTATAACATCACAGGGTATAGATTAAACTTTGGTATCAGCAATAAAGAAAGTGGTCCAGCAAACTTAAAAATAAAACAACCCAAAACTAAAAAAAAAAATTAAGCCATTTACCCATTTTAAATAACAAAACTTATGAAATGAGATTTTCAAAAAAAATTTAGGGAGTTAATCCTGTTACATAAACATCGATTTTTTTAAAACGGAGAAAAGATAAATTTTTGGAAATTCCCATTTTTTGTAGTTTCTACACCGAATTACTATGTCTATTGTAGTGGTATTATAAGTACGCCTAATTAGTTGTAAGTACCTATTGTAACGGGAGTACCTACTGTAGAATAATATATATTGATGTGAATAAAGTAGTATTTACTGTAGTTTTTTTTCTTCTTTAATTTTGAGTCCTCGATAAAATGAAATTGAAATCAAGCTAGCGTCAAGATGCTATAATAAATAGCAAAATTTCTTTAATATTAGGTTTCCATCTATGAAATTGCTGTTTTCCATAAAAAATTGCGGTGTGGTAGGCTCTGTAAAGGGCCGTCAAAGTACAGCTTGCAGTGTTCCGTCGGTGCGTGGGAGTACCAGTGCCTTTATAGGCATTTTTGCGTTAACTCGCGCCATTGTCGACCTCATCTTTTACCTTATGGTCAAGATTGAGGTCAAGAGTTAACCCATCTTAAAATAAAAAATAAAAAAAATTAGGAAAACTGACTTTTTGATACAATTTCTTTTAATATTTTTATTTTGAAAATTTTTATGGCAAGGTTAAGACAACATTCAGCCAATAACTGCTCTACCTTTCTATTTCTTTAATTCAGCAGGTATTTCCAAAATATTTTTTTATTTTAATACTTGGTTACATTATCGAGATTTTGAGTACAATTTATAAATTATGCTTTGGGTTTTAACTAATGACCAGGCTCAAATACAATTCATTTAATTGGACATCCGTTTCAATGCTTGTTTTCGCTGTAACTGTTTTACAAGTGGTACTTTTTAACTAAATCCGGCAATTATTAGCCGAATATCGTCCCAATAAGCAAGAAACCAACAGAATTATATCTGAAATAACTCTAGGGCTGAGTAGTTTATTTCCATGGTGTATTATATTGACTGTGTATCATAAGGACTCCCAAACCTACGCCTAAAGCTGTACTTACAACACAAGGTTGATTAAGCCTGAACCAGCCGCTTCTAACAAGTTTACCGATTGCGTCGACGCATCGTATACAAATATGTTACTTGTAAAACAAGACAAGTGTAAAAAAACGGGTTTGTTTGTTCCACAAAATTGGTTTTCAATGTGAGTGAATGCAATTGCTCTGTTTTGCAAATTTCTTGCTCAATCATACAGTACACTGCGCGACGAGCTCTGCATTCCAATAGCGTCCAATACATATGTGCAGGGGGTCCTGATTCTGTAACTTAAGTTGTGTGTCGATGGAATGGTCGCTATTTTATCCGTTCAGGTGGCGAAATTGAGAACTATCCAAATTTTATACATCTAAAGACGGCTGCTTGGACTGGTGGTGACACCGCCAATTGAATTTTCAGTTACTAGGTAGTTTGCAACTTTACTTGCGGTTGGCGGTCGCGCTGCTGGTTGGGGTGGTGGTCAGCAAGTATATGAAAATTATATAGTTCTCAATTTCGCCACCTGAACAGATAAAATGGCCTCCATTCCATCGACACACAACTTAAGTTACTAAATCGGGGCCCAGATATGTTCACAATAAAAGTGGTGTTTAGTGTTTACCTTATCTAAAGGTATACGTATACGCACCCCACTCAAACCTATACCCTTGATAATCGAAGGCTTTCCACAATGAAGAGTTTCCTTCGCGCCTTTGTGAATAGGCGTAGTGTCAGTAAAGTCAAAAGAACGATTTTGTATGTATGATTTAAATGCTTTAAAGTACTTCACTATTTTATCTATGGGCCTTAGATGCCTGATAATAAATAATTTTATTATTATTTATTATTATTTTGACTTATTTTAAGTATATTTCCTGATTGTTCTACGAAATAAAGCTATTTTGACTTTCAATGACTATAACCATATCTCTTTTTTAATCTTTTGCATTGCGCACTGCTAAGGAATTTTAATTCTTTGCCAGCGTCTGCATTTCCGAGCTCATACAACCTGAATCTTTTAGTTTGAGTGAATAGGCTTCTTCTGGGTAAGCTTGTTACATTCTCGACCACATCTCTAGCCTTGCCTGAACTAGATTGTGGTCAAGAGCGAATCCATTCTTCATAAATATAGTGAGATTGTGACTCAGCAGTAACATTACTCTCACGATTCTCAGTTTTTATTGAATTTCCTTTAGAACATTCGAAAAACATTTAAAAAATGGAAGAAGCGCAAATTATCTATACAAATTTAAATCAAGATTTGTCTCTATAAATCTGATAGCTTTCATACTTTTTTTATAACTTTCAATAGATATCATTAGCTTATGATTATGATCATTTTAACAGATTATATCTTAAAAGAATTCACACGAAGTTTATATAAGTTTGTGTATTATAAGAGTGAAAACCATCGTACCATAAGATTATAAAGTAACAACTTATTCACTCTCTAAAGGGAAAATTCCATTGTAGAGTCAATATGGATTTGTCAAGATCAAGATAAGGCTGTAAGCTGATCAACAAATAAGAAAAAAAGCACTTAATTGTGCACACATAATACATAATGAGAAGTTATATTTCTTTTGAAAAAAGCTAAGCTTTTGTGTCGAATTCTTACTTTTAATTCTATGTCCATCTGTCATATTATGTGCAAAGAACTGGGGCCTGATTTTTGAAACAATAGAATTCCAATTCGTATACGAATTGACAAGATTTGTATGAGAGATTCCCATGCAATTCGTATGCGAATTGGAATTCTATCGTTTCAAAAATATGGGCCCTGTATTTTATCACACTTTGTCTACAAAGTCCTACCTTCTAATTCTTTAATCTATTAACGCCCGTATTACAGAAGGAGACTCAAGTTTTGATCATTAGTAATGATAGTCTCTTTCTCTCACTATCAAAATGACAAAGACGACTGCTACTCAGGTATAGATCAGAGTCTGAGTCGCATTCTGTAATACGGACCTAAAACAACAAGGTTAATATGCTAACTTATCAAACTCTTGGTGCATCAAATTTCTTATTGTGGTTCAGCAAATCTCGTGTTTCGGTTGCATAGACGTTAAAAACTTTTAATTATTCTTTTATAAAAGTCTTCAGTTTAGCTAATTATTAATGCAATAAAATACAGGGTTTTTTTTTTAATCAGTACACAAATTTTTTGTACGTAAACTTTGTAAAAATTTAACAGACCCCTATTTTTTTGTTTTATATCGTTTCATATAAACATTTCAAGCTAGATCGTCTGAAGCATGAAAATAAATCTTTTTTTTGTATGAAAAAAAAAAACTTCGTCCAATTGACTTGAAACTTGGTAATAGTACTCTTCAACAAAATTTGTGACACCCGTGTTTCTGCGTTTTACAAAAATTAATCCTCTAAGACGTTAAAAAGGGGTATCAAAATCTGAAAATTTTGGAAAAAAAATGTTTTCCTTCTTATTTACGTTCTATCAACGTTACTGACACTGTAAGAAAAATTTGTGTACTGATTAAAAAGTAACCCTGTATATGCCTTAATCCTTTCGGCTTTCAGGTATTGTATTGTGGTTTAGTTTGTTCACATTTGTACCTTACGTCTTTAATAAAAGTGGGTTTTGCAACCCTCCGAGATAGTTTTCCACCTTTTATTGCGGTCTGAAGCGAGATCCTGCCACTTTAGCAGCGTTACCGATCTCTCACAGTCGCTGTTTAAATCATCTGACAAGATGCAGAGGCCTATGATGATGATATGCCTTTCTAAAACTACAGCATTATGAAAGAAGACTCATTCATTCATAATGCCATTAAATACTACATGTATGTCCCAAAACATAACACATTCGAAACCTAACAACAAATGCTATAGAACTATTACAAAGTCGTTATGCAGAAGAGCTTAACCTTGACTCATCATCGTTCGTCACCTATTTAACACTTATGTAAGGTGTCGATGACCTCGCGTGACCCCGTGACCTTGAGGTCAGCTTTGACAACTTGATGAGGTGTTGTTTTTTAATTTTGTTTACAAATCAAAGTGAAAGTCAAGGATAGCGTAACAGACAAGTATACTATTAAAATAAATGCAGTCTTTAAAAAAAGATCTGTGTTATGATTATGACACAGATATGTCAATTATGACAGCCTCAAACGAGCAGTTGCAGTTTTGTAATAGAATTAGTCTGCTGATAACTTGACTCTCTGCCTATCCCGAAAGACCATACAGCGTCGTCATAGTCACCAGTCAATATACGTCCCCACGGTTCCCGTACAAGTGTACCGGTGTAGGCAGAATAGTTGGCAAAAAATTAGTTAAATTTTTAATTAATGATTAACACATTAAAACTGTCACTGTCAATCTCGAAAGACGAAACCTTGAATCGAATTTCATAATTTTTTAAATAGCAAGGAGATATCATAACGTTCTAAAACACTTTTTAAGAGGAATCCATTAAATCTTTAATTTAGGTAATTAAACTAAATGACAGCTTTAAGTGTGAATATTACCATTTAAGCTAGTTTCAACTTGATTTAGTCAAATAAGGCATTTTAAGTTTCCGTATAGACTTAATGGAGTGACCGTTTAGAAGTAAATTTATTATCTTTAATTACTGTAATTATACTAAAACTTAGCTGACGTAAGGATACGGAAAAAGTAAGCGGAGATTTTTAGGTAAACCGTATATATGAGTCCTCGACCGCGCGGTAAGGGAGCGCGGGGGGAGACGATAAAGGGGGCCGAGAGAGGTGCGGGCGGTGGGCAACGGTTTACCTATAGCCTATAGATCAATTTAGCCTAGGACTACGTAGCTAATTATTAATGCAACGAAATACAGGGTTATTTTTTTAATCAGTACACAAATTTTTTGTACGTAAACTTTATAAAAATTTAACAGACCCGTATTTTTTTGTTTTATATCGTTTCAATATAAACATTTCAAGCTAGATCGTCTGAAGCATGAAAATAAATCATTTTTTTTGTATAAAAAAAAAAAACTTCGTCCAATTGACTTGAAACTTGGTAATAGTACTCTTCAACAAAATTTGTGACACCCGTGTCACAAATTTCACGCGCGCACTTTCTTGTATACTCCCTATATAAAATTCAGATTGTGCCTGATCTGTTGTGTCTTTTATTGTGCTAGGGGCGAGCTTTTGGGGACTTGTCTGTCTGTCTAAGATGCCCTTAAACATGGGGCTCTTCGTTGCTCCTAAAAATTTGAAAGAAATCCAGATCAAATTCATACAAATATCATCATTACAAAGAAAAACTGTATTGGCCTTTATTTTATAATACTTTCTAACATCTATCCATCTCTGTCTTACAGGTTATATGCCTACTGCTAGCGACAGGGATAGCGAGCGGGGCGCGGCCGCGGCAACGGCTGCAACAGCCCGTGGAGGATGCTTACGAATACGAGACGCAAGCGCAGGAACGGGGAGCTGGCGACCAGGTAATAAGCTTCAAATCATCATCATCATCATCATCATACTCAGCCCAAATTAACCCACTGCTGAGTATAGGCCTCTTCTCTGTAGTGCCAATCGTCGCGGTCCTGTGCTAACCTCATCCATAGAGATCCCGTCAATATAAAGAAAACGTCTGACCATCAGGCTGGTGGTCTGCCCACTGGCCTTGTCGCTTCCTTTGGCCACCATATCATATCATACTATATTATAAAACAAAGTCCCCCGCCGCGTCTGTCTGTCTGTCTGAACACGATAAACTCAAAACTACTGAACGGACGTTCGTACGGTCTACACCAATGGACGGAGTGATTCCAGAGGAAGGTTTATGTGTATAATTAATTCCCGAACTTCCCACGGTAATGAAGTCTCAGGCGGGAAGCTAGTAAAGTATAAGAAAAACAGTTATTCTAGTTTTCTTTTTGTCAAATAGATGTTTTTAATCTTAAATCTTATATGAGACTAGCACCCCGCCCGGGACTTCGTTCCCGTGGTAATTCGGGAAAATTATGTAGCCTATTTTATGGACATAGCTTTCTAACGGTGAAAGAATTTTTCAAATCGGTTCCGTAGTTACGGAGCCTATTCAATGCAAACAAACAAACAAACAATCAAATCTTTCCTCTTTATAATGTTAGTATACATGACTTTAGATTAGTTAGCGAAACTTTAAGAAGTGGTGCTCCTTATGAAACTGAACAATTTCCCCTAAAGAACCAATATAAAATTTTCAAAAAACAAAAATATTTGACCACATTTCCTACTTTGATATTTCATTACTTCGATTTTTATTATACAATCCAACTGACAACCTTCTGTCAACTTTCCGTCTTTACTCAAACTTCGTTTATCGTGATTAGACATAATTTCGAAATTACTAACAGGGTTTTAACAGTTGCCAAATACAAATCAGCCCCCGAATCGCAGTAAGTTTGAACGTGTTTACCCAAGCTAAATCGCTCAAGTTTCTATTTTATTCAACGTTTCTATATTGGGCAGAATACAAAGAAACCGTGAGCGGTTTAGTGAACACCTTCAAACTTACCACGATCGGGGGGAGTACCCATTTTTTTTGCGTTACGGAAAAACTGCTCTAGTGAACGAATAGGGCGGCGTACGTATACAGTGCAAATAAAATTCTGACTTTTCCCAAGCGTAAGCACTCAACCACGAAAAATTATCTTCGACTCAGCTAAACCAAACACCCACAAACTTTTCCAGGTGGTGCTAGTATCAGCGGACGCGTATGACGCACTATACCGCGCCCAGGACCGTCAGGACGAGGAGTACCAGCCCCGAGCCCTGAGCCGGCCACAACCCAGACTCAAACAGAGCAGACTTGAGGAGCCTGGGCCCAAGCAGCCTCCCGTACAGACCATCAGGAACTACAATAAGGTATGTGACGAGTTACTTCTTAAAAATGTTTTAAATAATATATTTAAGGATGGTTATCTCAATGTGGCATTAAATTCAAGGTGACTCTCCAAGAACTTAACGTCTGCCAAAGCAAAACTGGTGAAAACTATTCAGCAATAAAACTAGAGTCGTCTATTCCACTAACTAATAAGGGTTGAATGACAATGGTGACCATTTTATCCGCCCAGCAGCGCCACCGCCAACTGTATGTTAAGTTGCTTACTACTTAGCAACTTAACATAGAGTTAGCAATGGCGCCCCAAGTCAACCTAACTGTCATCAAATATAGATAGTTCTAAATTTCGTCATCTGAATTGAGAAAATGGTCACCATTGTCATTCAACCGCCACTGAGACGCCATTGTGGCATTGCCGCCCAAATTTACAACAAGCATTGCTAAAGTACTCATCTCTCTTTCTCAATTCCAGGTGAACGACGACGGCAGCTTCACCTTCGGCTACGAAGCAGCGGACGGTTCCTTCAAAGAGGAGACCAGAGGAACTGATTGCGTCGTCCGTGGGAAGTACGGATATATCGACCCGGACGGCAACAAACGAGAGTTCACCTACGTGTCTGGAAACCCTTGCGACCCTAACAAACCTGATGAAGAGGAACCCGATAACGGTGCCCCCGGATCCGCTGAAAGAGATGATGGAATCCCTAACTACCCGACCAGGCCTTCCCACCGCCCCACGACTACGAGACCTCCAACTACCTTCTTCCAGAACGACTTCAGAGACGCCGATGAAGACGAAGTTGAAGAGGAACCTCTGCAGCACATCAGGCAGCGTGTGGTTCAGCGGCCTGCTCCCCGGCCGAGGCCTACATACCAAGCGCAGTCTATCGCTATCACCCCTCGCCCTCTGCCTTCTACCACCGCTCGAGCTTTACCACCAGCGACTACATTCAGACCACAGCTCCTTGTGACGAAACCTCAGCAGCTTCAGTACAGTCCGGAGTCCGTGGCGTACTCTCCCACTCCGGCCCCTGCTGTCTTGACTTCCGCTCGCCCCGGACATATAGACTTCGCCGCCGAATTCGCCAAGTTCAATCGCGAGAACCAGGTGCCATCTACGACAACCGTGACCGGCCCAACTCCGACGAAATCGACTCTCGCCTCTCCAGCACCGAGTGGCAACCCTCTATACTCCACCGAGCTCGTATACGACCCGTCAAGCGGCTCCTACAACACCCAGCTGTTCCAGACGCTGCCTCAGACCAAGGGAGAGTTGAACTTGAACCAACGACTACAGCCGTACGTGGCACAGCCTCAGCACGCGAGACCGTTCATTCCGTCGCCGCAGATATCTCCCGTGGCCGCGTCTCAGTCACCGAGCTTGCCTCTGTACAGACATCAAATCCAGCACATGAATCCCCAGGAGGTGTATCAGAGGCAGCAGGCGGAGCAGCAGTTCCAGAACTCAGCGCAGTTGTTTGCGCAACAGCAGCAGTTGCAGCAGTCTCAGTTGCAGCGGGACCGCGCCGCCGCGCGTGCACAGGCGCAGCGTCTCGCACTCGCACAGCAGTCGCAGGTTGCGCGCCCGCAGCCGCAGTACTACTTCGTGGCGCCGCGCGGGGAGTCCGGCTCCACGGGTCAGATCGACGCCTTCCTCAGAGGGCACGGCATACAGTTCTAGTTTATTCAAATTGGGCTAGGTAATCCACTACCGACCGAAAGCTGAGGCCATACCATGTACCTTATTAATGGTAATTTAAATATACGCGGAGTTGGGTGCCTCGACCTGGTAGTGCGTGAGTGGCGACATCTAGTTCGGTGGACAGTCGCGGCCGTGGTCGCTTGTGTACATAATACGCTGTGTCTAATCAGTACCTTATCGTTACGCTAGTTTAGTTGTAGTATAAAATGTAAAATAAAGGTTTTTGTGCGTGATAGTCCGCGAAGTGCGCTGTGTGAGCGCTCTGTAAAATAAAAACTTAACAAATAGTATTTTGTAATATTTTTGTTTTATAATAAATTATACTTTTTATATTAAACATTGTTGTCTTACTCATTTACAATCCACATCAAAACATTTATAAGAAGAATCTTACAAGACTGTAGTGTAGACTACAGTCAAGACTATATGATCACTTTATTACCTTATGGAGATAGAGACAATAAAAAAACAGTGGTAAGAGTCATAAACCACATACATTTTGACCATAGACGAACAAATAAAATCGAACCGCTCAGTCATCTCAAAATGCATTAATTTATGGAGGTAGAACAGCCTTTCTTAATCTTAAACGCGAAAGTTTGTATGTATGGATGTTTGTTACTCTTTCACGCTCAAACAGCTAAACCAATTTTGATAAAATTTTGTAAGGAGGTATCTGACATCCTAGATTAACACATAGGCTACATAATTTTTCCAGATTCCCACAGGAACGAAGTCCCGGGCAAAAGGTAGTTGATAATATAAACATAAAAGTTTGTGAGTTAGGATGAATTTTTTATACGCCTTCACGCAAAAACTACTGGACAGATTTTAATGAAAATTTGCAATAATATAGACATCAGAACAACACAAGCTACATAATTTTCTCAAATTCCCACCGGAACGAAGTCTTAGGCGGGAAGCTAGTAAGCCATATTAGGCGACAGTAGTATTACCTATGCACAATAAATATCTGCTTTTATGACTGTAATAACAAGTGTAAGTGAGGAAGCCAGCTTGCATAAGAGAGGCAGTGAACTTATAAGGAGATCAGCTGATTACGTGTGGCATTCCTCAGTAATTGGGCACGAGGGGCGGGCCTCGCTGCGTGGTTGTGGTGGACTTGGTAATTACGTCCAACTCGCGTCTGTTTACTGCGGCACATGAGATTGTTGGTAAAGGAACTTCAATTGATGAAAAAGTAGATTTTTAATGGTTGATTAAATGCTTTCAATTTTTAGTTTTAGAATTTACAAGGAGTGATCAAAAAGTAGTGATAATGAAACAGAAAATAATTTATTTTTTAAATAACAAAAATTTGTTGTTCAACATAGTCTCCTTCTCTATCTACACACCGAGTCCTGCGTTTCTCCCACATTTTTAACCCTTTAAAAAAAAATGATTTCTCTTGGCCTTCCAAAAACCCTTCCACGGCCTCTATCATTTCATTATCATCGGCATATCTATTACCACGCAAGTATTCTATTCGTTTTGGAAAGAGATAAAAATCACTGTTGGCCAGGTCCAGCGAATAAGGTGGGTGATCCACTAATTCGAACCCAGCTTGTTGAATGGCATCCAGTGCAACAGCAGAAGTGTGAACCGGCGCGTTGTCCTGATGAAACAAAATGCCTTTTCTGAGTTTGACATGTCTTTTCTCTTTTATAGCCTCTCTCAATTTAGCTATTGAAGATGCATAGCAAACGCCTGTTATTGTGTGTCCCTTCTCAAGATAAATTATTAATAATATTCCTTCGGGATCCCAAAAAATTGAGGCCATGACTTTGCCTGCCGATGCTGTGGTTCGAAATTTCCTTGGAGTTGGTGACGACGGTCTTTTCCACTGTAAAGATTGTTGTTTTGTTTCTGGATCAAAATGATGAACCCATGTTTCATCCATAGTGACAAATCGAGCCAAAAAATTGTTAGGATCCACATGAAATCTGTTCAACCAGCACCTTGAAAGATTGAGTCTGGTTTTCTTCCGATCTTCTGTTAACATTCTGGGTACCCAATGCGCCGAGGCTTTTCTCATACTCAGATAATCTTTTAATTTTGATTGAACACTGCCATATAAAATGCCAGTTTCCTGGACTAAATAACGCACTGTAACACGACGATCGTCTAGAACAATTTTTTCGACTTTTTCAATTTTTCCTGCGTAACTGACGTCGACGGCCGGCCCGAGCGGTGCTCATCTTCTGTCGATGTTCTTCCAGTCTTGAATTGAGGTGACCATCTTGCCACAGTAGAATATGGTGGAGCAGACTCACCTAAAGTCTCCACTAAATCACGATGGATCTCTTGCGTCGTTAACTTTTAAAACTGAGGTATTTAATAACGGCTCGCACTTCGTTTTTCTCCATAATAATATTTTACGTCGGAATTCGTCAAACAACTAGACACGGTTTCTATGTTTCTTAAAATTAAGACTTAATTTTTTGTATCTAACGTCGTAATTAAATAATCTTTAATTATTGGTATGAATGAGTAAATTATGAATTGTACAAGTGGGTCATTATCACTACTTTTTGATCACTCCTCGTAAAAGGCGGGGTTTTACTAAGTAGGTCTGTAGTTTAAATAACAAAGACTGATGGGATGATTAGATTGATGCTATGGGGTAATTAATGTCAACAGCAACATCAAATATTTTTGGCTCTTGTCACAACTACAGTGTTGTTATCAGCGTCTATAATCTCTGCCCTAGTGCTGGACTCCGATTCTGTAACTTCAGTTTTATGTCGAGGAATAGTCGCCATTTTATCCGTTTAGGTGGCGAAATTGAGAACTATCCTTTCATACATCTAATGACGGCTACTTTGAGTGGTGGCGCCACTGCCAACTGAATTTTCAGTTGCTAGGTAGTTTGCAACTTTACTTTCGGTTGTAGGTGACGCTGCTGGTCAGGGTGGCTGTCAGCAATAATATGAAGATTAAATGGTTCTCAAATTCGCTACCTGAACACATAAAATGGCCTCCATTCCATTGACACACAACTTAAGTTGTGTTAGAGCACAACTTAAGTAGCAACAACTTAAGTCGGGGCCCAGGTGTTAGAGCACGCAGAGCATGAGATCAACTCATCGTGGACTGTACGGCTTGCCACACTCACGCTGGAGGTTGGAGTAGTTAGTATAAACTATTATCAAAACTATAGAGGGTGCTTCACCCCATGAAGCTGAACAACTTTCCCCAAGGAATCTATATTAAATTCTAAAAAAAATATTTAGACTTCCCATTCAAACGCAAATAAGCTGATAGCACAAGCTGTACGAGAGCCTCTACTAAATTACGAAATTTGGTTCATAGAACATAAATAATATAGTGGGGAGAACAAAAATGTCCTAATCTGAATGTCGTAGCACTTCGTGGTTTAAATTATGGCAAATTAGTAGGGGTGGTGACTTTAAATTAGCAAAACTTTAGAGGGTAATTCTACCCATGAAACTGAACTTTCACCATGGAACCTATGAAACTCTCAAAAAATATTTCGACTTCCACAGGCAAATCAACTGATCTCACAAGTTTTATATGGCGGCGAAATATGTTCTTAGGAGAACATACTTTTTTGTAGTTTAATTGTAGTTTCGTAGGCTGATTCATATATTCCTAATTTTCGCTAACTAATTTAAAGCCATCTAAAATGTAATTTAAATAGGCAAGTTTTTCTTTGAAAGAGCTTCTTACAACGCCATCTGGTTTAGAAAAGCAGAAACAGCCAAAAAGACTCTCATAATGTCCTAAAGCTAAGTACGATAGTTCAAGGCAGTAACGGTTACATTCATTGGCGCGCTGTTGTCGCTGCTCTACCAACTCAATAGAAACGTCTGATTGAAGCCTTTAGTTCATATAGTTCAACATGGTGCTGTAAGATGGCGTTGAAAAGAAAAAAAGTTTTTCAAATTTATAACAACTTATAGTATAGTTATAATGAAACAGTAATTGTTTTGCTTCAATTAAAGTAATAGTTTTGCTTCTCTGTCATATAAAATTCAGATTTTCTTTATGTTTAGTGATAGAGGCTAGTTTTGCATAACCTTCTCAATTGTTCTTTTTTTGACTGTACATTGTTTCTTCTTACCAGCCCATAAACGTCCCCACCGAGGGGCACGGGCCTCCCTTCGCAACACGAAAGGGATGCGGGTTGGTGGACAACCGCATTGGGCCAGCTTTTTTTTGCATTTTTTGCTACCTTGTTTAGTGTAGCAAAAAATACAAATATCACGCTATTGGTAACCTAATAAATAAAATTAACCTAATAAATAAAATAAAAAAACCTAATAAATGGTAACCTAATAAATAAAATAAAAGTTAATAAAATAAGACTATTTCTGTTCGGCACAGCACAGCGGTTGACAAAATATTTTTAAGGTAAATATTTTTTTTTAGGCTGTATTAAATCTGGAATAGACGCAAAAGGAAAATATAGAAACTGCAGTAACCAGCTATTCTTAGGCATAGAAACTGTATGAGTCAGTAACCGGGTCTCGAGGGTTTTTTTTAGGCTGTATTAAATCTGGAATAGACGCAAAAGGAAAATATAGAAACTGCAGTAACCAGCTATTCTTAGGCATAGAAACTGTATGAGTCAGTAACCGGGTCTCGAGGGTTTTTCATATGTGGCCGGTATTACTTTTCCATTCAAACTTTTTAGTTCTGAAATGTTGTCAACTGTAGCGCCAAGCGACTCTACCCACCCTGATAATTAATATAGGTGTGAGTAATATTTAATGTATTTATGTGTACGTGAAATATCAGTCTTTGGACTGGCTCCAAAAAGTGATAAGTTTTAATAAGCAGAAAGTGAAGTTATAAGTTTAGTTCGTTTGTAATTTTTTTCGAGCCATGTTGCTGATTTTGTTTGACAAAAACAACAAAAATTATGCAAGTAACAAAAAAACAGACAATAAAATAAAGATGAAAGATACAACATTATGGGGCGAGAATAACGCTAATCTTATCATCAGAGATAAAGATAGAGTTACACTTTTTCACGCGACATCAGCTTTAGAAGCAAAGGCAGTGGTACACGACCAAACAAACAGAGATGAACGTCAATAATGGTGACACCAACTAACTAGTGAGCGGTGATAGCCCAGTTGGTAATGAGCCAGCCAGAAGGTTGCGGGTTCAAATCCTGGTGCCGGCCTTTACCCTAAATTCGTCTTTTCGGATTTATGTACGGATTTATAATTAACTAGCGTTCCGCCCGGGACTTCATTCCCGTGGGAATTCGGGAAAATTATGTAGCCTACGTCCATCGGGGATAATGTAGCTTTCTAATGGTGAAATAATTCTTCAAATCGGTTCAGTAGTTTCAGAGTCTATTCAATGCAAACAAACAATCAAATTTTTCCTCTTTAAAATATGTATAGATAAATAGATAGATAAACACTTGCTGCTCAGCGGTGAAGGAAAACATCGCGATGAAACCCGCACGTCTAAGAAAATTCGTTTTCGAAAGACAAGAGGCTCATCAAACCGCATTGGGCCAACGTAGTGGAGTATGGCCTAAATGCCCTTCGTGTTTCGAAGGAGGGTCTGTGCCCCTCGGTGGGGACATAATATATAGGCTGGTTTTTGAAAGCTAAAGTAATCGAGATGGTTTTTAGTTATATTTTTCAAAAAATAGTTTAGATACAAAATTTATTTTAAAGACACTTAGTCAATTTCAATGAAATTTATATAGGACCACCTCAGGAGTATTATACTCTTTGGAACAAAAAGAATTTTTAAAATCGGCTGACGATTGGTGGAGTTATCGCGTAGCAAACATACAAAAAAAATATACAGTCGAATTGACCTTTTTTAAAAGTCGGGTGAAAACAAAATACTATATAATCAAAATAATTTTAAATTAGTAAAAGAAATGTAAAGAAATTTACTCCAAAAGAAGCCAAAAAAAAGTTTGACGAATCCATAGCATGTCTTGATAATGTGAGAGTGTAGATCAGCCTGAATATGTCGTCTTTACCGTGAGTGCCACGCTCTATATTTACGCAGATACAATCATATTGTGCAATACGGCAGCTTATACCGTGGTAATTCAACTCGGGAAACTGTCGCTTTCCTTTGCAAAAGTCTCATTTTTTACCGAAATATTTCGAAGTTGCGTTACTTCTAGCTTCTTACTGTGACTTTTCATCGTTTTTATTACGTGTTTATTACGAGAGAACACACAAATAGCTTTTTAAGGCCCGTATTATAGAAAGAGACTCAAGTCTTGATCTATACTTAAGGCGACTACAGCACCCGATAAAGGCAGCACACATAGGAATAGTGCCATCTCCGTCTCTCAACAGGCCTGGGCCGGCAGTGCGAACAGTGTCGATACACGAAGTTTACGGACTATGAAAGCGTGCGTGCGTAAAAACATGTTCGAAAGTTAGAAAAATGAGATTTATGAAAAGGTAACAGCTTAAATAGAAATATGCGTTAACTACTTATCGAGAGTGTTCAATCACGAACATTTTGATACCAAATTCAAGTTCCTGTGTGCATTTTACTATCGTTTTTTACAGCTTAAAAGATACACAATATTGGTATTTAGAGGTGATTTTGTGAGCTTTTTCTATCGAACCAAAAGTGCTGAATCATGTTTTCAGCAAACTACTTATCTAGTTTATGTCCTGAATATTCCCGTAGTATTTTTTTTCTTCGATTTAATGCAGTGCGTCATGATTATCTGCGCATCATAAAATCGTAATTTAGGTGCTGTAGTCGCCTTAAGTATTGATCGTCTATTTCTCTCACTGTCAAAAGAACAAAGACGACCGCTACATAAGTATAGATCTGACTCTAAGTCGCGTTCTGTAATACGGGCCTACAGAGAATCTTAGTTTGATTCTATTTCATTGAAGCGATCGTAGCTCAGTGGCGTTTGCTGATCTTAACCGATCAGTGAGGTTAAGTAACTTACAAAGAGGCATAGAATTTAATGGGTGACCAAAGTGGCAATTTATCACGAGCATTTCAATGCTTCGGAGGCACGTTAAGCTGTCGATGTCGGTCCCGGCTGTTGTTGATTGGCTACAGTCCTTAAACCAAGTCAGAGGCCATTTGGCGGTTTGAAAACCCTGACACTAGGTTTAGCTAAGTTCGCAACACACTTGACTTCACCTACACGATAAGAAGAAGAAGATATCGTGGTTTGGTAGCGCTGCCTTTAAATGAACAGTTTGTTTTAGATAAAATCAATAAATTAATTGTTTAAAGGTTCATTTTGCACACCATACTCCCAGGGGTACATTGATAGCACCCGTGGGCGTATGATCTACTACCATCCCTTAAAGTAATCGTGACATATGTTTTCAATAACCCTGTACATGACAACATTCATTATATTATCATTATGAAAGTTCAAAACTTCATTAAATAACCGTCGAGATTGTTAGTATTTACAGAAATAATGCCATTAAAAAACCATTAGCGAATTATTTTCCAGTGATTTACACAAAATATAACAATGCAGCCTTTGTCCGATACACAATGACATAGTCACTAAGTAGGTAGATGCAGTACTTATAGTGATATTATGGAAGTATATGGATCTAACTCCCACGGCAGTGGTTAGCTATTTAGACCCCATAACCCGACGCCAACCATGGGAAAACAACCCAGCTAAATCCAAAAGCTCTTTTATGGGCATAAACAATTTTCCCATTTTAATATAACTAATTACAAGAGTGACGCGCGAACCACACGCAAATGAGAAAATTACTGTCTTTTAGCTAAAATAACGTTGCAAAATTAAAAACCCCCAAAAGCACAATAGCTGGTCCATCAATTTGAAGTCCGACCCAAAAAGCAACTACTGTGCAATTATCATGACATTGAATAGCCCGTGAGAACACAAGCACTGCCCCTACATTCATTAACCAACAATATTTTACAAACAATCGAACAATTAAACCACACAATAGTTATATTTCATTCGGACGCGACCTTAAAACGCGAAATATGGTGTTAAGACGTTAAAATACCCTAAAAAGTGTCCACACGCGCATAGATTTACAAAACGGCTCGGACAATTAAACAATTGGGATCTTACAGAATAAGCACTATATGTTAAGAAAAAAGATTTTCCGTTTCAGATAATGAAATGACAACAATAGTAGAATTTGCGCAAGGTGTTCGCACGGCGACGACGACGCGGTGCGGGCTGGGCGCGGGCGCGGTGGGGCGCGCAACATATTTTATATAGGGGAGCAGCGCGCGCGCCGGCTCCGTCCGCCATGCCTCTGCCGCCGCGCGTCTAGCCATGCTGCCGCTACTGCTCGCCGCCTGCCTCGCCTGCGCCGCCGCCGGCAACCCCAACGACACCACCACGCAGCCACCCTCGCCATCCACCACAACTGCCAAAGAAATTCTCAAAGCGAGTGAAACTGGAGACCCGTCCAAGGTGGAAATCGTTAAACAAATCCGCAGACTAAACGACGATGGCTCATATACAATCGGATATGAAGCCGACGACGGTACATTCAAAATCGAAAGTCGGGACGTGCTGGGAAATGTGAAAGGGACTTTTGGGTACATTGATAAGGACGGTGATATTAAACGAGTGACATATTCTTCATCGAGTGATCCCACCCCAGTGCCAGTGTCTACTACTACCACTACTACAACAACACCTAGTACTCCGATGATGGTTGTGAGAGTGAATAAAACAGTGTCGTCTACTACGAGGAGACCTCTTGCTACTGTTGTGTATCCTACAAGAAGCGGCCATTACACTACCAGAGGTACAGTAGTCCAACCAATTCCTAGAAGAAGGATTACTACTACGAGTTCTACAACTAAGTCTTCATCCGAGACTACAACTGAAAAGCAACAGGCAGAGGAGTCGACAAGTAATATTTTAAATTTATACAAACCGAAAGCCGATGAAGTAATGACGAGAACGCGCACTCAGATGCAGAATCCGATGCTAGCGACCGTGAAGGACGACTTGATTACCAGACAGACAACGACAAAACTTCCTCACACAGTGAAACCGGTTTACGAGCATGTGACTGAGGATCCAAGGCTTGACCCTGGGAAAGCGAATACTATTCGTCGAGAACTAACTGGAACTTCGAACCCTCACATGATAAGCCTACAACAATCAGCTGGAGATGACTCAACTGACGTCTATGGCAGTCACTTGTCACTTGGGACTGTGAGGCCATTGTTCACTACTACCACTCCTAGAGCAAGGTTAGTGCCTATACATTCATTAGTAGCAGCTCGACAAAAGATTCAGCAACAATACCAAGACGTGCCAGTTCAGGAACAAGAGACGACAATTGAAGCAAGTACCGGTCGAGTCTTTGATCATGAAAACATTGTGACTTCTAATCCAGTGCCAGTAGTACAAATAGCTCCGCGAAGACCTGAAGATAGACTTTATCATGCACAGCCTATTTATACTCGGCCACTGGCAAGTGTTCAATTCCGTACACATGAGTATTTGAGAGATAATCCTGGAGCACCAGTTCCAATCGGAAATCAACGGGCTTATCTTCCGTACGATCATCATAAAGTGCTGGAGCCACAATATGTGAGGGACAACTCCCAACCTTCTCAAACGAAGGCGTCAGCTCCTGAAGCTTCGACAATTTCACCTTATGACAACAGACAAGTGACCAGGATAATTCCAATTCCCGTTGATGAAAGAGGAGTACCTCTTCCAGGATATCAAGGGTTTGTGAATGCCTTCAGACCCACTTTACCGCCCCCGCAACCAATGATACTTCAACCTCCGCCCCGATACGACCCGATCGAAGAGATGAACTCCATCTCAGCTCCCGTGAGTACTAGAGATTTAAAACGCTTGCTTCAGATTTTGATTCTACGGCAAAACCGCTTGCAAGCTCTGATGGACCAGATCATCGCCCCTGGTCCCCCTTATCAACCTTTGCCTCTATTCAGGGTTGCATCCCAACAGTCACAATATGTGCCCCAATATCACCATCAGAACCGATATCAAAACAGACAATACCCTGACGATGAAAGGTATGACTACAGATACGAACAGCCAGCATACAGACAGCATGACGCTTATCAGAACCAGGCAGGGGGGTTTGATGATCCTCCACAGTACGAAAGCCAAAGATTTGTTCCACGAAGAAGATTGTACACGAGACCGTATGATACAGCAAGCGCTGCGTCCAGTAGGGTGGAGGAATCTCCTGAGTACCTACCAGCTGAGATCAGAGAAGCATTGCTGCTCAAAATGCTGATGTTGGCGATAAGTCCTGACTTTATGCCTACCCCTGCACCTGCGACGGAGCTGACAACAGCTGCACCATCTAGGAAACAAGTCAGAAACGTTCAGATCCTCGGTGAGGAGACTTCCATAGATGAGAGCAAAAACGACATGCAAAGGCATTAAGGTACATATTTCTATTTAGCACTATGTGAGATTGAAAGTGATATTTTTTTTACCATTAGCGTAACATTTAATGTAAATATCTAGATAAAGAAAAGAATGATGTTTGAATTATTTTTAAAACATGGGCTATATACTTTGATTTAGCCCATAAAGACTACTGTTTTGATAATAAAATGTACTTAAATGAAAATGTTCTAGTGTTATTCTATCGTAAAAAAATATAATATAAAAATTTCATAGTAAATTCGAAGCACGATTGATTGTGGGTGATTGTTGTAAAAAAAACAAGTTTTGACTTTGACAAATCTTAGTTATGTTAATGGATATCGTATTTAAATGCTGCTATTGTCTTTGAAGATATATCATCCAAATAATATCAAGAACGCCCACTAGAAGCCTACAGGTTAGTTTATCTATTGGGAGCGACTGAATATGGAGTGATACCATTGATCGTTTCGAAATATCTGCTCTAATATCGAATCTAAAATAGCTGCCCTAGAATACAGGAGGTCCCAAAAACACTGGTATTGTCTTCGGACTTCAAATAGGCCTTGAGGTGCCGATCAGGGTTGGACTGGGCCTGAAGAGTTCAGGTGGAATTATGATTCTAAGGGCTTTTTTAAACAAATTAATTTCCCAATTTGTTAATTCGATACTTTTTCTTTTTAACCCCCAACAAAAAAGACAGGGTGTTAAAATTTGACGTGTGTATCTGTATGTCTGTGTATCTGTGTGTCTGACCGTGGAATAGCTCCTAAACGAATGGACCAATTTTGGTGCGGTTTTTTATTTGAAAATTGATGTGATTGAGATGGTTCTGGTTCTGAGGTTTATTTGGTTCAGTTGTTAAAAGTTATAATAATATTAAATCATTTATTCTCAGGCAACTAAGGCCCATACATAAATACCTTAAAGACTAACAATCGAATGTAAGCAATCAAATTTAGAGGGTTATCCCAAGTTTTTAATTTGAAGTTATTTTTATACTTATGACTTCCCGTACGAGATGGCACACGACTCTGATGACGTTTGCCTATGTACGGTGTGCATAAAACATAAAGTCGTTCTTGTTAAAAAAAATATTATTTAGCCACATCCTATGTAATTGTTGACATTCACAATTACTAATTAAAAGCCACCAAAACTGAAGATAAAGTAATAAATATGTAAATGAAGAAATAAAATGACAATGAACGTAGTAAAATTTTGGAACAGACCAATTTATAGCTCATTATGTATGCAACAAGATGAATCAATAGAGCGGTTACAAGTTACAAAGACGATAAAATTGATAAACCACACGGAAATACCAAACTCAAAATTATGAAATTAGGTTTGTATTGTTGGGTCCCCCCATCTATAAAACTGCTGTTTTTTTTGTACTTTTCTTAATACTTTCTTTGATTTTGCAGCTATTTTCAAAATTATTTTAGTTTTTGATACTTAGTGATACTATCGAGATTTTGAGTACATTTTTGCTTTAGGTTTGGATGATTAGGCTCAAATACATCTCATTTGACTCAAGATAAAATATATTTACTTATGTAGTTATTTTTTACTTGTATGGCATAACTCGAGAATTCGAAGTGCAATAAATGATTGTTTGTAAGTAAATATCCGTTTTAATGATTATTTTCGCTCTTACTTTTCTACAATTGCAACTTTCAGTAAATTAAATCAGGCAATTAGCTAAATACTATCCCAGCCTTTACACAACATTTTGTTATTTGGATCTCACATCCCCGAAAAATATTCAAAAATAGTAGTTATAAAAATTTGATTTCCAAAAATGTTCTATGGAAAACAGCAATTCTAACGGCACGGAAAAATTGTAGTACCATTGCTTCCTGTATTCCCAGCTTCTAGTATCACTAGGAACATAGGGGGCAATGGTATATGCATATTATTATATAAAAAAAGGCTCAATATCATGTAACATCTCAATTAACCTTGTATTCATGTTAAGTTTTCCATGCACTAGACAGTACAAAATGCGATAATAGTAACATTTCGTACAAAAGCAGTGGCTTGTCACATGAAGGTCTGTGGTATTGTGGCATTTGTGGGTACTCCGCACAATGGCCGGCCTTCACGCGAGTGGAGCTTGCGTAAGAGGGTGGGCAGTGACACGGGTGGTTTATGATAGCCTGAGTTAAATGTTGAATTCAACATTTTTGTTGTCATGTACTGTTGATCGAAATATTAATTTAGCTTACAATTTACCTTCAACTGGTATGTATTCAATATAGAGATGTAAAATCTGTATATATAGACATTAGATGGACGCTAGACGCTATACACTTAACACGTTAACAGTCCCCATACAAGCGTTCCGAAACACCCTATAATGTCCATGTAAGATTTCAAATTTTTTGACCATTAAGTATTAGATGTCCACTTAACGATTTAATATTACATGTTTTTGACTTTTTCTATTTATTAGATGCTTGGCCACAAATCCACAATGAAATCACTAACTAATTTAACAAGTCCGTGATTCTAGAGCCCATAGAGTACCACAGGGCTGATGTGCCTCATAGGGTACACGAACTAAGCGGAACCGCTCCCCGTGTACCACATACGGTACACTGGACTGTTAATGTGTTAAAGGCTTATACTAAGGTTATTTAATCCCTTGAATACACAAAGACTGAGACGAACACCCATGACGGACAACATCTGCTTTTACACATATATTTGCCCAGACTGGGAATCGAACCCAGGACCCGTCGATCAAGTGGCAGCGTCATTACCACTCGACCAACGATACTAGTTGATCCCCGCGACTTCGTTCCCGGTTTTATTACCCACATTTGCTAAAAACCTTCATAATCGGATGAATAGTTTGGTTTTGTATACATTGTTTTTTATTTATTTGTAGGTATTTATATAGATTCACTTTTCAGCTTACCTAATTCGCCTCGACTTAATTATAAAGTTGAAAATAATTTATTTAGGAACTACTTCGGCTACCTTTATTGTTATGTTCATTTATTCGGCTACATAAGAAATGGTGACTATTACTTATAGAAATAAGTTAAATACCACGCTCTTACGCCCTCGGAAATAAACAAACTTAAGATCGTTGAGAGAAAATCATAAACTCATGACAAACTTATCTAATAAAGTTGAGTCGCGTGCCAACGTTACGTGCATTTGATTGGCATTAGGTACTTTGTTTTTTGGCATTACTTAACTAAGGCTTAATCATTACTATAATAGGTAATATTTTGCAGCTAACAACGGCCTTTCATTGTGTGTATTAATTGAGGTGACATGAAATTAGTTAGTGAAAAAAATCACAAATTTCGTGCCTCTACGGAATTTTAAAAAATGTCGTTCTGATCTTTTGACTTTTTTCAAAAAGGTTAAGCTACAGGGCAAACCCTTAACCCAGTTGTCTTTGTTTTAGGCTCAAATTGTAGCCGACTAAATCTGCCAAAGGAATTTTTAACAAATTTTTAATATCGTTCTTCGTTTTTGAATATCATATCTTCACAACTTTCCGAGATATAAGGTGATCGCACTTTTTCGGAGTGCGTAAAATTTCCAAAAATATACCAAGGTTGGTTGCCTTGGTAATATTTTTTGGGAATTTTACACGGGTTCCTTAGGAAAATTGTTTAGTTTATGGGGAGAATAACCCCCCTAAAGTTCCGCCAACTAATTAAAATTCATTTTTGATTTTTCTTTGATTTTCTATCCATGGTGCTTCCCTAGATATTTTAATCATATGCCCCTGTCCTATATGATAAATTCCTTTTTTTTCTTAATAATATAATAGGGTATAGATTTGATTTCTTTAGCAGTAACCGTTTCAACTACCTAATTAAAATATCAGCGAGATAATTTTTTTCTAATTAACTAAGTACTAACAGTTATCGATCTAAAAATCAACTACTTATCATTTCCAAAAATGAATAGGCAGATTTAAAAAACGAAAATAGCAATTAAAAGCTCCGCACCTATTTATCTTAAATTAAGGTCATATTCTCAGACCATCTGACAAGTTGCGTAAGCGCAACTCTGGGAAAATAAGCCACGTATACAGAGAGTGTAGTTTTGTCTTGTTTTCCTATTCTTGGCTGTGTGCTGGGAGGTCCCACGGCCTCAAACTCTTGATAAAAATATAACAATAGGCAGTGCGTTATTAAAGAATGCTGTGTTGTAATTGGCATGTATTGCTACTGTGTTATGTGATCTGGTGCTACTTATGTGGTCTACTTAGATACATATAAATTAAATACTAAAACCTGCAACAAGTTTGAATGTCTATTTATTGGGTATCAAAGTAACTTGACCTAAACCTTGCATCAAAGTATTCTGAATGCTTTTGCATTGGTTCAACAAATGAAATCAATTGACGGGGCCCGATTTTGTAACATCAGCAGGCCGAGTACGGTAGTGACAGAGCACCGCGAAAACACCGCACGAACGAGCAAGCCTTTGCGCGGGACCCTCGCGCAATCAAAGTGAAGTTTCAACGTGAGTTGAGCGCGAGTTTGTCGTTATCGTGCTAGAGCTGCAGTTGTGTGGCGATGGAATTGTCGCCATTTTATACGAGTATGTACAGGTGGTGAAATTGAGAACTATCTTAATTTCATACATCTAATGACGGCTGCTTTGACTGGTAGCGCCACCGACAACTGAATTTTCAGTTGCTGGTAGTTTGCAACTTTACGTTCGGTTGGCGGTGGCGCTGCTGGTGGAGGTGGCTGTTAACAAGTATATGAAATTAAATAGTTCTCAATTTCGCCACCTGAACGGATAAAATGTCCTCCATTCCATCGACACACATCTTAAGTTACAGAATCGGGCTCTGGACTGACAACGGCTTAACGTGCCCTCCAAAGCACAGAAATTCTCGTGGTCACTCACTGGTCACTTATACACTAGTTTTTCGACTGTTGGCCCTGTTGGTGCTTTCTTCAGTGTGAATGTGGAAAGCCAATGCAGACCATGGCCTTCGGTCATTTTATGCTCCGCGTGCTCTATAGGTTAACACGTACTCGGGAAGAAATTATGGCTCCTGATGTCAATGCTATTTGAGTAGCATGATGATGATGATATTAGTATCATAGTACGTAGCATAGTACTGTGACATCTATTCTGGGAGCGTATAAGTAAAAGACTTAGTTATTCTTCTGGTACACGGTTATAATCAAAATCTGCACTTCTGTTACAATTTTATTGCACTTTCCAACGAGTCCACGGTTAACAGAATTCAGCAACGCTTATTAAGTGCTATTTGCACGCCTACGAACGTATACAAGAACTTCTTCCGCGAGCTCACTACAATCAATCCACACTCATCAATGAATGGCGCAAGACCAGATCCTCAATCATTTCGAATCTTGACATCGAATACCATTTAAAACCTTTTAAATTGATATTCGAATTATCTTCCTTGAAATGACCGAATGAGAAAGAAGTTGCGTTATGCCCGATCCGCCATGAAGGTCTGCATACCACAGTACGTAGCATAGTTAAGTAGCACATCGGTGGTCTAATGGCTGGCTGGCCGGACTCGAAAGCGAGAGGTACCCAGTACCATCGTGTACCAATCACTCGTTTTCTGAGACATGTACACACGGCAGCACATCAGGCTATACATGTTGACCTTGACGTCGCCCTTATCTCGCTAGTGCAAGCGGATAACCTGACGTGCTGCTGTCTGTACATTCGTCGCACACTAACCAATGCTCTTACAGTGAGGGAAAACATTGTGAAGAAACCTGCACATGTGTAACCATAATCCAAGTAGGTCAGGTTCCCCTGTTAACAGGGTCACGGAGGTCAGATGGCAGTCATTCCACTGTTATGGCATGACCTGCCAAGATCTGAATCATAGTCAAGCGTACCCCGAATGAGAAACGGGAAAAAGCGCTGAGTCCCGTTCCTCTTCGGGGCAGTTGCGCTAGGAAGAAGATGAGTACAATAAATGTTGTCCCTGTGACTCCATGAGTGTTTTTCTCCTGGATTGCGCTTTATCCTACTTTGTAATGAAGGTACCTACAACCATAACTCAGGATTTGGTAGATCGATGATTCAGGATTACAAGGGAAGATAATCCTGAATCATTTGACCATCATTTGTTCTTAATGAACCTCTTAACAGGGAAACTAATTGTTGATTACACAACGGGCCTTTTTATAATTCTAACACGATAAAATTGTATTACTATTAATTCCTACGTACTTCTAGTGATACTACAAGCTGGAAATATAGGGGGCAATGGTAATACAAAGTTTGCCGTGCCGTGCGGTTTGAATTATAAATTCGTCTTCGGTAAATCTTCAAGTTACCCACTTACACTATGAAAACCGGCTTTTTTATATTATAAGATAGCTTAACTCTTGAACTCAATCTAAACCATAAGATCAAAGATGAGGTCGACGATGGAGCGAGTTAACCCAGAAAATGCCTATAAAGGCACTGGTACTCCCACGCACCGACGGAACACAGCAAGCTGTTTGGCGTCGGACTTCGGCAGGAGGGTGGTCGCGAACCAGACGGCCTACCACACCGCATGAGACCATAGGACGACACCTCAGATTCAGAAAAAAATGAAGTGTCGTTGCCTGGGATGGATTACTAGGAGGCAGGTCTCATTTGTGTTTCCACGGAAAGAGATGGGGTGGTGTTATTCTCAACCGATCACCACACGGCTAAACTACGCGCGAGATAAGGGCTACGTTAAGGTCAATATGTATAGCCTAATGTGCTGCCTTGTGTACCTACATAAGTCATCGCTACATTGCGATAGATACGGGAATCGAACTTAGCACCTTACGCTTAGCTGCCACTGTCATTCTATCATTTACTGCCGTAATCAGAGACGTCAATTAAAGTTAAGTACTGTTAAATTCTGATGTTGTCTCTTTCACTCTTGTTGATATAAACAAAGATAGCATGACATTTAATTACTTCTTAACTTTAATTGACGTCTCTGAGTACGGCAGTTATAAGCACTAAGGGAGCACTAATATCAATTTTAATTAAAAAATCCCAAAACTTCTTATTTACATTACATTTACTCACTATAATTTACACAAATATTTACAAAAGTCTTAATTTAAATTTTTTGAGATTCAATAAGTTCCGAAGGTGATATCATGTAGGGGGGCCGCCCCTCCCTGGGGTAGGGCGTATTCCTTCAGCAGCTGGTCGAGCATCGAGAAGGGTTGTTGACCTCTCTGCTGGAACTGCTGGGGAAACTGCTGCGCAGTGGACGCGAAGCTGGGAAGAACAAACTTTTTGTCATTTCTATGGTGCACATTTAGAAAAATTAAAATTGAAATATGTATCTACATATGTGAATCAGCCTACGAAACTCAACAACATTCCCTGTGGACCTAGGTATAAATATACACATCAACGCGGTCTAGGGATATTGCACGATTTTTCATACAAAAGAATTTTCAATTCTAGTCATTAAATTTTGTTTTACTTGAAATTTGTGAAAACGTGACGGAAACGTAAACGAAAATGCACCTTTTGCCTGCTTTTTGTATGAAAATGGTCAAATTTACGCAATTTTTTTTTCATTTTCGTCACGCTTTTACAAATTTAAAGTAAAACAAAATTTATTGACTACAATTAAAAATTCAGGTTTTGCACTTGCTCGTCTGAAAATTATAGCCCTCCATGTATGTCGAGATGCTTTTATAGCTTCTCAAACATACCTCTTTTATATAAAAAATCGTGCAATATCCCTAGACCACGTTGATGTGTGTATTTAAAAAAAACCGGCCAAGAGCGTGTCGGGCCACGCGCATTGTAGGGTTCCGTAGCAGCATGGTTCAAATATGCAGCTGGTTTCTTAATTCTACGAGCATATTGTCAAAGTCGATGTTAAAATCCCCAAATACTATAGTATCAAAAAAATTTTATTAAAAAGTTTGTAGTTTCAGAAATAATTGTAGTTTTGGTCGAAATATAACAGAATGGAAGTATTTAATGCGCGAGCGAAGCGAGCGCGAATTTTGTTTTGTTTTTTTATTGTTTTTTTAGTTTTTTTATTTTTATTTTTGATTTTTTTGATTTTCTCGCGATAATATTATTGTTTGGGATAATATAATAATATCGAGCTGCTGCTTCGTACTTAGCACCCCCAAAAACGACACCTGAAATGTCAATATGTTACAGCTTGGCTTTCGGCTCGCCTCACTTTAAGCGTGGAATCTTGTATGGCGGCCATTTTGGATTAGTGTACACTTCGTCGTGAATGCTACTCTTCTGAATTATTCCACATTTTATTTTTATAAAAATTAATGTTTCCCAAACGGATTGCTGAATCGAAAAACGTTCGTAGTAAACCCCATCTATCTTGAAAAAAGCTATCTTATGATAACCCACTCGATGATATTGGCGAGAAAAAAAAATCCCTCGCGCTTTCACGTGTATGGAAAACACCCGAAAAACAATTTTTTTCCACCATTTTATTTTTTAGATCTGTCGGCGCAATCAATATTACGACCATGCCAAATTTTAGCTCTGTAGTACCAAGGATCTAATATTAGTAAATATATTCTTATTAATCCCAACAACGTTTGGCACTTGGTCGACTATTACTCACAAGCTTGAAGAGCCAACTTATGTGTGATAGTTTTCCTTTTAATTTTGTTGTATATTCTACCACCGTGAATTTTTCCACATTTTAAAAACAATCGTTTTGCTTGTAGTGGGGGACACTTGTTTTTAATATTAATAAAAATTTACACTTTAAAAATTAATTTTTCGCAAAGGGAATGCTGAATCGAAAGACGTTCTTAGTAAACCTCTTCTATCTTTTAAAAAGCTATCCTATGACATCTCACTCGATGATATCGGCGAGAAAAAAATGAAATAAATATAATGAAATGGAAGTATTTAATGCGCGAGCGAAGCGAGCGCGAATTTTTTATTGTTTTTTTTTAGTTCTTTTTTTTTGCGATAATATTATTGTTAGGCATAATATAATAATATCGAGCTGCTGCTAAAGCAGGTCGCGTGGTGATCGTGTATAATTTTGATGTCATTTTCGTAATTAGCACCCCCAAAAACCTATTAAACGACACCTGAAATGTGAATATGTTACAGCTTGGCTTTCGGCTCGCCTCACTTTTAGCGTGGAACCTTGTATGGCAGCCATTTTGGATTGGGGTACACTTCGTCGTAAATGCTACCCTCGTGAATTATTCTACTTTTTTTTCATTATAAAAATTATGTTTCTCAAACGGATTGCTGAATCGAAAAACGTTCATAGTAAACCCCTTCTATCTTTTAAAAAGCTATCTTATGATAACCTACTCGATGATATCGGCGAGAAAAAAAAATCCATCGCCCTTTCACGTGTATGGGAAACACCCGAAAAACAATTTTTTTTCCACTTCTTTATTTTGTAGATCTGTTAGGGCAATCGATATGTATGACCATACCAAATTTTAGCTCTGTAGTACCAAGGATCTAATATTAGTGAATATATTCTTATTAATCCCAACAACGTTTAGCTCTTGGTCGACTATTACTCACAAGCTTGAAGGGCCAACTTATGTGTGATAGTTTTCCTTTTAATTTTGTTGTATATTCTATCACCGTGAATTTTTCCACATTTTAAAAACAATCGTTTTGCTTGTAGTGGGGGACACTAGTTTTTAATAAAAAAATTCACTTTAAAAATTAATTTTTCGCAAAGGGAATGCTGAATCGAAAGACGTTCTTTGTAAACCTCTTCTATCTTTTAAAAAGCTATCCTATGACATCTCATTCGATGATATCGGCGAGAAAAAAAAACCCATTGCCCTTTCACGTGTATGGGAAACATCCGAAAAATTGTGTTTTCCAAAATTTTTTTTTTTAATCTGTTGGCGCAATCAATATGTATGACCAAGCCAAATTTCAGCTCTGTAGTACCAAGGATCTAATATTAGTAAATATATTCTTATTAATCCCAACTAAGTTTGGCACTTGGTCGACTATTACTCGCAAACTTGAAGAGCCATCTTATGTGTGATAGTTTTCCTTATAATTTCATTGTATACGCTATCACCATGAATTTTTTCACATTTTTAGAATCAACCGTTTAGCTGGTAGAGGGGGGGGACACTTGTGTTTGACAAAAATTTTCACTTTAAAAATTTATATTAGGCAAACAAAGTGCTGAATCGAAAAACGTTCTTAGTAAACCCCTTTTGTCTTTGAAAAAGCTGTCCTATGACACCCCATTTAATGATATTGGCTAGAAAAAAAAAATTCTTCGCCCTTTCACGTCTATGGGAGACACCCGAAAAAATTTTTTTTTCTAAAATTTCACTCTACAGTTCTGACGGCGTAGTTAATATTTATGACCATGCCAAATTTCAGCTCTGTAGTACCAAGGGTTTCTTAGGAAACCCGCGGACAGACGGACAGACGGACAGACGGACATGGCGAAACTATAAGGGTTCGTAGATTACTACGGAACCCTAAAAATGACGCCTCTCCAGATAACATGTGCGATCAGCTGATTTGCCTTGTATTTCCTTGAGGAAAGTTGTTCAGTTTTATTTTAAAAAATTACCCCCTTAAAGTTTCGCTAATTTAAAGTTACCCCATATTAGACCACCCTTCCGCCCGTGACTTCGTTTACAGTGTTACCCTCTAGGTGTATCTATAGTCAGCGGGACCACCTGTTCTTTTTAGGTAGGTCTTTTCATGAAATGAAGCTACATAATTAGATCTATTGGCGGTGAAGTGACTGGAATTTGATCCGTCGGATTTTCCGAATTATTGGTTGTAAAAAGGAAACCTATATAGCCAGCGGGCAACTTTTTTACTATAAAAGCGATCACATTGGAATACAGTTATACGATTAGATCTATGCTATATTTAAAACAAATAAACCAAAAATATCACTGTTAGACAAAAGCCTCGGGAAGCTTTGTCAATACGTAACAAACGGTATTCAAATGCATATAATAAATTAGATCTATTCGTATGTTTACTTTATTCTATCTCGCTTTCAGATTGCCTCTGTAGTATCGTAGCTCCCAAACGGATGAACCGAGTTTCGTTTAGTTTTTTTTGTGTCATAGATAATTTTATCCCGAGTGTTCTTAGCCATGTTTCATGAAAATCTGTTCAGCCGTTTAAAAGTTATAAGCAATCGAATGTCGGTGGTGATTCAAAATTTTTAATTTTAGTGTTGTTATTTTAGAGTTTTAAAGGGGATGAGTTAACTAAAAAAAACTCACTTGTGCTGAGGTTGTGGAGCCGGTGCGAAGTCCTGGCTGAAGGAGTTGAAGTCCTGCTGCCGCGGGCGGGGCTGCGGCTGCTGCTGGCGCGGCGCCGGCGCGGGGTTGAAGTATTGCTGCTCTTGTGGCGCGGGCGCAGGGGCGGCTCCCGCAAAGAAAGCAGGCTGGGGGATGATTTTCGTTAAACTTACATATTTAGCAGGACTTGTAACCAAACGTAATTAGCTCTTCAATTAAAAAAAAATTTATGGGTCACCGATTTCAATCCCAACAACAGTTCGCAACTTCGCACAAAGTACATAACTAGTATTTTTGCAGACTACAATGCCTTTTTCTTCTTCTTATCGTGTAGGTATAGTCAAGTGTGTGGCGAACTTGGCTAACCCTGGTGTCAGAGTTTTCAAACCGCACAATGGCCTCTGACTTGGTTTTAACGACTGTAGTCAATCGACAATAGCCGGGGCCGACAGCTTAACGTGCCCTCCGAAGCACGGAAACGCTTGCGATAAATTGCTACTCTGGTCACCCATCATGTTCCCTGCCTCTGTGTACGTTGCTTAACCTCACTGATCAGTTGAGATCAGCGAGAGCCACTGGGCTACGAGCACTTCTTCTACAATGCCTATTAGCAGATAACCACAAACAAAAAAGTCACTCATTGATTTAGATGATGTTCTGGTTTGTAGTATTTTTGTTTTTGTTGATTTTTTTAAAAACGTTGTATCATTTTCATAGAACTCCTTTTTTGAAGTAGGGTAAAAAAACTATGAAATTAAAAAAATGTTTGAAAAAAAATCAAACATTCCATTCCCGCATCCATCTGCGGTAATATCTTAATTTGCAAGTACCCCTATGCGGTGTATGAGGTTATACCTTAGTTTGTAAACCTCAGTTTCAAATTCCTCTGCTTCTCTCATGGTGATCTAAAACCTACGAAATTAAAGTACTTGTAGCAGTTTTTTCGATAAATGTTTGAGAACCGTTTTTAGCCTTCATTACGAGGCACTCAAACAAACATCCAATAAAAAAGTAACGGAAGTATATCTATCTATCTATCTATACCCAAATCGGCGCGGGGCGCTCGGAGCCACGAATACGTTAAGTTCGTTAAGATATCATTACTACTTGCGCATGTGCGAAACAGGATGATCCTTTTGGATAATATTTCACCAGAAGAATCGTGATATGATGACGATGAATCTTGAAGTATTACCTTAGGAGGAACAGGAGCGCTTTGCGACGCCGGCCTATACTGCTGCTGTTGAGGAGCAGGCCTGTATTGCTGCGGGGCGGGGCGGGGCGCGGGGCGCGGCCGCGGCTGCGGCGCGGGCTCTTCATAGTCGTAGTCTACAGCCTGCTGCGAGGGCTGAGCACGGTACTGAGATTGAGGACGGGCGCCCTGCGAATGAAGTGCCTGATGAAATGTGATAGCAATTGTGGTAAGTATAGAATGAAAAATTGCGTTAAGGTTTAGGCAGGCGTTTGAATGTAGAGAAAGAGAATCAAGAAAATTTGAAAAAACAAGTAAATAGATGTAAGGAGTACATAACTATTTAATCAATATCGTTTGTTCAATAGTCAGTAAAAGATTCTAGGCCATCAAAAACAAAAAATTATTACAATTACAAAGATAAATAGTTTGTAGGATGACAGTATTAAAAAAAGTAATGATAGTTATCTTTTTTTCGTAACCTGTAGGATCCCACTGCTGGGCAAAGGTCTCTCCCGTATCCTACCACTTCTTGTGATTTTGTGTAAGTTCTGGCCACCCGGAATTGTAGGCATCAAGATCATCACGCCATCTTTTTTTGGGTCTGCCTCTAATATTATTAGTTAGATGGTAATATAATTATAAATATTATGTACAAGCATTCCGCCCGGGACTTCGTTCCCGTGGGAACTTAGGAAAATTATGTAGCCTATGTTACTCAGGAATAATGTAGCATTCTATTGTTAAAATGTAGTTTCGGAGCCTATTCAATGCAAACAAACAAAGAAACAATCAGATCTTTCCTCTTTATATATAACTAGCTTCCCGCGCGGGACTTTGTTCCCGTGGGAATTCGGGAAAATCATATACCTTATATCCATCCCAGATAATGTAGGATTCTAATAGTGAAAGAATTTTTCAAATCGGTCCAGTAGTTTCGGAGCCTATTCGATGCAAACAAACAAACAATCAAATCTTTCCTCTTTATAATATGCATAGATATTAGTATAGATAATAGATGTTACCTGTGACTTGCCCGGGCGCAGTCCCTCATCGCTGGTGCTTTCATCGACGAGGGTAGGTGGCGCTACTGTGATGCCCTCTCCAGAAGGCTGGAAGCCGTACTTGTTGGCTCCGTACTCCACTACTCGGACCTAGAGTGAAAGCAGGGATAAGGATAAATGGTAGATGACTGATATTGTATATCATATATATTAACGTATGGACGGCCGCAACTCAGGTTACCACACGCGTGCACTCTGTTCTGTTATGATAAGAGTAATCTGATGCGCTGCTGGCCTCTATACGTCAATGATAACAGAATTCGAAGTCATATTTGAAAATGGTCGAAAAATAAAAAACTTATAGCCTTTCAAACATTTTTGTCTATCCCTTTCTTACAAAACGAAATGTCAACTATTACGCCATAGTTTAGTATTTCCCTGTCTATCTAAAGATATTAAAAAACCATTCATAACAGGCTATTTATCAGGTCAAAAAGTTTCAACTATAACAATAAAAAAAAATTGTGAATTGGGAAGTTTAAATAAAGTTAGATAACATCCTTCGATCAGTCGTATGATCTTCTTTCTTTCTTATCGTGTAGGTATAGCCATGTGTGCAGCGAACTTGATTAACCCTGCTGTCATAGTTTTCAAACCACCAAATGGTCTCTGAATTGTTTTAACGTCTTTGTTTTAACTGTAGTGAATCGACAACAGCCGGGACCACCGGTTTAACAAACCTTCCGAAGCATGGTAACTAAAATTTAACCTTTTCACCGCCAAAGTCTGATATCAGACGTTTAAGTTTCGTGCCCTCGCCGCCAAAGTCTGATATATCAGACAATTTTTTTTTTAACTTTAATATCGTTCACCAAGCGTTCGCCATACGCCACGACATTAAAAAAATTTTTTTGATGTCATGGCGTGTGGCGGGCGTTTTTGACGAAAACTCTTGGCGCTAAAAGGGTTAAAAAAATAATATCACCACCGATATTCATTGCTTATAATTGCTAAACGGCTGAACCAATGTTGGTCACGTATTTGTATAGCTTAGAACCATTTCGATTACGTCAAATAATACAAAAACTGCAGACAGACACACAGATATACAGGATGTTTGGTAGAGCGTTGTCAAAACGAAACAGGCGGATTAAGGAGACCATTTAGTACCTGCTTCAGATACATTAATTCTTTCAAAAATAATTTTAAAAAGTGCGACGGTTAACTTTTATTTTAATCTTAAGTGTTGTATAGTTCATTAAAATTTTTATTGGAGGCAAATAACAACTTTAAAAATAAATACAAGCCTTTAAAGTGCCCGAAATGAACAAAATCATGTTTTTAACTCGACTTTATACTGAAAAAAAAAACTAAATTTGTTAGGATTCTTCCAATTTTTTTAAAATTCTCCACACCCGGCCGATTCTAACGGTACATCACGGCATCATAAACCTTATCATAAGTTGAGTTATTCGCTTATTTCATCCAAACTTAAGATTAAAATAAAAGTTAACTGTCCCAAATACACTAAAAACTTTTAAAAATTAAAGTTTAAATAATTAATTCAGTTTTTTTTTGAAAAAAAATTAAAAAAAATTTTCGCGCTAAAATAGCCTATGCTCAAAATGAGGGTTAATGTACTTGAAGTAGGTAGCAAATGGTCTCCTTAATCCGCCTGTTTCGTTTTGACAACGCTCCACCAAACACCCTGTATATGTCACACATAATATAACACCCTTTGAGTATGTAGTATTTGTTTATAATAACACCCCTTTTTTGTCGGTGTTTAAAAGGACGTAACAAGACTGAAAGTGACATATCATACTGACACTTTCCGTCTTGTTGACGTGAAAAAGGACGGCATTACATTTAAAGGAGCTTTAACTTTAGTGAACGTCACTGCAACTGAGTGACATTTATTTAAATAAAATATGTCAAATGATGCGCGAGCGCATCGTATTGCTACGTGACGTAGACAACTACTACGTCGCCGTAGCGATGCGTAGCAGATGTAGCTGCTCCTAATTAAAAAGTGACATCCGTCAATTATACTGAAATAGTGAAGGTCAAGATATATTCAGCTTGGATGTTCACATAACTCTGGTTTCGCCTTTTTACGATTTTTGGCTGTTTTTGGTTTTTTAATTCGCTTTCCGCCTGATACTTCGTCCCCGTGGTTTCGGACATGACTTATACACAAGAGCCTACTTCCTAAATCAGTCCGTCCATTGGTGAAAATCATATTAAAATCCTTTCAGTAGTTTTTTAGTCTTCAGGGAAGTTTTTGGTCTTCAGACAGACGCGGTGTGGGACTTTGATTTATACTATAGTATGACATGATATTTTTCCTATACATAGATATATAAAATTCTTGGTCTTGACTCACTGACTCATCAGAACCAGTCCAAACCCTTGGACCTAGAAAGTTGAAAATTGGCCTAAAGTACCTTTTTAACGTAGACAAGGAATAAGGAAGGATTTTACGGAATTCCCAAGGGAACAAACTCCCGGATATCCTCTTCTTTTTCTTCTTATCGTGTAGGTACAGTCAAGTGTATGGCGAACTTGGCTAACCCTGGTGTCAGAGTTTTCAAACCGCACAATGGCCTCTGACTTGGTTTTAACGACTGTAGTCAATCGACAACAGCCGGGACCGACATGTAACGTGCCCTCCGAAGCACGGAAACGCTCGTGATAAATTGTCACTTTGGTCACCCATCAGGTTCCCTGCCACTGGGTACGTTGCTTGACCTCACTGACCGGTTGAGATGAGCGAGCGCCACTGGGCTATGAGCGCTATCCTCTAGCTAGTATGATATGAAGTATGGTGTAGTGATTTGACCATATATGGCGAAATCTATAGTGGCGTCTCTACAAAACAAATCACAAATAAAAATGTAACGCCAAATGATTATGTTACCTTGCCAGTGTCGTCTTTGTACCCGTACTTCCCCTTGACCTCTCCGGTGGGGGATTTGGTCTCGATCTTGAAGGATCCATCAGCCGCCTCGTACCCGTAGGTGTATGAACCATCTTCATTGTGTCTGGAATTTACGAGAAAAAAGAATTACTGCCTGAATATATATTTTTTTTGATAACGAATGGGTTCGCTCCTAACTACAATCTAGCTCAGGGGTGAAGATATGGTTGAGGATGTAGCAAGCTCACCCAGAAGATACTTATTCACTCGAACTTTAAAGAGACTCGGGTTATATAAGCCCGGAAATACAGATGCAGGCAGAGAATTCCATTCCTTAGCGGTGCGCAGTATAAAAGATGAAAAGAAGTGCTCAGTGCAGATCCGAAGGATCTCGACAAAGTAAGGTACTTTTATCCGAGGCTTAAGTCAAAGTCTTTGTAAAGCCTATACTATTCTTCTTATTATATAGGTATATTCAAGTGTATGGTGAACTTGGCTAACCCTGGTGTCAGAGTTTTTAAACCGTACAATGGCCTCTGATTTGGTTTTGATGACTGTAGTCAATTGACAACAGCTGGAACCGGGATCTTGTACTGTTAAACGAGCTAATCATGTTAATGCATATACTAGGGACGGTCAAAAAGTCCGCAGAATGGCGGGTTTGGCGGGAATGAATTTACTCATCCAAGTAGGCGCTAATTGAGTGACTCATTATTAGTATACCAGTTTTAGCATTATCGGTATACCAAGTTTTAGTATACCAAGTTTTAGCGTAATCGGGTAATTCGTTTTTGAGTTATCAACGAGTAAACAAGTCAATCAGGAAGAAACTAGCCACTATGGAAAAAAAATGAATATCGCGCCGTCATAAAGTTCCTCGCCAAACAAAGAAAGACACCTCAAACCATTTTTTAAGAGATGTCAGCTGTTTATGGTGACTCTGTTCCTTGGAAAATTATGATTTATACATGGCACGCCCATTTCAAACAAGGGAGGGACTCCATTGAACACAACCCCCTACCTGGACGGTCGATCGAGGCTGTCGCATCAGAAATAATTGAAAAAGTTGAAAAACTTGTATTGGAAGTTGCCCGGATAAAGAAAAAACAGCTCACAGCATTACTTGGAGTATCAGAAAAAATCTTTTTAAACATCCTTCATCAACAAAGTTGTCGTGAGTTTCGAACCGCTGTGGAGAGCAAAGAGAGCAAGTTATGGCTCAAATTGTAACTAATAATGAAACTTGGGTTTACCATTATGAAACTGAGTCAAAACAAGAGTCGATGCAGTGGCATAAAAAAGGCACACGCCCTCTTAAGAAGTACAAGGTGTCTCAATCGGTCAGAAGTTCATTCCAACGATCCTTTGGGATATAGAAGGTATCCTTTTGATTGATTATAAGGAACGTCATGTTTTCATAACGGGAAAATACTACGATTATATACTAGATCAATTAAAAGAAGCTATTAAAGAAAACCGTGGAGGAAAGCTTACAAAAGATGTGCTCCTTTTGCACGACAATGCGCCCGTGCACACAAGACATTCACCGATGCGGTTTTGAACAACTGCATCACCTGGGTAGGTGCAGCTCAGACCTGGCCCTTAGCGACTAATATTTGTTTCAAAAAATGATGGAAGAACTACGTAGAATTTTTTTACGACGATGATGAAGTGAAGACGGCAATTTTGGCCTATTTTGACACCCAAGACAAATCTTTTTATTTCCACGGTATTATTTGAAATTCAAAGTTTAGGAGTATTTTTTGGGTTTAAATGTTCACCTGTTGATCTGTTTGAGGATAGGCACAGGCGTCGGAGCGACCTTGGGTTCGGAGGCGATGTATCGCTGCGGGCGCTCCTCCGCGTATTGCGCTACTGCGCACGCGCACACCAGGGAGAATATCGTCTGAAAATAACAATAATGGTTCTTATTACAATGGTGTAAGGTGGAAACTTGACTGAGTGCCTGATTTATGACGGTAGCTAGTTTTTATCATGTCTTTCATAACACCACTGGAAACAGGGTGGAAACATTTTTCTGAGAAAAAACCGAGCAAAAGTAGGGACAAAATCAATCCCTTCTTAGATTTCAAACAATACCTATCAGCAGATAACCACCAACCAACACGTAATCTATATAAAATGTGTAAGTTGTAGTTTTCGTTTTGTTGATTTTGTTTATAAAGCGTTGAATTAATTTTGATAAAAACGCACAGTCGAATTGAGAACCTCTTCCTTTTTTGAAGTCGGTTACGAATCCCAAATATGCTTTTATAAACCGTGAATATATTATTGTTCGAACGGCAGGAGTTTAAAGTGCTATAAACAAACTACAATCAACATCTGCCCCGATTCTGTAACTTAGTTGTGTGTTGATGGAAGCCATTTCATCTCTTTTATCGTGGTGAAATTGAGAACTATTTAATTTTCATATACTTGCTGACAATCACCCCGACCAGCAGCGCCACCGCCATCCGAACGTAAAGTTGCAAACTACCTAGCAAAAATTCATTAGATTTATGAGGATAGTTCTCATTTCGCCACGTGAACGGATAAAATGGCGACCATTTCATCGACACACAACTTTAGTTACAGAATCGAGGCTCAGGCCATTTAACATTGAACTAGAATGTATTGGATTATATCTACTTGTCAACATGATATCGAATTTATTTCATGGTCTCGCCGTTTAGCAAAAAGCCTGGTTGTTGTTACCAAATTGGTTCTGTGAAATATGGCCGTTTGGTTTTGTACGCCCTTGACATAAACTGGTTGCGTAAAAATAATATGCTACAATTTTTTTACAAAACTTTAAAATTGTTAAGCGACTGTGAAAAGTAATGTATTTGTATGTGCTAAGTGTTACAATCTGGCTAGGATAACTCTATTGAAATATATTAAAGGAATGTTTATCTACATATATGAATAAGACTACATAAAATATCCGATATGTCGTGGTTTCTCTATGTACGTTAATTCTTTATTGCTCGAAAACAGTATAATATAGTTCATTTAAAAGGTAATGTAATAACAAAGGCGGACTTATCCCTGAAGCGATCTCTTCCAGTCTACCTTAGAGTAGTAGAGTACCTTAGAATAGTCTGTATGTTTTTTGACAGACTTAATTACTCTGAAAGTGTGCGTACTCTTTTTAGCGTAACTTTTAACCTATTAGCGTATACTTATTACTAACAGTTTAAAAGTTAGTTAAATACTAATGTTCAATTTTAAGGTTGAACATACATCCTAAAGATTCTTTAAAACTTTTTTTTTCACAGAGTGAATTATTAATATAATTTCAGTGTTATAAAGTAAATATTTTTTTTAATAGTAAGTAATAATCCAAAAACACGTCACACAAAATGGTACTTGAACGTAGGAAAAACACAAGCATAGACACAAATACACAAAAAAAACCGGCCAAGTGCGAGTCGGACTCGCGCACCGAGGGTTCCGTACAAACCTGCAAGGTTTACAAAGTTCGTTCATTACGACAATCGAGTCATAACTATGGTATTTTTATTGCAAAATGAAATTAGATTTTTTTTTTTTCACGGGTTAAAGGCAATTACATCTAAGTATTTGATATGAATTTCAACTTGATAGCTCTACGCGTTCATGAGGAAAAAAGTAATAAGTTTATATTTATTAAAAAATACATATTTTGTAATGTAACTAAAAATTTAAGGTTTTCGGAATTTTTCCTTTATGTGTGCTATAAAACGTTGCTTCATGCCAAATTTCAAGATTCTAGGTCGACTGGAAGTACCCTTTAGGTTTTGATTCCCTTTCGAGTACTTGCGAGTTTCAAAATATGCAGCTTAAATTGCTGTTTCTTTTGATTGCGTTGACATAGAAGTTTGATTTTGTTACAGCTTAAAGGTATTATAGACCTGAGTATTTGGTATGAATTTCAATTTAATACCTCTACGCGTTTATGAGGAAATGGGTAGTAAGTTTAAAATTATTAAAAAAAAATATATTATGTGATGTAACTAAAAATTTATGGTTTTCGTAATTTTTCCTTTATCTATGCTATAAGACGTTGCTTCGTACCAAATTTCAAGATTCTGAGTTCACGGGAAGCACCCTGTAGGTTTTGATTCCCTTGCAAGTGTCGAAAATTTGCGGCATAAACGGCTGTATCTTTTGATTGCGTTGGCTTAGAAGTTTGATTTTTTCACAGCTTCAAGGGACAGTAGACCTGAGTAATTGATATAAATTTCAGCTTCATACCTCCACGCGTTCCTGAGAAAAAGGGTCTTGACAGACGGACGGACGGACGGACAGACGGACAACAAAGTGATCCTATAAGGGTTCCGTTTTTTCCTTTTGAGGTACGGAACCCTAAAAATAAGCTTCCTACGAAAAGACCACTCGACTTAAAGGTAGTATCAGCTACAATAAAACCTGTTGCCAAGTGCATTTACTTTGAAACCCGCAGTTGTACTGATTGTAGCTATTTCCTTTGTAAAAGTGGGTAGTTTAGAGGCCATTTCGATTCCACCGCTCACCGTCGTTGGTGGACGCCCTGTTACATCAATAGTGCTACCAACTGTACTAATGTTGCAATGGTTGATAACGATGTCAATATTTGATTGTTTGGTAGACGGAGAAACAATCTCGTAAAAGCAACAAAAAAAAAACAACGGGTTGCACTCCGGGAGTGCCGGCAGAAGTGAAAACTTGAACATATATCTACTCGCGGTCTACTCTCCCTCTTCTTACGAATTTTCGATCAGGTCACGTGTCCTGACGCGAATTTAACATTTTTTACCCATACTTCAAAGTGCACAACGCCGCTAAAGAAGTATTCATTTCAAAAAATTTGTAAATTATTTTAAAATCATTGACAATTGTTATTGATTGAATGTTTGCATGTTACTGTTAAGCAATAAAAATTGTGATACCTATTAAGGAAAAATCTTGTGCTATATGTGGCAGTCAGATAAAATTGTAGTAGTTACATTATTTTTAGTAGTGTTAACTATTTGTACGTAGCCATTACTGGCTTAGAAAACTATGGTTTAGGCAACAATTTCTGGTAGTCTTGTTGTCTCATTTTTTTTCTCTGTATATGGGAATAATTTAAAATTACACTGCTATACCAAAAAATAAAGTGTAAACCAAATTTTTTATTTTTCTAATGGCTTTTATTATTATCTGGGTTTGCGTGGTCTGTATTGTAACTTCACTTGAAATGTATCCCATTTTAAGAGTATTTTAAACTCTGCCTACCCTGAAAGGTATTATCACTTCACTCTTACTATCACATCACATTGTAACACCACCCAGTAGGTCGGTTAACTTTAACTGAACAAAGAAACCACTTCTGACGTCACATAATCACTAACTTATCACAGTTTTACTTTCACATAAGTACTCCAGTTAAGTCCATAAGTTAGTTACTTAATTTGCACTTGACACTAAAACACTGCAAAGTAAAACATTTAATTTTTAATTAAGCACATACCTATTATTGTTAATGGCAGTAAAGTTGTGTAACTAAAACAATAATTAACATCCTAAACTATTTCGAAGTTAAGTTGCTACAGTTACAATTAAATGAAGTAGTATTAATTACTCGTTCGTATTCAAAAAGTTCTGATAAGGACTTGTGATTTTCGTGATAAATAATTCATTATCATGATTATTAAATTTCGAGTTTCCAGGCCAACAAAAAATTAAAAAGAAACAATTCCACTTTCGAATTTTAAATCCTTTTCTTACTCACATGCGTAGCTCTTTTGTTTTTGTCTTTTCAATAAATTTTAAATAAAGAACGTTGAAACGTACCAATCTTATCAGCGGCGCCATGTTGCAGAGTAGGAGGCGCGGCGCCGGCGCAAGTTGTTTATATACCAAGTACGGGGAAGCCTTTCACTGACTGTGAGGGTGCTACTCCTGGTTTAGGTCCCTATAGGGCTATTATACTAGGGGATAATTTCTGAGCTTAGAAGAGACATTAATCTACATACTTATAGATATTAAGTACTTTGCTTTTTATTGAAATGAAACTTATAAATGACGGACGTCTTCTTATACAAGTGATAATCAAGAAGACGTTATTAAGATTTTCAGACAATTTTTTCTTATGTCATAAACCTTCCTCTAAAACCACTCCATGTATCGGTGAAAACCGTATGAAAATCTGTTCAGTAGTTTTTGAGTTTATCGCATTCAGACAGATAGAAGCGGCGGGGGACTATGTTTTATAATATAGGTATTCATGATGATATGATATGATGAATTCGGATGAACATTTTAGTGGAATCTTCCATCGCATCTCACTCAATATTATTTTTCATGGATAAATTATTAGTACGTGGATAAATTAAAAAAGCTTAAAACTTACATTTATAGAATTTCTACTAATTTATCAGTCGAGAAGCGTCCACTGCTGGAATTAGGCCTCCGTTTAAATTTTTTACTTTGTTAGAAGATCTTGTGTAGTAATCTGCCTGTGTTTTTTATCAGCTACCTCCCGCAACCTTCGCCAGATCGTTGGGAACGAAATGGGCCTTTTTATACACGGCATGACACGGCACTTCGAAATATGAATTATTTGCCTCCTTCGTTCTCAGCTTCTAATATTACTATTACATAGGAGGCAATGGTAATACAATTTTGCCGTGCCGTTTTCGAATTTTAAAAAGACCCAATGTATGAGTAAGCACGTAATTAAACTATTCGCATATTAGCGCTTTATAACAAGAGTTTTTTTGCTCTTCGCATTAGTTGACACAGAGAGTTTGAACTCATGAGTTCCTCACACAACTAGGCCATCAAACTATGCAATTGCGGTGAATTATGATAAAAGTGGTAATAATAAGGCCCGTAATACACAAGGAGACTCAAATCTTGATCTATACTTAAGTATTGATCACCTCTTTCTCTCACTGTCAAAATGACAAAGGCGACAGCTACTCCAGTATACAAGGTGTAAGGTAACGCTTCCGAATACTGAAAGAACATGCTCAGTCAATCTTACTCAAAGAAACATTTCCAGGAAACGAAAAAAAAAACCGACGGGGCCATACAAAAAAGTCATTTTAATCGGACAGCTTGTATGAAGAAGTCCAAAACTTTTTTCGTTTCCTGGAAAAGTTTCTTTGAAAAAGTTACTCAAAACCATTGACTGAGCATGTACTTTCAGTATTCGGAAGCGGTTCCCTTACACCCTGTATAGATCAGAGTGCGAGTCGCGTTCTATAATATGTAAATAATCAAGCAAGGAAAATTGGCGTCAGACTTGGTCCATGATCCAAGATCAAACATCCATGCTCCGAAGGGACGTGCTCACCAAAGCACGGAAGCACTTGTGATAAATTACCACGAAAGGTCTCCATATTTTCCGATTAGTAGACTTTAATAAACATTTGTGAAAAAGTAAAGTGTATTTTATGTATATGCTTCAACTTGACCACTTTTTGCTTAATCATTAAATAATACCTAAACAGTTTTTATGTTTCTCTACGGTAATTTTAATTATTAATCCGTGACCAACAGTGTTGAATCCACTGTAACTTAATCTATTTTACCTAGTCTTTATGTAAACTTAAGTAAAAAAGTGGACTAAGTATGAGCCTTTGAATAAATTTATAATCCTAATATGTAAAATTGCAGGTACTGACCCACTGACTCATCAACGCCCAGTCCAAACCCTGAGACCTAGATAGCTGGAATTTAGTGCAAAGGTTACTGTTATAACGTAGGCAAGTAGTAAGAAAGGGTTTTATAAAATCACCACGGGAAAGAAGTCCCAGGTATCCTCTAATTTTACATATAATTAATATTAATTTAGCCAAGTTTATTTTCCGGCAGAGTCCATTTTCATGGCTCGTATTAAGGCGACTACAGCACCCGATAAAGGCAGCACACATAGGAATAGTGCTATCTCCGTCTCTCAACAGGCCTGGGTCGGCAGTGCGAACAGTGTCGATACACGAAGTTTACAGACTATGAAAGCGTTCGTGCGTAAAAACATGTTCGAAAGTTAGAAAAATGAGATTTATGGAAGGGTAACAGCTTAAATCGAAAAATGCGTTAACTATTTATCGGGAGTGTTCAATCACGAACATTTTGATAGCAAATTCAAGTTCCTGTGTGCATTTTACTATCGTTTTTACAGCTTAAAAGATACACAATATTGGGTATTTAGAGGTGACTTTGTGAGCTTTTCCTATCGAACCAAAAGTGCTGAATCATGTTTTCAGCAAACTACCTATCTAGTGTATGTCCTGAATATTACCGTAGTATTTTTTTCTTCGATTTAATGCAGTGCGTCATGCTTATCTACGCAACATAAAATCGTAATTTAGGTGCTGTAGTCGCCTTAAGTACTCGTAGATAGTTAATTTCATTACTTAAGTTCACATGCGTGAACGCTGATTGATATCTCTACCTAAGACTTTCCTTATTATACTGCAGATATAGCTATAATAATTGCTATGCTTTTAGTATGAGGCGTAGAGTTATTTCTAAATGACACTATCTCACTATAACCCCTCGTAAGCTTCGATCAACTAGTTCTTTATAGTTGATCGAAGCTCGTAAGGCTTTTTTAAAAAAATGGGGTTGCTCTTGACCACAATCTAGCTCAAGGGCAAAGACGCGGTCGAGAATGTAGCAAGCTAACCCAGAGGAAGCCTATACACTTGAACTTTAAAGAGATTAGAACATTTGGCTTAAAACATTTGGCCAGGTATTTGCCCTAAATATATAGGTATAACCCTTTTTTTTATTATGAGATGGGTTAACTCTTGACCATAATTTCAAAGATGAGGTCGACGATGGAGCGAGTTAACCCAGAAAATGCCTATAAAGGACACACCCATAAACAAACACCAATCATACAGACAGCAACTCTTTTAATTCAGGTGGTTATATTAATTGTTTTTATTTTCATTCTCACCTTGTTTAGCTTTAACCATCTTCATACGTAATAATCTTCTTACCAGCCCATATACGTCCCCACCGAGGGGCACGGGCCTCCCTTCGAAACACGAAGGGGATTTAGGCCATAGTCCACCACGCTGGCCCAATGCGGGTTGGTGGACCGCTCGACTTTCGAAAATGAATTTTCTTTGACGGGCGGGTTTCATCACGATGTTTTCCTTCACCGTTAAGCAAGTGATAATTAGAAATCCGTACATAAATCCGAAAAGACGAATTTAGTGGTACAGGCCTGCACCAGGATTTGAACCCGTGACCTTCCGATCACAAGTCTGGCTCATTACCAACTGGGCTATCACCGTAATAATAAATAGTTAATATTTAAGAACCTCGATTTGATTACTCAGTCACAAATGTAGCTTTCCTTTTTTATTATTATATTACTATCTTTTCGCCCGGGACTTCTTTCTCGTGGGAATTTTTGAAAATTATGAAGCCTATGTGTTGTATAAGCTAATAATATAGATTATTGTTAAGTTTCACTAAAATTCATTCTTTAGTTTTTGCATAAAAGAGTAACAAACATATATACCTACATATATACCTAGAATTTTGGGAAAATTATGTAGCCTAGGTGTTAATTCAGGGTGTCAGCTACCTCCATACCAAATTTTACCAAAATTGGTCCAGCCGTTTGAGAGTGAAAGAGTAACAAACTTCCATACATCCATCCATACACACAAACTTTCGCGTTTATAATGTTAGTAAGGATATAACGATCAAAGTTGCAATTGTCAATGAAACAGCATTACTGATAATGCACGTCACCAGGATCCCGATTCTGTAACTTAAATTGTGTGTCGATGGAATAGTCGCCATTTTATCCGTTCAGGTGGCGAAATTGAGAACTATCCAAATTTCATGCATCTAATGACGACTGCTTTAACTGGTGGCGCCACTGCCAACTGAATTTCTAGTTGCTAGGTAGTATGCAACTTTACGTTCGGTTGATGGTGGCGCTGCTGGTCGTGGTGGCTGTCAGCAAGTATATGAAACTCAAATAAGTAGTTCTCAATTTCGCCACCTGTACGGATAAAATTGCGACCATTACATCGACAAGTTACAGAATTGGGGCCCTGAGCTGCACGGTAGGGTGCGATTGTTGACCTTACTTCGAAGAATGCAGTTGCGGCGAGGCAGACCACTTGCTCTCTGCTTCCCCGGTCGACTGAATAGGAAACTTTATGTGGATAATTAGATTTATTACTTCTATTACTGACGGCTGCTTTGGTCGAGTAGTATTGGCGCTTGCTTTTTGATCGACGGGACCTGGGTTGGATTCTCAGTCGGGGCAAACATTTGTGTAAAAAGCAGATGTTTGTGCTTGGGTCATGGGTATTTGTGTCTGTCTTTATTTATGTTCACAGGGACCCACAATACAATACAATGATCTTTATTGCACACATAAAAACATAACATTAAATCAAAAACAAATGTTCATCATGTAGAGTACAATGCAGCGGCCACTACACGAAGGAAAACCTTAGTGTGGGCCTTTGAGTATGTAACGTTAAAAAAACAATTACTGCACTGCAGTGTAGCAGCCGCGGCTTTACCCGTAAAGTTAAAAAAGTATTAGGATGAAAAATAGCCTCGTCTTAAGGTGGAACTTCACTTGTCGTTGCGTATTCGCGTATTTGCTGTATTCGGCCAAAAATACCATGTGTGGAGGATTTATTCGTCAAAATTTGCCATATTTGCACAAATATGACAAACACACAAATAGGCAAATACGCCGATCCGTTTGCTTGTCGGTCTTTGGTCACACATCAAAGGATGCAATATGATTATTAGACCTTATTTGCTGTTGGCATCCCAAGTGAGGACGTCATGTTTGTGCTGTTTGGACTACGTCCGAATATTTGGACAAATGCGGCGAATACGCTACGCGAACACGCAACGCCAAGTGAAGTGCCACCTTAATTCACCGAATTTCAAGTTGTTAACGTAAAATACATAAGAATCAACTGATTTAAATCTCAACAATGCCTATCAGCAGATAACCATAAACCAAAACATCATTTAAATTTAATGTGTATCTGTTTTTGTAGTTTTTAAAATCAATTTCGGCAAAATTATAACGGACTACCTCAGGGCCCTAATCGCGCTAATTTTAACGACTTTACCAAAGAACAATTATTGTTAATTTTTTCATTTTTGTTAATGATTTTGTTCAATTTTGTTATAATTTGTGTATAAAAGCAATCGTTCATAACAAAAAAAAACGGCCAAGTGCGTATCGAGACACGCGCATTGTAGGGTTCCGTAGCAGCATGGTTCAAATATGCAGCTGGCTTCTTAATTCTACGAGCATATTGACGGTTAAACCGCTAATAATGTCTAAAAACGAGGTCACAAGGAAAGAAGGTAAATAAAGGAGAATTTTAAATTCCAGCGCCACAAGGAAACTGAAAAAAAAATCATCTGTTTAAGAACCACCTCGCGTGGATGCAAACGGTTGTATAAAAATCGTTTACATTACGTATTCATTTAAAACTGATATACTATCGTTACGGTCATAGTTAGAGATGAAAGAGACTAAAGTCTTTTAAGGCTTATTAAAAAGTCTCGCCTCCATCTTACAGGACTTGACTCTAAAATTAAGATTGAAAGTTCGAGTTTTTATTAATAAGACTTAGTCGTTTTATTAAAAGACTAAAAACTGAAACGACTCGAGTTGTTTTCAAAATACTGAAAGACTTAACCAACTCCAGTTGATTTTAAAAGACTTAAACGACTCGAGTTCTTTTATGTAAAAGGGTTCGCACCGCAGTTTGTGTGTGATATTCAATAAATCTTTTGTAACCTATCAATCAAAAGGAATAATTCACGCCTAAACCACTAAATACAATTTGATAAAATTTAACAAGGGGATAAAATTAGATATTTACGTTCTATCAACACATACCTTTTTTATATTCAGTTAATTTTGCATCCACAGACTTGTTCGTGCCCTTGTCTTGTTACATTTAATATTATTATTACCTATTTAACCTTTTTAACACATTAACACTCCATATGTGTAAATGTATCGTGCAAAGCTGATTTGTTTAGTGTAGTGTCCATGGTGATTTCAACTTCCATTCTAGCAGCTGCGAAGCGTGGGCAATCTAGTAATACGTGCCACACAGACTCGCCGAGCTAGTCTTATAACTAAAGGTTGGGAACTAAAAGACTGAGTCAGTCGTGAGGCATCAAAACTAAGGCGAGTCTGTATTAAAAGCCTTAGAAGGCTGAGTTTCTTTCATCACTAGTCATAGTCAATGTTAAAATCTCCAAATAATATAGTATTAAAAAATTACATTCCATTCGATGGTATCGGCGAGAAAAGAAAAACCCTTTCACGTGTATGGGAAACATCCGAATTTTTTTTTTCCAAAACTTTATGTTTAAGATCTGTTGGCGCAATCAATATCTATGACCATGCCAAATTTCAGCTCTGTAGTACCAAGGATCGAATATTAGTCAATGTATTCTTATTAATCCCAACAGTGTTTCGCACTTGGTCGACTATTACTCGCAAACTTGAAGGGCCAACTTATGTGTGATAGTTTTCCTTTTGATTTCGTAGTATATTCTACCAACGTGAATAGAAACAACCGTTTAGCAGCTAAACTTTAGCTGGTAGTGTCCCCCCCGGACACTTGTTTTTAACAAAAAAATTCACTTTAAAAATATATTTTTTCGCAAACGGAGTACTGAATCGAAAAACGTTCTTAGTAAACCCCTTCTATCTTTTAAAAAGCTATCCTATGACATTCCATTCGATGGAATGCACTCGATGATATTGGCGAGAAAAAAAAATTCATCGCCCTTTCACGTCTATGGGAGACACCCGAAAAAAAAATGTTTTCTAAGATTTTACTCTACAGTTCTATTGGCGTGATTTATATGTATGATCATGCCTTTCAGCTCTGTAGTACCAAGGGTTTCTTAGGAAACCCGCGGACAGACGGATAGACGGTCATGGCTAAACTATAAGGGTTCGTAGATTACTACGGAACCCTAAAAAAGAACGTTTCAATAGGAACGTATGTGTCAAAATAACAATATTATTTTGACACATACGTCAAACAAAGAAGCAGTTGTAGTAAACATTTTTGTTGCAAACAAAAAACTATGATAAATTAAAAAGCTGATTTTTTTTATTGAAAGGTCCAAACTGTGCCACCAATAACATTAGATCTGTAGCCCGGGGACATTCATATTATAAAAAAGGTTACTGTTTGTCTTTGTGAAATTATTAAAGATTTCGCCATTTCATTATACTAAAAGTGAGGTCTTAATGACCGTAACCCGCCGTAACCATATGTAGTGAAACAGAGAGCAGGTTGAAGCTATTTTAGATATAGATCTTAGAAACAAAATGAAATAGATTTAATTAAAATATTTAAAAACCCTGTATACTATTCAACCCGTTCCGAGTGAGTCGGTAAGACGAAGAATAATAGTTGCAGCACAACAAATTAACAATACTCTGACTACTTATGTTGTGAAAAGTAAAATGAGTAAAAGTATGCCTATTTGTTGTAGAAACAGGGGTAGTCACTTTGAAAATGAACTCAAATAAATCATTTTTGTCGTGTATGTTATTTGTGTTTTTTGATTTTTTTTTTCGACTTGCTCCTATTACATTGGTCCTCTTTATTTTATCAGCTTTCGAATAAGGCATAATAATCTCAAATCCCTGTGACGATTTGAGATTATTATGCCTTATTCGAAAGCTGATAAAATAAAGATGTTATTGTGCTTGTATGTACAGAACATTGTCCAGTGAGTTTTTGTTTAAAACTCGCTTTTTTGTGTAATTTCCTCGATTTTATTGTTGAATTTTCAAACGTTTTTCTACATAGTGCTAAAGTTCATGTCAATCTAGTACATTTAATGGCTCTATCAGATTTAATGAAATATCAGTTACACAAAACTAATCAAAAAATATCAGGATACCACCAAGTAATTTTTTTATTAATTTTTATATACTTAAATCAGTTATTGATTTTTTTTAAATAACTAATTTCCAAATTTTTCTGAAATGGTTCACTTTCAAGGCTTTCGCATATGGTACTCCTTTAGAAAAATACTGCAAATTCCATCTTCTACAGCCCTTTCAAAGGAATACCTCTAATTTCAAGTCGCCCTGTACATCTACACTTCTACACTAATATTATAAAGAGGTAAGATTTGTACCTATTTTTGTATGTTTGTATGTTTGTAATGAATAGGCTCCGAAACTACTGGACCGATTTCAAAAATTCTTTCACCATTAGGATGCTACATTATTCCTGAGTAACATAGGCTACATAATTTTCCCGAAGTCCCACGGGAACGAAGTCCCGAGCGGGATGCTAGTAGTATATAAATATAGTAAATACTTTATCCAGCGAAAAATTCTTACCCTACTTTCTCTTTACATATTCACAACGGCGCTATTTGTCACGAAACACATGTACTTATTCACATTGAAACGAGACAAACATGTAAAATACAATTATTTAAGATCAAAATACATAAATAATTTGCAACAAACACACTCAACGATGGAGCTGTACAGATCGGGTCCTTACTACTCAGCCGTAAAAATATATAACAAAATCCCAGAAGCCATTAAGAATGAATCTGACTATGAAATTTTCTCCAATAAGCTGAAACAGTACTTAATTGAAAAATGTTATTTTAAAATTGACGAGTATCTAAAATGATTGAATTACCTCTCCAAAAAGAAACATTAAGAAATTTTGACTAATTATTTTTACTAATTATGACAAGGTACTTTTTTAATTGTAACTATCACATTAACTGTAATTAATTAATTTATTTAATTGTCATTTAAAATATTAGAATATAATTTAATTTGTCATTGAATTTCGTATTGAATATTATTACTATTGATTATATTAACATACCTTGAATTTATTAGAATCTACCACATTGACTTAGACTTAGAAAAAAAAACTGACATAGATGATTGTATATAAAAATAATAATAATGAGAAAATATTGTATTTTTTAAATGACTATAAGTTTGCTGTACCTTGTACAAGGTTTCAAATGATGAACTTGATAATTAGCTTAAGAACTTATTGTAACATTTGAAGGCAAATAAAGAAATATGAAATATAGTATATATAGTAAGGAAGTAAGGATAAACAACAACTATAAGGTAAACCGTGCTGACACATTCCCGCCCACACCTCTCTCGGCCCCCTTTACTGCGGGGGCTTAAAACAATTTACGCTTAAAAATTAACAACAACAAAAACAAACAAAACATAACAACAAAATTAAATGAAAACCCTCAAACTGCAAAATTTACTGATCGCACTCGCACACTTGTGAGAGAAGAGTGACGTTTGACCTGTGCCGTGACATTTTATGTTTGCAACCTCTGGCTACAATGTTTATGTTTGAAACTTCATGAATGAAGTCTTTTATAGGTTAAACTTTTCGAAATGAATATTTTATTTGTATTAATTTAAGTTTCGTAGTATAAATTGTAATTACAATGTAATATTATTAAAAATATGAATAAACACTCACATTATTGGGCATTTAGAACCTAAAAATGTAAATTAAAAATATAATATGCAATTATTAGATTTTTTCCGTTCGCCACACATTAACGTGACAGATGAAAGACTCAAATTTTACAAGATTCTAATGCTAAAAAAATGAAACGTATAGTTGTTTTTAAAAGTTTATTGCGGCGACCTCATTTGCTCGATTTCTAAAAAAGAGGAAGGAAAAGAAGGAAAAAATGTTTGCTTTGTAGTGGGATTTATTTGATGATGCAATGGAAGAGGATGCGGCAGCGGAGAGAGCCGCAACACGGCGGAATAATAACGCGGCCAGGGAAGGGCTGCCTGTGATTTCTGAGGCGAAATTCAGGAAAATATATCACCTCTCACACCAGCAGTTCCTAGAACTGGCCGAGGAAATAAGGCCACGTATGTCTCCCGTCTATCGCTCGGATGCACTAGACATGGAGACTAAGGTGAGCGTTTGTGTTAAGTACCTTGGATTATCCTAACTAAGCACCTAAGTTCCTAAGTATGAATAAAAATTATCTTGCTCCTATCCTGATGGATCAAAGAAAACACTACTAAAATATACGTAGTTGCCCATTCAACATTTAAAAGAAATTTCAATATTTTATTTCATAAATACTTTAAAGACAATTGTATTAATAGGAATAGGGAACTCCTAGTAGGCAATTAATTTGCCTGATGTTGGAGAACCCGGCTCTTCCATAGCTCTTAAAAAAAACAAAACGAAGAGAGTAAAAAGTGCAGTACACGTATTGATCTTAATTTACGCGTTGTTTTTTTTCAAGAAGTAAAAATTTGAAGGTATATAAAATCATATAAATCATCATCAAAGCTGTCTCTTAAAGTAAGTCTTTTAGTAATAGAGATTCAAAGTGGCCGAAAAAGCATACTGTTATTCTGTTCGTGTTTACATAGGCGATGTGATGCTGATTTGAACATCAGACTTCTCACAGCCGCGGTCTTCCCATGATAGTAAGGTTTGGGAGAATAATTACCTGATATTTAATGTACAAAGGCCAGCGCATCGGGTTACTTCATTTTCATTGCAAAACCGCTCTTATCACAACAGCACAGAGTGCACTCATGTGGTAACCTGAGTTGAGGCCGTCCGTACAAAATTACATCATTATCTAATGTATTTTTATTCATAGGTGATGTGGGGGGGGGGATCCCTTAAGAAAAAGCATGATGATTCTAATTTTTAATGCAGAGCCGGAATCCCCAGAAAGTTATTTCACGGATATCCACGTCTCTGTACGTTCCTTGGTAGAGCGATGTATAGGGGTGCTGAAGGCTCGGTGCAGGTATTTATATAGTAATTAAATAAACTTTCATTTGATTAAGGGACTTACTAAACTACTTATTTTCAAAAAATATATATTTTTAAGGTGTCTTTTGGCTGACAGAAAACTCCATTGTGCGCCAGCGACTGCAGCTCAAATCGTTAGTGTCTGTTGTGTTCTACACAACATTGCACACGCAGGGGGCATCGAATACGAGCCATTGTCGGCTCAAGAAATGCACCGCGAGCGCGAGTTAACCGCAAGGCCGTCGTTCCCTCCACCTCGAGTATCCCGCTCCCTCCGAGCTGGGAAAACAATCGTTCGGAGTCCAGCAATTTACAAACACTTTGTTTTTTGAATAAAAAGTTATCCGTAGTTGATGATTAAAAACATTTCCACATTTCTTGTAAAGTGGGTTTTATTGCCTTTGATTTATTATGTTTACCTATTCGTATTCGCAGAATATTAAAATCGTTATTTCTATTCGGATTCGTATTCGTAAAAGTGGTATTCATTGCATCACTAGTTGATAGCTCTGATCCAAAGGTTGCAAGTTTAATTCCCGACTCACAAACATATTTGAAAATCGTTTTTTCAAATATATATTTGTGAGGGGTTTAGGTAAAACCCACCTAGCATTCCATCTAGGACTTTAGTCCCATAGCAATTCGATAAAGTTATGTAGTCTATGTTATCCAGGCATAATATAGTATACTTGGTGAAAGATTTTTTTCAAATCAGTCCAGTAGTTTCGGAGCCTATCTATTTAATGCAAACAAACAATAAAATCTTTTCTCTATATAATACGTATTACTGTAGATGTAGATATTAATAATAAAAAAACGCTACTCACTCAAATTATATTCCCTTGTGTTGTGGGTCCCTCAGAACATACACAAAGACAAATACAAATACCCGTGACCCGAAACATCTGCTTATTACATGATTGTTTGCTCCGACTGGCAATCGAACCTAGGACCCGTTGATAGAGGCAGCGCCACATACCAACCAACCAAATCGGCCATTGTAAGTAATGTATGTATTTACAAAAAAAAAGTAACGCACCAGTACCAATCCTTGCTTAGTTTCAGATTTTAGATGGCACCGTGTAATTTGTCCAGGATCATCTCATTACCCCGACAAAAAAGAGGGGTGTTATGAGTTTCACGTTTGTATCTGTGAGTCTGTGTATCTGTGTGTCTATGTCTGTGGCATTGTAGCTTCTATACAAATGGACCAATTTCGAAGGCAGTTCTTTTGTTTGAAAGCTAACGTAATCGAGATGATTTTTAACCAACTTCAAAAAAAGGAGGTTCTCAGTTTGACCTGTATGTACAAATACAAATACAAATATACTTTATTGCACACCAACATTACAGAACATGAGACAGAGTAAAAGTTACATTATGAACAGTAATAAAGTTAGGGTACAAAAGGCGGCCCCATTGCTAAGAAGCAATATCTTATCGGCAACCTTGGTTATGTATGTATGTATGTATGTATGTATGTATGTATGTATGTATGTATGTATGTTATGTATGTATGTATGTATGTTTGTTCGCGATAATTTCGCGTTTGGTTGAACCGATTTTGATGTGGTTTTCAGAAAAGTATTTGTTACATTCAGGAGAAGGTTTTAGTATATAAACCGACCTCAAAAAAAGGGTGTTCTCTGTTTAATCAGTGTGTATGTAAAATAAATAATACATTATAATTAGGGATGCATCGATACGCCTTTTCGCCGATACGATACCGATACCGATACTCTTATAAAAATATCGGCGATACCGATACCGTTAATGTGAATTCAAAAATGAAGGTATAGTAAATAAATCACAAATCAGATCTTTTTTATTATTATAAAAAGTAGACACAGGTTAATATTAGATAGGTAATTAAAAATTTTAGTAATTAAAATTAACATTGATCAGATTTTTGTTTAAAAAACAAAGTAATCTTAAGTTTTGCGGAGAAAGGCGATTTCTCAAGTCTGTTTGTATAAGACTAAGACCTGCGCTGGAAAATAGTCTCTCAGATGCGACAGCGCGGGGTTTCCCCGAGCATCGTTCGTGCCTCGTTTGCAACGAAATAGACGAGACAACACGCTCGTTTACACTACATTTTTAAATTAAAAAGTATCGTTGAATCGGTCATAAAAATATCGTCGATACCGATATATCGGCTAACCCGAAGTATCGCCGATATATCGGTATCGGTATCGGTATCGGATGCATCGCTAATTATAATGATTCGCTTAAGCTTTTGCAAAGCTTACACTTCGTTTTATTAACCGACTTTAAAAAAGGAAAAGTTTATAATTTGCACTAAAAATGTCTTTGCACCGACTTCAAACAGATCAGTAGGTAGGTACTACATAGCACATCAAATGATATTGTATTTATTTTTTGCTTTTTTGAAGTTGGTTCAATTTTTTTATAAAAAGTTTTTATAGTTACATTTGATCAAAATTGGTTTAGCCGTTTAAGAGTAACCTATAAGCAATAAATGTAGGGAGTGACACAATTTTTTTAATTTATCCTTACTAATATTATAAATGCGAAAGTAACTACAGACATAGTCTGTCTGTCCGTCTTTCATTTCTAAACTACTGAACCGATTTTGATGAAGTTTAGTACAGAGATACATTAGAGCCTAGGAAAGGACAGGCTACATTTTATCCCACAGTTGCGCACGATATAACCTGTAGTCCACGCGGGCGGAGCCCCGGTCGGAAAGCTAGTAAATGATAATAAGAAAAGATAAATGGTAAGTGCCAAGATTAAGAGTTCAATTTAGAAGTCAAGAGGCCTACTAATTCATTTCTATTCTACATAAGCCAGTATTTAAATAGTGCCCGTATTAAAAATAATTGTAATTTTTCTGGGTACTTTGTGAAAGATGTGTTACAAGCCTTATGTTTAGACAAATATGATAGATTAAAAGCATAGACTTAGGATTATACACCAAACTTATTAAATAGATTTATAGATTTATTGAATAAATAATGAAAATAAAATTTACCTTACTTATACTATACCTAATCCCTAATTATTGTTGTTTGTTTACTGTGTTGAACATTTTTGATAGTTATTAAAGGCTTTTATGTTATTGAATTTTCACGTGTTCTATGTTATAACTTAATTAGGTAATACATTTTCTTGATTTATTATGTTAATTAAATTATTTTATTCAAACCCTCTGTATCCTGGATAAGTGTTGTAATAGCTTCTCAGTCAAAAATCCTGAGGGCTTTTGTCGTTATCGAACTGCTTAATATACACCTAGGTACTTAATGTTCTTAACTTAAGTCAAATATTTCTCAATTTACCCCAAACTAGCAGAAAAAGCACTTCAATTGTACCTATTTACCCTTCTCAAGTAAATATTTATATGAAAGGGGATTTTCTGCTGTAGTTACAAAAAAACCAAAGTATATAAATAAAGACATTGGTAGTAGTGATTAACGTTGTGTTGTGCGATTTCTATGGTTAAGCCAAGAATTGTAAACCTCGTCAAATCCATGCAAGCTCATCCATCACATTCCCAATAAGTAGGTTCTACTTACCAAATACCTTTTGTATGATTTTTGTAAAACTTTAATTAGCATTAAAAATACTTATTTTGTTATTTAATACTTTTTTATTCTGACCTAATCTTGACCTAATAATCTGGACTGGAGCATGGGGGACGCGGAATTTGTTTTATGGTCGAAAGGGGGCGCGTCTCAAATAAGTTAGGGAACCCCTGTTCTTACGAGTACTTTAATCCTTGTTAAAGCTATGCTAATACCTACCCACAAATAGTGAAGAAATTTGATATTATATTGACTAGTTTCACTGTCTTATCTAAAATATGTGAGTTTATTTGGTAGGAAATAACTACTAAACTGATTTAAAAGTTCTTTCACCAAAAATAGCTCTTTTATCAGCGGGTGACATAAACTACATAATTTTCCCGAATCCCCATGGGAACGAAGTCTTGGGCGGAGAGCTAGTTATTACTAGTAGTACTTCACTATGATTTGGCATATTGCCTTTTAAATAGAAAAATCAAGATTTGGCTTTCTTTAGCCTTCATTTAAATTAAGACTTTGAGTAGAAGAAATTACTTAAGAAAGATTTGGCTGTATGGCTCCGACCTTTGCCTATTCGGATGGATGAAAAAAATTACTACTCAATATGATCGTTACGTTGGAAAAGTACCTCTTGATGAACTTTTACTCTGAACAATGTAATCGTTATTTTGACAGATAGTGAACGATTAAAACTATCCCCCTTTTTTTTTTTAGAGGTTTTTGGCCTAGCTACCAGACGTTTGGGGATAATTTTGCCACTTTACTCTGTTTTTCGCGAGAAAATACGGGTCTGTTTATTTGGTTAATAAAATAACCATTGGTTTGAATTTTTCACAGCAAAAAATAAATCCAAACGATTATAGATTACCATTTTTTCATTTTTGTCACACCCTAGTGACAAAAATGAATACGCAATTTTAAACCAAACGAACAATAATTGTTGTGCAAAATACCGCAATTAGGGCCCTGGGGTATCGAACAAAAAAAATATTTTGAAAATCGGCTGACAGTAATAATTGGTGGAGAATGGAATTTTTACAATTAAACAACTTTTTAGCGAATAATAATATTAATTTAAAAAAATTTTTGTTTCCTCGCCTCTAGTTAAATAAATAAATAATATAAAAACTTAATTTATTACCACACCACAAATAACAATAAAGTTTATATAGAAATATTTTACATAGGTACAACATTACCTATTTATTTTCACATTTCATTTTTTTTTTTTTTTTTTTAATCTTTATTAAGGAGCTTCTTCAGAATTGAAGATGTCGCTTCATAAAACATAATTACTAACTTAACCAGACATGTTAGCTTAATATTAATTTAATACGACGGACAACAGTATATGACCCTAACGAGGAACGAATCCGTACCTATTGAGTTCGCTTTGCCAACGCGAAAAGGTAGGACCGGTACATAGCGATGGCCTCATCCGAAACGGGAGAGGCCAGAACCGTGTTACACAGTCCAACCTGCCAGGTCCTCGGGCTACGTATGGATTCGTTTCTCTCACATTCCATTAATATATGGTATACGTCCTCTGAAATCCCGCACACACTGCAATTGGGAGAGGGCACTTTTCCCATCAAATGTGCAAATTTGTTCGTGGGGATATGGCCAGAACGTAGTCTTAATCCAGTGACTGTGTATTGTCTATCTAAAGAACAGTTATCGATCCATGGAATTTGTAAAGGTTCGGGTTGAATTGTTTTATACCAAATTCCCTTCTCCTTAGATCTCTTGTCAAAATGTTCTCTCCAGTTATCAAAACATAATCTTTTTATCAAGTAAATGCAGTCTGTGAAGAAGGGAAATACAGTAGTGTCTACACCATCAACTTGAGCCTGTTTCGCCAACAGGTCCGCTTTTTCATTACCGCTGATACCTATATGAGATGGAATCCATTGGAGTATGATTTTCTTGTAGCTTTTATTAAGTTTGACAATAAGGTCAATAATTTGGTAAGCAATCGGTAGCCCTCGAACTGTCGAGGTGCACCGAGCTATATGTTGCAAAGCACTTTTAGAATCTGTTAATATCACAAACTTCTGATAACCTAAAGTGCAAATATACTGTAAAGACTCCAAAATAGCCACAAGTTCAACATACATAATAGAAACGCGTTCGGTAATTTTTAGCTTCATATAGCTATCAGACTGGGAATCGTAAAAGGCCGCTCCTGCAATATCTTTATCTTTTCATTGTTATTTCATTGTTATTAGCATAAACTCCAAAACATGCTCTAAAACCAGTTAGTTCCGCTATGCGCCAGTTCCGCTATGTACCACTCGAGAAATACCTACCAAAAATTACCGCTAACTAGTGGGGAGACAAGAGTCCCAAACTTGGTAGGCCCTGTGCTATGAGTCCTCGGTCCCCCTCAGGGACATCGTCCTTTGTTAATTAAATTCTAAAACGGGTCTAATCTAAATATATAAAAGGAGAAACTGACTGACTGACTGACTGACATATCAACGCACAGCCTAAACGGCTAAACAAGGGCTCTTGAAATTTGGAAGGGACGTAGCTTAGGTACCGTAGAGGTGCACTAAGAAAGGAATTCCCAAAATTCCCACGGGAACGGGAATTAGCGGGAAAATCCTTTTGTATGAAAAATCTAAACCGCTTAAGTTAGACGCTTGAAATTCATGCAGGTACCTTAGTAATCTTAAAGCTTAGTTGCAACAGGATATTGCAAAATTCCCACGGAACGGGAGTTAGCGGGAAAAAACTTTTGTATGTAAAAATCTAAATTAACACGCAAACGAAGTTGCGGGCATCAGCTAGTTCTCGTATATATATGCGAATTTAGACACGTTTTAGAATTTAATTATGTGTTCAAATCGCGAAAGTTTAAAGTGTTTTATCGTCCTTTGTTGCCCTTACAGTTTTTCTTTTTTTTACTTTTTATGGGAACTTAATTAAGCTATCACCATTAAGCTATCACTTTAAATCAGTGAGCGAAATTTTAGGGGGTAGTTACCCATACTAACAAAGAACTTTTTTCAAGGAACTGATACGAAATTCTTATAGTTACAAAATTTTTGAGCTCATACTAAGGTCGCACAAGTTGTATGGAGGCCAAATTCCTTTTTTATATTTCGACCTATGTTCCTTGGGAAAAGTTGTTCATTTCAGTGTGTTTAAATCTAAGGATTTATGCTGACTATTTAAAGTCATATAATATTTAATTATCATCTAATAACTCACCAAATATGTTTGTTAAAAAAAACGTAGTGTCAAATGGTTCTAAAGGCGTATATAGCTCTATCTATACATATGAACGATTAGCTAATGAACTGTGTAATAGACCAAGATCCCAGGGCCGCCAGACCTTACTTATTTTCTCATAAACCAAATGTGTTGGAAATAGTAGTGCTAGTACGTACTAGTAATGTATGAATAGCAGCTAACCTGGGCCGACGGCCAAATTTCAGCTACCAGGTTCTGAAGGTATTTCCGGAAATTGCTCACTTGTCTTAAAGTCTGGGTGCTATAAAAAGTATTGTTATAGTTATCTGAACATCATATACAAAAATTACGGCTCAGATTGTAGGTATAACCGCATAATTTATTTGCGAACTGTAAAGCGTCTGACAGAAATTACAGGCGACGGAGAGTTTCTGGCGGTGTTGAACATTAATTTTTATATTTAATTAATTATAATCTATAAGACATCAGCAACCAGACGGCAAGACAAGTGAATAATTTTTGGAAGTACCTTCAGAACCTGATAGCTGAAAATTGGCCGCCGGCTCAGGTTAGCTGGTATTCATACATTACTAGTACGTACTAGCACTACCATTTCCCACACATTTGGTTTATGAGAAAATAAGTAAGGTCTGGCGGCCCTGGGATCTCCGTCTATAAGCAAGTCGTTGTAAATTACATAAATTAGCGTCAGCATTTTATCTAATCTACATCAATATAATAAAGAGGAAAGGTCTGTATGGATGTTTGTTACGTTAAACTCAAAAACTACTGAACCGATTTCAAAAATGTTTTCTCCATTAGAATGCTACAATATCCCTGAGTAAAACAGGCTACACAATTTACCCGAATTCCAATGAGAACAAGTCCAGAACGAAAAGCTGGTGTAATATAAATACGTTTAAGCCATGTGCTCGCTCCTTTACACAGTCGCTATACAATAAACCTATGTATCATGTGGTTCATTTGAGTGTTTAATTTATACAAGCATAGCTGATGCCCGCAACTTCGTTTGCGTGTTATTTTTTTCTTTTGAACAGATTACACTTTGTTGACGGTCCATTGATTTAGTTTAAGATTTAGATTTTTACATACAAAAGTTTTTCCCGCTAACTCCCGTTTCCGTGGGAATTTTGCAATATCCTGTTGCAACTAAGCTTTAAGTTACTGTACCTGCATGCCAAATTTCAAGCGTCTAACTTAAGCGGTTTAGATTTTTCATACAAAAGGATTTTCCCGCTAACTCCCGTTCCCGTGGGAATTTCGAGAATTCCTTTCTTAGTGCACCTCTACGGTACCTAAGCTACGTTCCTTCCAAATTTCAAGTGCCTACGTTTAGCCGTTTAGGCTGTGCGTTGATATGTCAGTCAGTCAGTCAGTTTCTCCTTTTATATATTTAGATTTCTCAGGAGCTACCCCTATTCCTGCTACCTTCTGCCAACTATCTAAGCGCCCTGGCGACCTCATTGAATAGCGACCTGCCAGGATTATTATGAACGATTTAAGATCAAAAGCAAAAAGCAAAACAGCTATCAAGGAAATAAGGTGGTGTCTGTCTGACCTTGAGACTACTTTCACGTGTCGAACGTGTATCAATCGTATAACGTAACACGTATAGGTAACTTGTAATCCGTATCACGTAGCGTAGAGGTGGTCAGTTGTCTTGTCACGCATTTAAACCTTTATATGCAAGTCATTCAGAAGCTCAAGAATCCAGTAAGGTTAAGCAATGCACAGGGGTGGTACGGTCAGTTGCTATGGTAACTCACACCTCTATAAAATGAGGATAAAGTTGTTTTACAAATGTTTTTCATATTTAACTGATAGTTTAGATACTAATACAATTTTTTCAAATAAACAATTGTGCTTAGTTACAAATAACTTCGTCTTTATCCGGCAGGGGGCGTCAGGTATCTCTTCAGCTGACTGTGCATCTTGATGGGTGACCATAGTAATTATCACGAGCGTTTCCGTGATAAAACTCAGACACGTCAGAGTTAGTAAAGGTGGCTTTTTTAGCAAATTAGTTTACTATTTTTTATTTATAAAAGACTAGCTTTCCGCCAGCGGCTCCGCCCGCGTGGACAGGTTATATCGTGCTCAACTGTGGGATAAAATGTAGCCTATGTCCTTTCACAGGCTCTAATCTTTCTCTGTACCAAATTTCATCAAAATCGGTTCAGTAGTTTAGGCATGAAAGACTGACAGACAGACAGACAGAGTTACTTTCGCATTTATATTATTAGTATGGATTTAGATAAATTTGTGGCCGTAAAGCCTTAAATAAACATGTCGCTTAAATAAATGGTTTAACTTTAAAGTAATTATTAGAATGAAGCGTTACTTGGCGCAAATCCATACTCAACCTAACTCAATAAACATGATTATCATTACGTACTCAGTTATTATTATTCTTCAGATATGCAGCAACAAAAATCTGGAATGATATTCCTCCACCACTTAGATCAAAAACTTTTACAAATACTTTTAAAACAAGCTATCGACAATATTTATTTTCCCTTCAACTATCCGGTGGTACATCTGAGCAACACAACAAAATTTAATTCATTACAATATTTACAATCTTTATTATTATTTACAACATACGGTTTTTACTTACATTTTTCATGTTTATCTACTATTTTTATTATATTCATTATATACATACGTCATAAATACTACACAGTAACATGCACACGCGCGCAGAGAGCGCCTCCGTCCACTTAGGTCCTGGCAGAATAACAGCGTTGTGGTTTCTTACCACAACAAATGCTGAGCCAGCGCCATTTTCACTGACACGATACACGCAACACCAACCACTCACACATACACATACACACACTCACTCACACACACACACACATTCCTACTCACTCTCAAACACACACTATACTCTTCCAAACACATTAATTTTAATTACCTAATCGTTAAAATACAATTGTTTTTATTTTTTTAGTTTTTGTAATTGTGTGTAATGTGTCAGTAAATAAAGGTTTTATCTATCTATCTATCTATCTATCACATTCAAAAAATAATAGCACCAAACAAATCATCCTGATCTTATACCTAATTAACAATTAATTGAATAACATTATGTTAACATGTCAAAAAATTTCAAAATAAACATGTGTTAAAATAACACATTTTGTCGAGACCCCCTCTCGCTCGTGGCTATTCGCCCAAAGGTCCCCATTACGCTGGCGGCGTTTCCTTGCTGTATCGCCAGCGACATCCTTTGAGCGAGATAATATCCCGCCCGAGGATCCCCACCATTCGCGCTTCTATCTATTATTAAGCTCTAAAATTACATGTTATGTGATATTAAATGTGTGTTGCTTACTTGCCTCGAAAAGGTATATTAAGTTAAGGGTTTTCAGGGTTATTTGAAATCCATCGCAAATGAGCTCTACTTTTACCCATCCAAGGGAATGTCTGTCTGTATAATAAGAGTAGTTCTCGCTAACAAACACTCGCATTAACTAAACATTTTAGACCTTTAAAGTCTGAATTGTTGTAGGTATACCTACTATTTTTTCACAACTAGGAAGTCGCATTTCGAGAGTGAACAGTCTTATGTTAAACAAAATTTTACCGAGTGTACAGAGCAAGAAAATAATTTAGAGTCAAATAGAAATGGTAGTTGGTAACTGCAACAAGTTAAAACTTTTTAAGATATTTTACGATTGAAAACTATTTCTACGAGTATATCATACGAGAGTATAATTAATGTAATCTCCTAAAAAAATTTTTTAAAGGAAATAATAATATTCGGCTTGAATAGGACTTGAACCCACGGCCACAGGATTCAGATATGTTCAACCTTACGTAAAAAAACGCGAATAACTCAAAATTAAAAATGTTGTATTACCCTCAACATTCATCACCCAAAACTTAATTCATCAGCTGAATCAATTTTGATTTAAAAAAGCTTAGAACCATCAGCTGTCTAATAACAAAAACCGCATCGAATTAGGTCCATTCGTTTAGGAGCTCCGATGCCACAGACACACACAAACATACACTCATCAAACCTATAACACCCCTCTTCTTTGTCGAGGGTTAAAACTACGGGAAAGGGGGGTCAATGCGATTCGTAGTTGGAAGTAAGTAGGTGTTATACGTATGCAAATGTTTACGGAAACTTTTTGTAAAGATATCACTGTTACTCAAACTAATTAACATGAATTAGATGTTTACCCACATAACCTTACAACCGTGATAATGATAACATTACTAGTAAAGTAGATGTAATTTTCAAGTTACAACAACTTCTTTGCTTAAGATCAGCAAGACATTATTTCAATTTAAAAAAGTCTGCTCTTGCACAGCACGTTTGTTAAATTGAGCAACACGTCGATATTTATTTTTTTATGGCTCGGATTAATCTGGTTGTGTATTGAATGAATGGCTAAACCACGTTTCTTCAAGCCATTAAAAAGATCATTGACGTCTTTAATGAAAACCGCAAGCCCATAGATTCAGTTTTATAATAGAATTGGCCTACAGTGTATCTTTTTACTTACTAACATAGTTTCATGCAATACTGGGTCCCTTTAAATCAATTTGTGAATACGAAACTGAACAACTTTCCTTGAATACGAAGCTGAACAACTTTCCCAAGTGTACATTGTTGCCGTCATGTCGGAATAGGGTGCACATAAAACCAGCGCCATGACTTGTGGTAGTCTCAAGTCATGGCTTTAGCTGAGTGCTACCCTTTTGCACGACACGTCACAACGCAGAAGACTCACTCTTAATTTAATTAACTATTTATAAATATTTGTTCTTTTTTTGTGTAGATATTAAGTAATTTTTTTTTTATTTGTATTTTTTTGTTTTTTGTGGTTTTTTTTTGCCATTATACTTTCCTTTAATATCTCTGTGTTGTGATGTCCTTTGTAATAAATAATTTTCTATTCTATTCTATTCTATTCTATTCAAGGAACATACACAGGTCGAAATATATAAAAAAATTCGCCTCTCCATTTGTATGGGAAGTGAAATTTTTTTTTTTGAGAATACTTAGGGAAAAGTTGTTTAGTTTGATTTGGAGGATCACTAATTGAAGTTTCACTATCGGATTTAAAGTCACATACATACATATGTGGTTCTAGAACCACTACATGCCACGTAAGACACAAATTAAAGTCACCCCTCCCCTATACATAATACCTAAACAACGAAAAAACGCAAAACATCAGACACCCCAACTTATTTTATTATAAAAGAATTATGTATATTATTAAATTTAATTTTCGCTGATTATTTAGCTTTTTTTGTTTTCTTGTGTTTGTTGCAAATTAAAAAGTCTATGCTTTCACACGCTGATTGCAAGAATCCAATGTATGTATGTATGCACGTGTATGAGTGATTAGTAGCCAGCGTAGCTAGATAGTTCATTCGCCTCTGACAGAGTAAAGTATTAATAATTACACGGCGTAATTAAAATATTTTTTTTGTTTTAAGTTTGATCCTTATTTTGTCTTAGTGGAATCGATTCTACTCTCGATTCTAAACAAACTAAACTCAGGTTTTGCGCTTTTTCATTAACACGTTGTATAAAACGTATAATAAATAAAAAAATAATTCTTCTTCCACACTGGACTGAGATTTTTATTTCGATTATCATTTTTATCTGCCTCTGTGTTTTATAATACTCTACATAATAATAGAGGGCGTGGTGCAATGACAGTGATACGATGCTAATTATATTTCACATTCTAAGCGTCAATACTTCAATATGCACTTGACCTTATACTTTTAAATATTGCTTTTGTTTTTAAACTTTAACAAAATAAAAAAAAAACCGGCCAAGTGCGAGTAGGACTCGCGCACCGAGGGTTCCGTACAAACCTAGCTTAAAGGTATTGTAGACCTGAGTATTTGATATGAATTTCAATTTAATACCTCAACGCGTTCATGAGGAAAGGGGTAGTAAGTTTAAAAATATTAAAAATATTTTTATGATATGATGTAATTAAAAATTTATGGTTTTCGCAATTTTTCCTTTATCTGTGCTATAAGACGTTGCTTCGTACCAAATTTCAAGATTCTGTGTTCACGGGAAGTACCCTGTAGGTTTTGATTCCTTTGCGAGTGTCGAAAATTTGCGGAAATTTGCGGCATAAACGGCTGTATCTTTTGATTGCATTGGCTTAGAAGTTTGATTTTTTCACAGCTTCAAGGGACAGTAGACCTGAGTAATTGATATAAATTTCAGCTTCATACCTCCACGCGTTCCTGAGAAAAAGGGTCTTGACAGACGGACGGACGGACGGACAGACGGACAACAAAGTGATCCTATAAGGGTTCCGTTTTTTCCTTTTGAGGTACGGAACCCTAAAAAGGAGTGTTATAATCCATCCATACTAATACTATTATACTATAATATTATAAATGCGAAAGTAACTCTGTCTGTCTGTCTATCTGTCTGTCCGTCTTTCACACCTAAACTACTGAACCGATTTTGATGAAATTTGGTACAGAGATAGATCAGAGCCTAGGAAAGGACATAGGCTACATTTTACTTCACAGTTGGGCACGATATAACCTGTAGTCCATGCAGACGGAGCCGCGGGCGGAAAGCTAGTAATAATTATAAGTATGAAGTGTGTATCTGTGTGTCAGTATATCGCATCATAGCTCTTAAATGAATGGACCGATTCTGATACGGTTATTTATGTTTGAGAGCTGACGTAATCAGCTATATTTGGTCAAAAATCGTTAAGCCGTTCAAGAGTTATAAGCGACGAATATTTTTCAGATGCTGTGACTATCATTTACATCTCCTCGTTATCAGATAAGATTCGATTACAATAAGCCATTGCTTTGCTTTAGTTAATAACCTTGTGAGGACAACTCACACTTGACATTTTAAGTGTAATCATGGGTGTAATGGACGATGACTTCATACCGTAATGAACCAAGAAAAAATAAACTATATAACAAACAAATGAAACAAACGATACATACTCAAAGGCCCACACTAAGGTTTCCCCTTGTATAGTGGGTCCCTTGGAATACACACAAAGACAGACATTAATACCCACGACCGAACCCAGGACCCGTCGATCAAGAGGCAGCACCTACTACCATTCAACCAGCCGACATTTTTTTTTAAGCTTCCATGATACAAAAATAAATGGAATGTTTGTATGTAAACTCTCTATCTATTGCAAACTCTTACAGACTAATACAAAAGAGACGTGCAAAGGCCTGAAGCGATCTCTTCCAGTCTACCTAAGAGATCGTAAGAGAGAAACAGATGTTGTGAACAGATTTGGAGAGTGGTTCATACCACCACTAAGCAATGGCACCTTTCTATGTATATTATCAATAAAATTTAATTCCCTTTTACCAGTGCCAAACATTCTGACCGAATTCTTGGCTCAGTTTTGCACTCCGCCGTCTTGAGGCCGCCTAAGGCCGCCCACTCAAACCGGATACTGATCCCACCTACACTTCCTTCCAACACTTGACACTTGTTACCCTTTAATTTATTATTATTTCTCTTATTTAAACATGTCACTATTTTCGGAAATATATTGGTCTAAGAGCCAGTGGGTAGGAGTTTGACGAGTTTATCTGTGTGTCTGTCTGTGGCATCGTAACTTCTAAACGAACGAACTGATTTCGATACGGTTTTAAAGTTTGAAAGCTGACGTAACCGAGAAGGTTTTTAGCTATATTTAAACAAAATTGGTTCAGCTGTTTAAAAGTTATAAGCAACCAAATGTCGGGGATACAAAATATTTAAATTGTAGAGTTATAACTCGAGCATCGAATGTACATAAATAATATAGGCTATTTATTTATGTACAAAATCACCGTAAAGTTATTAAATACGAATTACACGAAATTTACTGACGGGGAAGTATTTATTTTAATTGACTGTCCTCCGATAAGGCCATCAAATTAAGTTAAAAAACAATTTTGGCACGATATATCCTCATTAATTAAAACATTTTTTAAATTACCGTTTATAATGGTTTAATTTAAAATAGTTTGTATGAAGACTCTACAGTTATCCTATGTAAGTACTTAATAAGGCTGTCATAGTAACTCTAAAATAAAAATAAATATACACCACCCTTGACATTTATTTATTTTTTATTATAAGATGGGTTAACTCTTGACCTCAATCTTGGCCGTAAATGTCAAAGAATGTCGACGATGGAGCGATTTAACCCAGAAAAATACATATAAAGGCACTGGTACTCCCATGCACCGACGGAACACAGCAAGCTGTTTGGCGTCGGACTTCGGACTATTTTAACAATATATAGCTAACCATCTCGATTATGTCAGCTTTCAAACAAAAAAAACCGGATCAAATTCGGTCCATTCGTTTAAGAGCTACGATGCCACAGACAGACACACATACACCAGACAACCAGATACACAGACACATATACACACTTCAAACTTATAACACCCCTCTTTTTTTGTCGGGGTTAACAATCAATGCTTTGCGTACCCTAATATGGGAATAGGCTTTAAGTGCATGGATAGGTTGATAGATGAGTTTGGACTCTTTATTTTTAGGCAACAATCATAATTGAGCACTCTATACGTAAAGTAGGACGAAAAAAACAAAATTACTTTGAATTACAGTATGAACTCTATATAACGACACTGAAGGGACTTTGCGTTTTACGACGTTATTGAGAGTTGTCTTTAAATGGAGAGAAAAAAATCTGTATAAGAAAAAAAATTTTTATTGCAGACTAGTTTCGTCAATACAGTGATTTTCCTTTACTTGCCATGTTTACAGTTTGAAAGTTTGTGCGAGCAACTAAAAATATGATAACTAATAGATAATCCATGACTCTTACTAACAACAGTACCTATACATACATGTGCAAGCAATCCCAATTTGTAAAAAAAGAACGGATTTCTTAGAAAGTTCGGTAAGTATGATGCCGACAGTCAAGTTTATTACGGGCTAGGCTTGGGCTAGGATAGTAAAGCGGCAAAAAATGTTCTTTTGTCGCTTTATTATCCTAGCCCGTACAACAATTACGTACTGTGTACGTACACAGCTATTTAATTGTTGTCGTTATTGAGAGTGGGTACAATATTATATAGAGTGTATCATTGTATGTAAAACAAGCTAAACCAACCAAAGCCGAGTGATTTCGACGCTTTAGGGAGTTTGTCGTTAAATAGAGTGACGTTACATGGATTTTACACTGTATTTACGGGTCATTCTTAAAATTCCAATCGAATGTATGCCTCAGCCTTATATTAAACAAAATTGCACATTCTTATTCAATCATACGTACATACATACATACGCCCACGCCTATAATCCCTAACGGGGTAGGCGGAGAATCAGTGGTTCTAGCGAACTACTTGATGCCACGTTTGACACACATTGTGAGGGTTATCAGATGGAACATGTATAATGGTGAGAGGTGGTCAGCCTTTTGCCCATTATACAGCAAAACACTTGCATATTTTTTTATTATTATTATAAGATGGGTTAACTCTTGACCTCAATCTTGACCATAAGGTCAAAGATGAGGTCGACGATGGAGCGAGTTAACCCAAAAAATGCCTATAAAGGCACTGGTACTCCCACGCACCGACGGAACACAGCAAGCTGTTTGGCGTTGGACTTCGGTAGGAGGGTGGTCGCGAACCAGACGGCCCTTTACAGAGCCTACCACACCGCATGAGACCATAGGACGACACCTCAGATTCAGAAAAAAATGAAGTGTCGTTGCCTGGGATGGATTACTAGGAGGCAGGTCTCATTTGTGTTTCCTTAGTCGCCTCTTACGACACCCACGGAAAGAGATGGGGTGGTGTTATTCTCAACCGATCACCACACGGTTAAAAATCCTATTTACAGACTTTTACTGTATACCTGGGAAGAGTAGGTAGCTGGCACATTCTAAGTTTTTCTTTCACTCCCAGTCCAGCATGCTGGACTGACGGCCGGCTTGGTCGAGTGGTAGTGGCGCCGCTGCCTCTTGATCGACGGGTCCTGGGCTTGATCCCCAGTTGGGGCAAACATTTTTGTAAAAAGCAGATGTTTGTTCTCGGGTCATGGGTGTTTCTGTCTGTCTTTATGTATGTTCACGACACAAGGGAAAACCTTAGTGTGGGCTTTTGAGTGTGTAGCGTTTATTTATTATTCAATCATACACACAGTTAGAAATATCAGACCCACTAAGAATGTCAAATTGTTATTGCCAATAATTTAAGTGACTCAAACCCCCACATCGATGGCAAAAATTACATAACAAATGAGTAATCCCCAACTTTCCCCACCAGGAAAGAAAAACAATATTTATATTTACGTAACACTTTATTTATTACACTATTTACAGTCGGCACGCGCCTGTCCGTTTGTACATCGATTTTGAAATCTGCGCGTACGCACCTCATAGCATTCTGATCGATATACTTACAATTTTCTATAGTTGATCGAAGCTTACAATAGTATTACATAAGAGTAACGTACTTATATTGCATGTAATTGGGTGTTTTTGTAGGTTACATTGTTTAGATTTTGTTTTAATACTTATTATAGAATAATAAAAAGTTCCGTACCACAGTGTAAGATTGAAAAAGAACATTTCGATAAGTAAATTAAGATTGATTAAAAAAACACTACAGAAAATTAAAACAAGTAGGTATATGATATGCAAATATTAAAATTTTACTTAATCAATCTTTGTTTTACTTGGTATATATTTTTATATGACTTTGAAAGAAATGACAGAAATAAAATAATAAAACGTTAAATAAGAAAACAAATAATCCTTATATGTTTATTTTACACAAGTCATAAGTCTATATAACTGTCTTACTTTAATAATTATTAGTCAAGTAGGACAGTCAATTATTAAGTTAAGACAGAAGAGTTTACTTTTAAATAAATATCAATAAGTTTTATTTTTTCAGTGTTACTATGCTCAAAGGAAATTTAAAGCCATAATCATAAGTTTATACATAAAAAAACAATTCCAAAAATACTGACTAGCACTAACAAATATACACAAATTCGTATAACACGTACTTACGTCGTTCGAATTAATTAAGGATAAATAGGTAAACTTCTAATATCTTTAATCCACAAACAAATGATTTGTGCATTATGTTTCTAAATGTTAGAACACAAAATCGATGTACTTGCAAAACACGAAAAATTATATCACCAGGTTTTAAAAAAAAACACATTTCAAAGTATTATTTAAACTTCTTGTTCGTGGATTTAAAAAAAGTTGATCAAAATTACTTGAATAAGAAACAAAACGCCTTTCATAGTAAAATAAGTATTGCTTCTACGCAACGTAATCTATTTTATTTCAAATCCTAAGTAATGGGAGGTTTTCTTTTTGGGTATTAAAAAAAGTAGTTCCCCAGAGCTCTCTAGATGGCGCTGAAATGACTCCGTTACTAGGTGCCAAAGCCAAAAGGCTTGGAGAAAAGCATTGCATCAAATATTCTGAGTTTGTTTTGGCTTTCCAATCATCCTAGTTTTCTCGCGCTTTGTTATAATTCAGTTTTGTTTTTCGTTGTTTTCGTAAAATCGTCTAAATACGTATGGTAGACGTGATATTGATGTGATATGACTATAACGTTTCGTTTTATGATCTCAAAATTAAGTTCAAGTGAATTAATCAAAAATAATTTAACGTTCCGTTCCTTGCAGTAACGTACATAGTTTAGCGCCATCTATCCGGCGACTGGGGAAAAATTTAAAAAAAATAAAAAGAAAATCCCTCATTTAGAGACTTTATTTAAACCTAAAATCCTCTAAAAACAGTTAATCTTTGTACATTTCCTAACCTACTCCTTAACCTGTAAAGTTGATGGTATAAGATCCAGTGTTAGGGTCGAAATTCTGAGCGGGGTGGCCAGTAAATGGATTGTAATTCGCATTCGGGTCGTATTGATAACTAGGTTGCTGGTACTGCTGGTTATACTGGGGAGTATAAGTCTGGAACGAGAATTGAGGTTGCTGGTGGTAGGACTGGCTTTGTGGTCGGTATTCTTGGCTGAATTGTTGAGCTGGCTGGCTGAATCGTTGAGCTGGCTGGCTGAATTGTTGAGCTGGCTGGCTGAATTGTTGAGGAGTTTGGCTGAAGAAGCTGCTTTGGGGTTGGATTGTGTTTTGTTGTGTATAGAGTGGAGAAGATCGGAATTGAGAAGGCTGTGGCTGGTATTGCGGCTCTTGGTATTGGGGCTCTGGCTGCGCGGGCTGATGGAACTGTCTGAAGGCAGCAGAAGGTCGGCTCGAGGCTTTCCCGTTGTACTTCGGATCCTCATAGATCCTGGGATCCTCTCGGTACTGGCCATCGTCTTCCTGTCCGTCTGTTAACGCGTTGGTTGGGTTGTCATTCAACGTTGGAGGGGGTACTTGGATACCCGTACCTGAAAGTAATGATTGGTTTTAGCGGATTGTTTCTGAACTAGTTTCTCGGGTTGAAAATAACTCTATTAAGAAATCATATTAAGATGGTCTCAATTTAACTCTACATTTATATGCCGTTTTTGTTATGAAGTACTTTTTTGTAAAAAAGCACGTCATGACTTGATTTTTGAAAGCAATTCTAAGAAAAAATGCAAAAGTAGCACTGAGCACTACTACTCCACCAAGCTAAGTTTGCACCTCGCTGGAATGCGTTTTATTGTTTATAGCATTGTATGTACCTATAATATAATGTTAAAAACAATTAATGTAAAGTAAAATCTAACAAACACTTGTTTACTTTTTAAGTCATCGCGAATCCTTTTTTGCAGACCGAACCTAAGCGTCAGTATGACGTTCGACGCTAGGTTCAAACTTAGCTTGGTGGAGTAGTATTTGTGAATTTCAAACAAGACGAATATCTGCATTTGACAATTTTTATGCTTACAAAACATTTTAGAAACGCCAGCGCATCAGGTTACTCATTTTCATTGCAAAACCGTTCCTATCTTATCTTAAAATCAAGTGAGAGGTCATTGTGCGGTTTGAAAACTCTGACACCAGGGTTAGCCAAATTCGCCACACTCTTGACTGGTATAGTCATACACGATAAGAAGAAGAATACAGCACAGAGTGCACGCATGTGGCGTCCTGATTAACAGTCTTTTTTACCTAGATGTCCCTCCACAAACATTTAAATAGATATTTTACAATGATAAAATACCAAGCAACCTCTTAAAAAAATCGTAGAAATCCAAGCACGCTTCAATTAGTTCCATTTAAGTCTTGCCAACCAAATTACTCAAAGATGATCAGAACGCCCGCAACGTCCGTTCGATCTATCATTTTTACGAGAATTTGTTAAGAACTGTTATTATCAGTTAATTAGCACGTGTGGACCGTGAAATAGGAACCTCGTTGGGGTTATCAGGGCATGAAGGTCGTCTTTGAGTGGTCACCAGCTGTTGAACTGATGTTGCGAAAGTAAGCTTATTTTTTTGACTATGAACTAGAATCTTGTAAGTTTTTTAACCCCGATAAAAAAAGAGCGGTCTTATAAGTTTGTATGTTTGTTTGTAATCTGTATGTCTGTGTATCTGTGTGTCTGTCTGTGGCATCGTAGCTCCTAAACGAATGGACTGATTTTGATGCGGTTTTATGTGTTTGAAAGCTGACTTAAACGAGATGGTTCTTAGCTATTTTTGACTAAAATTGGTTCAGCTATTTAAAAGTTGTAAGCAATCAAATGTCGGGAGTGATACCATTTTTTTAGAGTTATTTACAAAACAATGTGTTCACCCTTGACCACAATTAGCTCGAGTGCAACAATATCGAGGATGTTGCAACTTCATCTAGAAGAAGCCTATTTATATTAACTTTACATAAATTAGCGGGAATAAAATTTATAAGATAAAGCATTAACACTTTGTATGAATCCGCCGGATCTCGAGAAGATACGGTTGGTACCGTGCATGACGTCTGGTTTGTAAGACCGATGGAAGAAAGGGGCAGGCGGAGTGAGCTCATGCAGCTCCTGAGTACACTCCCCGAAATACATCTTGTAAATAAAACACATAGGCATTATATTTTGTTTGTTTCTACTACTGACATATGACGTATAACCGATACGATACTTGTCATATTAGGCCGGTCAATATCTACATTAAAACAAACAAACATTGCAAACGCGCATGTAACTACGATTTTTTTATGTTGTTAGATCCCTTGAGAGTAGTTAATACCCAAGTTTGCAACCCTGAAAACCTTGTGCTGCCCCCACGGTGCTCGAGAAACTACGAAATTTTGGCACATATTTCAGTTTGTTATAAAAATCTACCTTAACGAAGAGTTTTTCAAGTACGTTCGTTAGTACTTTAATAAAGATAACTAAATTTGCTACAATTTTAGCGAAACCTGAGCACACTATGTCTTTTGGTTGCAAAGATACAGCAAGTCAAAGATGGGCAATTCTCCCGCGGTGTTAGGAAAACTGTGAAATTACAGAATTTCCGATGTAACAGTTCTTGTTTCAGTTTCTTTTTTTTTGTTTCAGCATTATCAGACGACAACGCCTGTACTAGCTGATGTAGGCGGGGCTGTTTCTGTTATTACTTCTCTAACAGAAACAGCCCCGCCTACACCAGCTAGTACAGGCGTTGCAATTCTTCTCTTAAAATTCTGAAGTTCGGACAATAGTGAAAAAAGTAAACAATATAGTGTGATCGCAAATAAACTTCATACAGGATGTCGGATTCACCGGGCGATTGTTTTATATTTCATTTAAGCCTACTGGAAGGCAAAGTGGTGATTGTTAAACAAAAGGGAATCCTTACACTTATTGAAGCAAGTGAAAAACGTGGCCTATATACGCAACAAGAGAAAGATTTACGACTTACGATGTTCCGAAGTAATTTACGTGGACTTACAGAATCCTTGCACAGGATATAAATAACCACAATATAACAGAATTTTATTGAATCTTGTATATCAATTAATAAAATGTTTTCAAGAAAAATTTGTGTACTGATTAAAAAGTAACCCTGTGTGTTCCCTCGAAATGATATATTTTTTTCTATAAATTACGGAAGCAATTATTATGTAAATAGATATGCGGTTAGATTCTACACTATACTGTTTAAAATAGTGCCTTAAATCTACTAAGAAGTCAAACATAAAAAGTCTGCCCTATTGAGCAAACCAACGAAACTAGAGCAATATTCACAAGAAATACCTAGCTGGCACTGACCAGGTGCCTGCCAGGCGAGGTGACCAATAATTAATGCAAGGTTTATGCGAACCTTTAGTTTTTATACTCCATGTGTTACATATCGCATGTTTAGAATATGTTGGGTCGTGCTAATTGGCTCGAAAAATGCGATATTGATATTAATCGTGTCAATTTAAAAAAATATATTTTTAAAGGGTTTGAAAGCTTGCATTGTTAGCAGTTATTTATCGATCCATTTATCTTATCAATATCTATACTAATATTATAAAGAGGAAAGATTTGATTGTTTGTTTGTTTGAATGGAATAGGCTCCGAAACTACTGGACCGATGTGAAAAATTCTTTCACTATTATAATTCTACATTATCCGTTATGAACATAGGGTACATGATTTTATGTACCCTATGTTCATAACGGATAAAGTCCCGAGCGGAAAAGATACAGCAAGTCAAAGATGGGCAATTCTCCCGCGGTGTTAGGAAAACTGTGAAATTACAGAATTTCCGATGTAACAGTTCTTGTTTCAGTTTCTTTTTTTTTGTTTCAGCATTATCAGACGACAACGCCTGTACTAGCTGATGTAGGCGGGGCTGTTTCTGTTATTACTTCTCTAACAGAAACAGCCCCGCCTACACCAGCTAGTACAGGCGTTGCAATTCTTCTCTTAAAATTCTGAAGTTCGGACAATAGTGAAAAAAGTAAACAATATAGTGTGATCGCAAATAAACTTCATACAGGATGTCGGATTCACCGGGCGATTGTTTTATATTTCATTTAAGCCTACTGGAAGGCAAAGTGGTGATTGTTAAACAAAAGGGAATCCTTACACTTATTGAAGCAAGTGAAAAACGTGGCCTATATACGCAACAAGAGAAAGATTTACGACTTACGATGTTCCGAAGTAATTTACGTGGACTTACAGAATCCTTGCACAGGATATAAATAACCACAATATAACAGAATTTTATTGAATCTTGTATATCAATTAATAAAATGTTTTCAAGAAAAATTTGTGTACTGATTAAAAAGTAACCCTGTGTGTTCCCTCGAAATGATATATTTTTTTCTATAAATTACGGAAGCAATTATTATGTAAATAGATATGCGGTTAGATTCTACACTATACTGTTTAAAATAGTGCCTTAAATCTACTAAGAAGTCAAACATAAAAAGTCTGCCCTATTGAGCAAACCAACGAAACTAGAGCAATATTCACAAGAAATACCTAGCTGGCACTGACCAGGTGCCTGCCAGGCGAGGTGACCAATAATTAATGCAAGGTTTATGCGAACCTTTAGTTTTTATACTCCATGTGTTACATATCGCATGTTTAGAATATGTTGGGTCGTGCTAATTGGCTCGAAAAATGCGATATTGATATTAATCGTGTCAATTTAAAAAAATATATTTTTAAAGGGTTTGAAAGCTTGCATTGTTAGCAGTTATTTATCGATCCATTTATCTTATCAATATCTATACTAATATTATAAAGAGGAAAGATTTGATTGTTTGTTTGTTTGAATGGAATAGGCTCCGAAACTACTGGACCGATGTGAAAAATTCTTTCACTATTATAATTCTACATTATCCGTTATGAACATAGGGTACATGATTTTATGTACCCTATGTTCATAACGGATAAAGTCCCGAGCGGAAAGCTAAATTCATAAATCACTTATGTAATGTTGAAATTAAAATCTATGTGTAACTGAAACAATTTAAACTTCTTTGTCCATCTTTCACGTCCCCTTAAGGGATAGAAATTTGTATTCGTGTACAGTACATACATTCGGATAATCTATGATTGCCGAGACACAAGAAATTAGAAACATTGTACTCCTATTCCTCGCAAATTAAGTCGCGGGGGCTGAAAGCTATACCATAGTGCGCAAATCTCTTTACCCCTTCTACTTATACTATGTTTTACTAACTGGTAAAACATAGTATATATAATATAGTATAGTAAAACAACCTAACTAGGTTGGTTGGAAGAGATCTCTTTTAGAGATAAGCTCGCCTTTGTACACTCCTTGTCTAATTGTTTGTGCAATAATAAATATACTTAGTGATAAGCGTGCAATCGAGTTTTTTCTCACCTTGTGGTTCAAACCCTCTTTTACTGCTTGCTCCATAGGAAATCTCCCTTGATTTTCCTGACTCGTCTATGTACCCGTATTTCCCCGCTACATCTCCATTCGGGTATTTAGTCTCAATCTTGAAGGACCCGTCGGCAGCCTCGTACCCGTAGCTATACGACCCGTCGTCGTTCTGTCTGTTGATCTGTTTCAGGATTGGCACTGGGGTTGTCGTGGGTCCTTGTGGCCCTTGGGCGTAGCTGAGGGCTACTGCTACTGTGAAGATTAGGGCCTGGAAAGAAGGAAACGTTGATTTTAAGTAAAATTACTGTTCTTTTATGCGTTATGTATGATTTGGGACAGTCCTGCCACAATCTACACAATCAGATTTGACAACGACAGTTGGAAAGGTTCAGCACCTGTCTCTCTCCCTCTCGCCAGACAACCTTAGGGTAGGACAGCAGTAAGGTATGAAGTAGTATATGGTGCTAAGGTTGCCCGGAATAATTTTTTATCTAGCAATAAAGCCGCCTTTTATCTAACAATAAATTGTACTGTATGTCTCTGTGTGCTAATAAAGTATATAATATTGTATAGGTTATGTACCTAACAGTGACAGTTAAAGTCGAGTCCAGTATCGAAGTCGAGTCGAATAATTGAAAATATTTTTTTATTATGAGATAGGTTAACTCTTGACCAGATCATAGATGAGGTCGACGATGGAACGAGTTTACCTAGAAAATGCCATTAAAGCACTGGTACTCCCACGCACCGACGGAACACAGCAAGCTGTTTGGCGACGGACTTCGGTAGAAGGGTGGTCGCGAACCAGCCGACCTTTTACAGAGCCTACCACACCGCAAAATTCCTTCTTTCAGGATAAGGAACGAAGGAAGGCAGATGTTCTCAATTATTATTAATTACTTTTTAATATTTCGACCTATATTCCTCGGAAAAAGTTGTTCAGTTTCATGGACTCATTTAAGAAGGCACGCAATATGTTAAATATTTAAATTAGTTAGCGTCGTAGGGGTTGATTCTTCCCATAAAACTGAACAACTTTCTCCAATGCACCTCCTTGAAATTCTCAAAAAAAAAATTTGACTCATAAAAAAATAAATCAGCTGATCTTATTTATAAGTTATTATAGAAAGACGAATTTTTTTTTCATATTTCGACCCGTGTTCCTTTGGAAAAATTGTTCAGTTTCGTGGACTGATTCACATCCTTATATATCGCTAATTTAAAGTCATCAAATGTATGTACTTGTACGTACACATGTATAATATGATTTTTAAGTACTTGCAACTAGTATAATGAAAGAATACTATACGGTAAATTGTTTTAATCTGATAGTAAAAGTGCGCGTCCATTGTTGGCATTGTTGCATCACCACAAGATCAAGGCCCGGCCGGCGCACGCGCCGACTGTTCACGGCACTTGCACTTTTGATACCTGTTCAATGATACTATACTCGTAACTCATAGTGTGTACATCGCACATTTGATTACGTAGCATTTAAGCCTTAGTTCATAATTAGCGTGCAATTAGAGACAGTTCACGTTCGCCTCTAATTGTGCGCGCACACCCTGTCCATTTATGTTTGTATCAAGACAAATAAAATAATTTTCTCAAGTTTATCAAGAGTTTTCCTAATGTACTAAGCTGACAAGTGCTCGTACACATAGAGTTTAATACCGAAAGATATATTTTTTGCACGACGCTACACACTGAAAGGGCCACCCACAGGTTTTTCTTTGTTAAGTGGGTCCATTAGAATGAACACACAGATAGACATGAACACTCATGACCAGAGAACATCTGCTTTTTACACAAATATTTGCCCGGGCTGGAAATCGAACCCAGGACCGGTTTTTATGCGGTTTTTTAAGCTGAAGTAATCAATTTGGTTAAAATGAATCCAAAACAATTGTTGAAAAATCTTAGCTTCATATTTGATTAAAATTGGTTCAGTCGTTTAAAAAAGCGATGAATATCGGGGAAAATACATTTTTATTTTTATTTTAGAGTTACAGTAAAAAAAACTACTTTAAATATTGAGTTTTAACCATAAGAATAAGAAATAATACTATTATTTGTTATTCTTATGTTTTAGCTGCGCAGCTTTTATCTACTAGTTTTCCTATAAGATCACTGCGCGTGTTTAATGAATATCACAGTTAGTTTAATGATTGTAATATTTGTAATACGCTACTGCTACGATATACTTTTTGTAATTTGGTTACTTAACATTACAAGGTTTAATTGAATTAATGATGTTGAATATTTCTATATGTAACTTGATTGGTATAGTAGAGTCGCCTTGAATAAATTAACTTTGAAAAAAGTTGTTGTTATATTAATTAAGAACCAGTAAAATTAGTTTGACAGAACTTATTCTCATTTCCTTATTTATTTGACTTGATGTTTTTGCACAAGGATACATAACCGTGTGGTGATCGGTTGAGAATAACACCACCCCATCTCTTTCCGTGGGTGTCGTAAAAGGCGACTAAGGAAACACAAATGAGACCTGCCTCTTAGTAATCCATCCCAGGCAACGACACTTCATTTTTCTCTGAATCTGATGTGTCGTCCTACCTATGGTCTCATGCGGTATGGTAGGCTCTGTAAAGGGCCGACTGGTTCGCGACCACCCTCCTATCGAAGTCCGACGCCAAACAGCTTGCTATGTTCCGTCGGTGCGTGGGAGTACCAGTGCCTTTATAGGCATTTTCTGGGTTAACTCGCTCCATCGTCGACCTTATCTTTGACCTTATGGTCAAGATTGAGGTCAAGAGTTAACCCATCTTATAATAAAAATAATTAAAAAAAACATAGGAGTTTCCGTGTAACTTGTGTTTATTTATATGTTGTATGTAATGACAGTGAACTTAGATTATATTTTGTTGTGTTTAGCTTAAGAGTGTATCTGTGTGTCTGTCTGTGGTATAGCTCCCAAACGAATGGACCGATTTAAATGCGATTTTTTTGAAAGCTGACGTGATCGAAATGGTTCTTTACCTTATTTGATCAGAATTGGTTCAGCTGTTTAAAAGTAATTAGCAGTCGACTGTCGGGGGTATACTGTGGGGTCAAAGTGGTTCTATGACCACCTATACCCTGCTCATAACTTTGGGAGATCGATGTTTAGCGATAAAGCCGCCTTTGCACACTTATGGAGTGTCTTTTCAAATGAGGATATCTATATTGTTTCTTATTTTTCACTAAATGGGAAACTTAAGATGGAGAAATTTACAAACGACTTATTTTATGGGTAAAATATCCCCTTTTGAAATGAACTCCCACTTTTGAAACTACTTTACTCGGAGACTATCTCGTTTTGATTAAGATCCGAGTGACAAAATTGCGTATTTTAGCACTAAAAACAAGACTGCATACTCAGTTAAAAAACTAATACAAATGTAAAGTTTTGGTTGTAAGTTTGTGTTGTATGTTTTGTCTTACCTCTTTAAGTACCTATGCAATAAAGTATTTATCTATCTATCTATCTGGGTAATATAGGAGTGACTAGCTGTTGGTGTTGTATGTAAAGATAAATGATGCCTCACGGTTGACATCTTGTATACAAGATAAAGTATAAATACAAAGACGGTAGGTCCAACCTTTGTCCAGTATAATATCTAGTGAATGTCCTTTAGCCTTGAAGTTATATTCGTATCTATACTCTGTAAGCTGAATCGGTCTCGAATTTCGATGTCAAGATTAAATAAATCAAGTTTTTAATATTAAATACACTTTATCGAACATTAAATATACTTTATCAATAGATATCCGCCCGGGACTTCATTCCTGAGGGAGTTTGGAATTTTTATGTAGCCTATGTGTTAATCCAGGGTGTCAGCTACCTCTGTACCAAGTTCTTTCAAAATCGGTCCAGCCGTTTGAGCGTGAAGAAGTTGCCAACATACAAACATACACCCACACTCACAAAATTTCGCCTTATAATATGAGACACCGAAGTTGTGATCATTACACACCAAAAAAATAATGTTAAGAGTTCTATTTAAACCCCTCCGTCCGTATCTAACAAGCATGTATAACGAGAATAATTAAGAAAAGATTTGTTCCGTATCAAGTGGCAAGTTGTAGGCTCTGCCTACCCTAATGAGACGCTGTCATGAGTAATTAAATTCTAAAACGGGTCTAAATTCGCGTACATATATTTATTTACTTATTCCCGACGTTTCGACGCGGTTGCACGCGCCGTGGTCACGGGTAGACTGTTGTTGTCTCTACCCTCAGTGTAATTAAATTCACTGCGGGTCGAACCACAAAACTGTCTATTCGAGTATGTCTGTCTGTCAGTCTATTCGCTGTCATGAGCTTATGTATTTATGAAAAAGGAACTAATAAGTGAAATATGTTGACGTCGCTTGTCTGAATATAGAGCAAGCGCAATAAAGTGGCAATCTGTTGCCTCTACCTACCCTAAAGGGGCACAGACGTAGTATGAAGTTCAAGTATGCATGTACTTAGCCTATAAGCTACAAGAACACAAATTAACTACAACCCTAGGCAAACAAGCACCTCGAACTAGGCATTTTCTGGTTGAGCTTGCTAAATCCTCGATCGCATCTTCGACCTTGTTCTAGATTGTGCTCAAGATCAAAACCATTATTCATAAAATTAAAATAAAACTTCTCCCCGTTCAAAGCTACTTCAGAAGCTGATCATATTTATACCACTTTGTTGTATAACTATTAAAATTCCTTTCCCTTTTCGTTGAAGTTCCCATAGGAAACACATACTTAAATACAGACAATATTTAGTATTACCCCCAGACTCGAGGACCACATCTGCTTTTTACAGAAAACACAAAAAAGTACCATTGCAATCGGATATTGCGTACATTAAAGTACATACATATTCTCATTATTGGTACAGACCACATTCCGATTTGATGCGGTGTCCAAAGTTCGTAAGTGGCAATTTAAAGAACAACATTTAAAGAATGAACGTTTTTGCAAATGAGCGATACACTATCACTTTAAACAACTTTTTCATGAAGAAAACAAAAATTTAATCGACCTTAAAGGCTATTCCACTAATCAATGGTGTCTTAATGGCGGTTATTTTATTATTTTATTTGTTTATTAATCATACAAATGAACAATTGATATACATAGCCCCACAAAACCATATATACGGTTTGACTGTGGGATCAAGATTCTCGCGTTCTAAACAATTCCAAATTAATGATAATAATGGAATACGGTAATTAATTTAGAATAGGTACAATCAAATCACATCAAGCTTACACCAGGGCACCCAAATTAATTGAAAAAAGGGCTATTTTAGAACTGCACTGTCTGACCCGTCATTGACTGCACAATGTTGAATGACAATGGTCGCTATTTTATCCGTTCAGCAGCTCGAGTACGATGGTGATAGCGTGCGTAATGCGCCGCGGTCCTATGTTCAACATTGACAACGCCAGAGGGCGAGCAAGCCTTTGCGCGGGGCCCTCGCGCAATCAAAGTGAAGTTTCACCGTCAGCCGAGTGGCGCGCCGCGCGAGTTTGTCGCCATCGTGCTCGAGCTGCTGGTGGCGAAAAAAGAGCTATCCACATACATCTGATGACGGCTGCTTTGACTGGCGGCGCCAACGTCAACTGAATGTTCAGTTACTAGGTAGTTTGCAACTTTACATTAGGTTGGCGGTGGCGCTGCTGGTCGGGGTGGCTGTCAGCAAGTATATGAAAATTAAGTAGTTATCGATTTCGCCTCAACAGATAAAATGGCTTCAATTGTCTACAACCGCCATTGTGACGCCATAAATTAGTAGCCCTCCTGAAAGATGTCATATTATGACAAATCTAAAGACAGTTAAGGTTGTGTCGACATACAACCTCAGCACCAAATCCAACATCCATTACTCATAACATTAAGCCATTACAACCAATTCAAAACATTATCTGCACAATAGCAAATACATTTACATAATCTGGAATCGAACCCGAGACCAATCCAATGACACCATCGAGCATTTGCATTAGAATGTGGTTGGACGTGTAATGAGTAACGCCGCGTGTCTTAACTAGTTGTGCAATGAATTGGTAAACAAAAAAAAAGGAATTCCAAGGTTGAGGTCATCTGAAAAAGTTTTTAGGGCATGAAATACATGACGTGCAGTGGCGTAGCGTGCCTTGGCGGGGCCCCATATAAAAATTTGATTGGGGGCCCTTAGGAAGGGTAAAGATTTCTCATAAAAGAAAAAAAATGTTTGCATAAAATTAAAAGAATTATTTATTCATAATAATTATCACTGTCACTTTTTTCAAAATTTTTACATTCAAATTAAATATACGCTCTCCTTGCCTTTTTTTCGGCAAACTCATTTATTAAATTATTTATAGCTGATGACTTTTGTCATTTTTGAAATAAATAAAAAAATTGGGAAGTTTTTATTAATTTTTGCTTACGCACATTGATACGGCAGATACGACGGTAGCTTCGCCCCCCTGGACATGACTTGAGTTGCCCACAACTAAGTGTAAGGCGTAAGCGTAAACTGTCTACACTCTTTTAAAAAATAATGTGGTTCCTATTTTTAAGTGACCACCTTGTACAACCATTATGAGAGCAATAAAGAATTGAGAATTGAGAGAATCTCCGACTGGGTGCTAGTCGTAAAAAGAGGATGAGGTCGCCCACGAAAGAGATTATGCCACGAACTATCTTTGACGTGAGACTGGCAATAATAGCGCAAGACCGGACTTTGTGTACATAGAATAAGGATCCCTTTGCCCAGCTGTGGGATCCAGAGGGCGAATAAATAGAACATGTCTTTTCTATTAGCTGTTCACAGTTACTCGTAAGTCCCGTTCTCATTTTTGTCTAGTTATAGCGATATTTTTTTTAAAAGAAAACAAGATATTATTTACTAAATTTCGATCTTCTTCTTATCGATTAGGTATAGTCAAGTGTGTGGCGAACTTGACTAACCCTGATGTCAGAGTTTTCAAACCGCACAACGGCCTCCTGACTTGGTTAAAGACTGTAGTCAATCGACAACAGCCGGGACCGACAGCTTAACGTGCCCTTCGAAGCACGGAAACGCTCTTTGGTCACCCATCAGGTTGATGCCTCTGACTGAAGTTTGATGATTTACATGTTTTCAAATGTCGTACATCAATTTAGTCAAAATCTTGTCAAAATTCGTATCGTTACAATGACAAAACTATACGACTGTTTATAGAGCCTACATCTGCTCTTCTCAAATTTTGACACAACGGCTGACATTTGCCCTCCGGCTGCATTGGCAACTGACATTCGCAAGCAGTTGCCAAAGAAAAAAAGATGGTCTTGTAACTCAACCAGTTAAGCTGTCGATCCTGGCTGATGTCAATTAACTATAGTCGTTAAAACTAAGTCAGAGGCCATTGCGCGGTTAGTCTAGGGTTAGCCAGGTTCGCCACACGCTTGACTATACCTACACGATAGGAAGTACTCAACCAGTTGCCAAAGACCATGATGATATTTCACTAAAATGACTGTCAAAAATCGATCTGCTGGTGCAATGTAATAAAGTCGTGTTATGAATTAAAAGTTATCAGTATAGAGCGGGACCCATTCGTAAAAAAGTCTTCAAATAACGATTTTCGTGGGACTCACCTCCGCCATACGAACTACTGGTATGTACTTATTTGGCATGTTTTCCTGAACACAAAAAGTGCGGTAGTCACTTTCTAAGGGTATGGAGGGGGTAGCTATGACGTATCAAAGATGGCGGCCGGTCCTATTTTATTTACGCTATTTTTAGATAACTACTGGGCAGATTTACTTAAATAGGGTCTCAAATGAAAGATAACTTAATATACATTGTTTTATTCTAAAGATGCATTAGTGTAAAGCTAGTAACAAAATAAATATTTTCAAAAAACGACATTTTGTAAAATTAATCTTTTTTTTACTGTGTGAAAAGAACATAAACCATTATGGTTACGGTAATTTTGCTTATTATAAAAAATAGTTTCACTTATCATCATTCTAATGAACCTAAAAATGTTTAAATCGAGCTGTAAACAACGGAACTGCAGCTGTCTAAGTGAGCGTGGGTAGCGCCGAACTGACTACGGTATTTAGATTTTGGTACGAATAGTCTTGAAAATAACGTGATAAAACGAGTAGAATCACAGAAAAATGAAAAAGTATTATGAACAGGCATAATTTTTTTTAACAGGCATAATTTTTTTTGACAAAAAATTTTCTTCATTATTTTTACGAACTGTTTTCAAAAATTCTCGTAACAAAAATAACGCTTTGTATCATATCGAAATAAAACTCTTCATACTTGCACGTACTTGCATTATATTTCAAAACAAAGGACTCAATGGTACTGGTCTGTACTGATGGACATGAGAGTGTAAACGTACGCACTCGAGGCAGAGGCAGGTCGCTGACGTGCGAGAGTGTACAGCCGCCGTTAAATTTTTTACATCGGCAACACTGAGATTCATTCCGAGGAATCCCTGCACCGTGCTGCGCCGTGAACTTTGGCACTTGTCGCTTCATTCATTTGAAATCATTTGGTCAGGCCCATGACACTGTTTGTACTAATAGCTACGAAATGGCGCTGCTATCGCCTTTAATTCGCCATCTTGTGACGTCATGCTGTATGTCAAGATAACCTCAAACTGTCATGATGGCGTCTTGTCACTGAGCAAGTACAAGTACGGTATTATGTATGATTGCTCTCATGGTTCGCACAGGCGTTTACTGAAGTGCATTGCTAAATAAATGCAGTACTTATTATCAGTTTTCGTCGCGGAAATGACTAAAATGCATATACATATATTTATTTTATTTTATGATTGTCATAAGCTTTTGCCATGTGTAACCCGTATTATTACCATTTAGCTTTGATTCCATATTAAATTTTGTTATTTATTTTGTAGGTAGGTGAAAAAAAATATTTTCGAGTGTCAACAACATTTGGTGACAATTTTATATCTAAAATAAATACATTTGTTTTGCAAATTATATTAGTTTTTTTATGACTTCTTTATAATAAATCTAAACAAACAAATGTGAATGACACCTTATTTATTGTATGCCTAAAACTAACGGACTGATTTTGATGGAATATGCTGATCTAGATTAATAAATAAGCTAATTTTTACTATAAAAAAACTAAACCTTATGTTCCAACAAATGGCGTAGTAAGTATTAGTAAATGAAAATATGAACAGTGCTTTTTGCAATTCTTTCTATCAATAAATAGCTAATTTGCTCAGTCGAGCTTTCAGTGAACCAGCTTATCTTCAAATCGTGCCATCGGCAAAAATAATAATATTTAGAACGTCCTTTCGGTGAATTGAGCTGTCGGTACAACAAGGTATCGGCTGAAGATTTTTTCTTTCCGATGGTCGGCGAACAGTGATTTTTATATAGAATTATACCGTTCAAGAGTAATTCTATGAACCCTGGCGACCTCGAGTTGAGTGCTCGTGTATTTTATGTTGAGTTTGAAGTTGAGATCCTTGTCACAAATCCTCCTCCGTCAACGATTTTTTCATCTTAGGCTGTTTTTGCAACCTGCTTTAACATGGAAACGCTTAAGTGTTGTGTTGGTGGTTGCACTGCAATAGGTGAAACGCTACGGTTGTTTTGTTTCCCGAGAAACAGTTGTCTAAGAAGTTTGTGAATATGTCTTTTCTCGCGCCAACGAATCCTATACTCCTTGAACTCTCTGAAGAGCAATTGTTGAAACAACGCGTTTGTCAAAAACATTTTGACAAAACCCAATTCGATGAAAAAGGCAAGAGAATTCGCTTTTCTTACACATGTCTCTTCACTGAAAACGGAATTGCTCTGGGTGAACCACTGAGTAAAGTAGGTAAGTCCATAAAATCTGTTACGTATTATTCTTAATTGGACACACTATACCTATTATTTTAATTTTCCAATTTAAAACTTTCCATCACGTGGGTCAGCTACAAAGAGCAGAGAGAGTAATGTGTAACCGTGTAATGACACTGGGGTCACCAAAAAAGATAACAATTCAAAAATTATAGTAGTCTTTCAAGTTGCCTGACAGCTCTTGCCAAAAAGGTCAGACGTGACTATCAAGTCATTGAAAATTTTTATTTTTTCTTTTACTTTTCCATTGATTATCATTGAACCATTTTGAAAACATGAGAGTGTTAAAGGTGTCACCTGGGTGTCACTCAAAAAAGTTCTTATCTACAATTTTTTCACAAAATGGCTGATTGCCATTTATATAAAGTGAAGTGTTCTGCGCTACATCATATTGACGGAATTGTGGCAACACATATGGGTCTATATTTGAGAATCTATCTATTCACTTTTATTTACTAGTTCTGGAAATTGGTTAAGCCTTTAGAGAAGAACCTATTCAGTTGTACAACAACTCAACTATAAGTACCATAACCTTGCCTCTCGTGAACTGACTAAATGTCTTACCACTGCAATACAAATTTATTCCTAGTGCAGGGTGAGTCGGCTGACAGTCTGTCCCATGAAGAAACCCAATAGGCATATTTATTACCCACTGTACTTTAAAACTATACCTACTGCTTTTAAGTATTTAAGTAATGTTAGTTATTACTACCCAGCAGCATGTCAAAGATTTATTTGTTTGTTCTCGGGTCATGGGTGTTTGTATTTGTCTTTATGTGTGTTTCAAAGGACCCACGACACAAGGGAAAACCTAAGTGTGGGCCTTTGAGTGTGCAGCGTTTATTTATTTGTTTATTCTTAATTATTTTCGAAAGCAAAGGATGAGGATGATACCCCAGAAATGACTTTGGTGATTGGAAGGGCTGGTACGTATATTTATTAATTAATAAAACTATGTATCTAAAAAATCAATCAGGGTAAAAAAGATTTGATTCGTGTAATGTAACTTTAACCATAGCATGTCATATTACATAATCTAGTTATCTGAAAAAAAAATATCTGAAAAGGAGATGCTTTGCATTTTTATTTAGATTTTATTTGAATTTTTATCTATGTCTGTTTAAAGTGCAATCATCCTCCAAGAACAGACAAAAAATTAAACTTAGAGGGTACCAACCTAGTAGCTGTTACGTAGCAACAACATAAAGGCAACAGCTACTCAAGAGTCTGTTACAACTCATGTATGATTTATTAAAATGGGCCAAAGATTCAAATAAAAAAAGCTTTATTAATGCTTTTAAACTAGCTAAATTTAGGGCTCCTCATGAAGCTAAAGAACTTTTTTTAAAGGAACCCATATCAAACATCAACAATTTTTTTAGTTTTAAAAGGCGATAGCAGCGCCATTTCGCAGTTATTGGTACTAACAGTGTCATAGGCCTGACCAAATGATTTCAAATGAATGAAGCGGCAAGTGCCAAAGTTCACGGCGCAGCACGGTGCAGGGATTCCTCGGAATATATCTCAGTGTTGCCGATGTAAAAAATATAACGACGGCTGTACACTCTCGCACGTCAGCGACCTGCCTCTGCCTCGAGTGCGTACGTTTACACTCTCATGTCCATACCAGACCAGTACCATTGAGTCCTTTGTTTTGAAATATAACGCAAGTACGTGCAAGTATGAAGAGTTTTATTTCGATATGATACGAAGAGTTATTTTTGTTACGAGAATTTTTGAAAATAGTTCGTAAAAAAATGAAGAAAAATTTTTTTACAAAAAAAATAACGCCTGTTAAAAAAAATTATGCCTGGTCATAATACTTTTTAATTTTGCTGTGATTCTACCCGTTTTGTCACGTTATTTTCAAGATTATTCGTACCAAAATCTAAGTACCGTAGTCAGTTCGGCGCTACCCACGCTCACTTAGACGACTGCAGTTCCGTTGTTTATAGCTCGATTTAAACGTTTTTAGGTTCATTAGAATGCTGATAAGTGTAGCTATTTTTTATATTAAGTTAAATTACCATAATCCTAACGGTTTCTGTCCTTTTCACACAGTAAAAAAAGTTTTATTTTACAAAATGTCGTTTTTTGAAAATAATTATTTTGTTACTAGGTTTACACTAATGAATCTTTAGAATAACGATATATATTAAATTATCTTTCATTTGAGACCCTATTAAAGTAAATCTGCCCAGTAGTTATCTAAATATAGCGTAAATAAAATAGGCCCAGCCACCATCTTTGTTACGTCATAGCTACCCCCTCCATACCCTTAGAAAGTGACTACCGCACTTTTTGTGTTCAGGAACATATGCCGAATAAGTACATACCAGTAGTTCGTATGGCGGAGGTAAGTCCCACGGAAAAGAACTCATTCTCCTTGGGTCCCGCTCTAGTAACAAATCACGCGAGAAACAGCAATGGAATGCTAAACTCGTATCGAATAGACAGGTAGGCGTAGGCGTGGCCTTTGCGCAATACCTAGGCTACCTAGGCTGCCTAACTTCTAAACCTAAGAACCTAAACTAGATTAACAGGAAGAAAATTATACCCTGTAACCGTCTTGTGGGTAATATAACGAAATATTGGAAACACGTTACTGATTGGTGATTACGTGTGTTTTCTAGGTAGTAATTTTGGATTAAATGTGTTGGAATCAATATTATGAAAGGTAATCTTATGCTTACTTTATATTCTCGCTTATATGTATGTCGTCGTCATCAGCCCACATAAGTCCCCACCGAGGGGCACGAATGTATGTATGTATTTATGTATTTTGTTAATTTAAATTAGCTAACGAAAATCAAGGGTGTGAATCAGTCCAGGAAACTGAACAACTTTCCCCAGGGAAGTGGCAATTTATCACGAGAGTTTCTATGCTTCGGACGGCACGTTAAGCTGTCGGTCCCAGCTTTTGTCGATTGACTAATTACTTGGCTAGTTAATTGAGTTGGGTATAATTTTCGTTAAAACTAAGTCAGAGGCCATTGTGCGGTTTGAAAACTCTGACACCAGAGTTAGCCAAGTTCGCCACATACTTGACTATACCTACACGATAAGAAATCAAAATATGTGTAGGGTCGCTGGGGAAAGTTGCTCAGTTTCATGGATAGAATCATGGGTACTTACATCAACAATAAATTGCGCTATTAATTGCACAATAGGGAAGCTAGAGCTATTGAGCTTTAAACAACAGATGACAGATGTTAGGCTTGTTTAAAATGATTATCTATCTATATCTATACATGTTATAAAGAGGAAAGATTTGATTGTTTATTTGTTTGCATCGAATAGGCTCCGAAACTACTGGACCGATTTGAAAAATTCTTTCACCATTAGAATCCTACGTTATCCGGGATGGACATAAGGTACATGATTTTCCCGAATTCCTATGGGAACGACGTCCCGCGCGGGAAGCTAGTTGATAATAAAGTTAATGATCACTACTACTCGTAAAACGTTTGCGTAAGGATCACCTTCAAAAATAATAGTTTTAATTTACTGGTTTATTTTTTGTAATTAATTAACTTTCTTATTTGTTCATTTTCGTAACACAACAAGTACCCTAAATAGGGAAAAAACTTACATCATAAGTTTACTTCTTTGTCCCATTGGGGTAGGTAGAGAACAAAAACTGCCACTACGATCCAAAATTCCAAACACACCTCTTTCGCTTTTTCTAAATTAACATAATTCGCGACATACTACTCGTTGGATTTGGGTTTAGATTATTTATTAAATTATACATTTAACATTGCTGTTTATACTTCATATATTTTCGATGGATCAGTCATTTGAATCTTCAAAATTTAATTATGAAAATGGACCAAAGGGTTGTTATCGTCCTTTATCGGTCTTTCTACTACCCATTTCCCTGCGCTTTGATAATACTAATGCATTTTCTTTACAACAAAGAATAATGCATTGAGCGTAAAGATATCTAACTAAACAACCCAACAATAAAACAACAGTTATACACGTATATTTCAAACAAAACGCTTCCATAGTATCTTTACATCTCTCTTAGTTATTAAGAACGTTGCACTGTCGACATTAATAAAAGCGAATACAAAGTTCTTAACAACTTCGTGAGAAAATGAAGCATGCGAACTGTGATGAATTGATGAAGTAAGCATCCGTTAATCATGGGTAAGCAAAGGCTTAATAATGTTTTGTTCCTGTGCCGAATTGCTTAAACAATAAACTGGCAGCCATTTTCTTTTTATGGGAAACTTTTTTGCCGCCTAAAACAACAAAGCGTCCTTTGTCTATGAATTTAAATCTTGAAAAATATAATCATAACGAAAAAAAGTGAATATTTTTGTCAAACTAAAAATAAGTGTAAAAATAAAGATATTATTTATTTAACTTACATTAAATAATTTGTCAAACTTCATAATGAATTAAACTTTTTAACGTTTCTAAATCTTACGCGTATGAAGTAAAACCGCACCTCATGTTAGTACCTAATGGTACCTATTCAATTTAACCCATATAATTAGGACATGAAAGTTTTAATTATCTCACATAAGTAAATTTAACATTTAATACATCAAAGAAAGTAATTAGAAAGTCTTATCAAACTCTACAAAAATAAAAATTAAATCCTTACCTTGAAAACAAACATGACGTCCTCTATTCCCAAAAAAACTAACTGTCAAATTTCCCGCGTTTTCCACAGCAATGGCGGGCGTTCACCAAGGAGTTTGCACACTTGTGGCCCGCGTTCGGCGCCTACTTGTATTTATAATGTCGCACATTTCGTTTCAACAGCGCACTGTTATATTGTTATGCAGCCTGTGCCTGGTTTTGTAATGTTACACCCTCGATGTGATCTAATTCCTGGCGTGCATCATACCTGATTCAGTTCTCAGGTCCTGGTAGACAATGAAAATACTTATATTTTATACAAAAGGAAGCGAACACCTTCAAAGAGTCACGGAACTACTTATATTTGTCTAATTCTACAATAAGGGTGTCTAATTAGGTCTCTAAACACTTTTCTTTTAGAAATTTTCCGTTTTATTATTAGAAGTAATATTACTTATGACCTTTCGTCTTTCAAGTCTGCATCACATTCATCAGGTACTTAAATTAGTTTTCAGATTTTTTAAATACTTACTTACAGATGTGAAAATACATATTATTTTACAATTATAAATAATTTTTCCGGTAATCTTTTGCCAATATTTTATCTGTCGTGTTACTTTTTTTTAGTAATTGTTTATTTATCCTTGTCAAAACGTACCTTTTGCTTTTTCCTGAAAAATTTACTCTTTAAGTATCAGCCACGTAGTATTATAACAAAACGTAAACAACAACAAACATTATTATCAAAGCAGTCGCACCTGAACGAAATTTCATTCAAACCTGCCGCTGACATACAAACATACGAGTGGATACAGGTTTTCGCGTCCATAACGCGTGATCTAGATATTTCAAGCAAGGCCAAGAGCAACCACTAGCCGTATAGTCGGAGAGATAGTAGTTAGAATGGCACGGTTGTATACAGTAGCCATAACGTATTTCTAAGTTCGTATAACGAGTTTACAAATAATTTTTAGGGAAAGAAAAATATTCGGAACGAATGTAAATTCTTTGTAAATACCTTTACGCGGGTAAGCATTTTAAAAATACTGAACTATAACAAGTATAGTTCATCTGGCTCTTCAAGTAACTGAAATACTCAAGTAAGTGCTCACTTACTCTACATATTATGTTTGAGAACTAAGTAATGACGAAGGGTAGAAAATAAGAATAACAGTAGCCAAGACAATATAACTTTGTTGTTATTTTAGCTTAACTTAATGTTGATCCTTATGAATATTATAAACGCGAAAGTTTGTATGTATGGATGGATGTTTGTTACTCTTTCACATTCAAACGGCTAGACCAATTTTGATAAAATTTGGTATGGAGGTAGCTGATACTCTGGATTAACACATAGGCTACATAATTTTCCCAAATTACCACGGGAACGAAGTCCCGGGCAGAAAGCTAGTGCCTACATTATAAATCTTTAAAACAACAATATTTTCGACAAAGTTTGCTAAGAGTCGTTAGCAAAAACAAACCATTATTTCCTTAACGAAACTCGTGTCTTTTAAAAATCTAATTTGACTTGACAGAAAAAGCTTCTGTATCTTATACTACAATCTAGGACTAGGACTGAACGCAATATGATCCGTCAACGCTGACCATCTGACTATACTTATGAAATTCAACAGATCTTGTTTTTTTATACTTTAGTACACACGTAATTAAAGAGCCACACTAATTAGAGTCACACTAAGACACCTAGGTACATACTTCTCCTATCTCACTAAGGTAGAGTACTTAGATGAATATTATTGAGCCAAATAATAGAGCATAAGAAACCAAGAACAGTCGATAAAAGACAGCGTTTTTAATGACTGATCCTACCTTTTAATATACTCTGAAAATTATTGTCAACTCTGACGTCAAGTGGTTGCACTTTTTCGGCAACCAATTGTTAATTCTCAATCGAATAAGTTAAATTAACACAAAACATCAAAAACAAAAACATTCAAAAACATTTTTCAAAACAAGCTTTTATTTAAATGTTTATATTTTTACGTAATCTTTTCAGCCAACCAATCCTTTCATTCAATAAATAGTCTGCAGGCCGAGTACGATAGTGACAACACTGCGACAACATCGCGGTCCTATGTCAAAATTGACAATTGACAACGCCATAGGGCGAGCAAGTCTTTGCGCGGGACCCTCGCGCAATCAAAGGGAAGTTTCAGCGTGAGCCGAGCGCGAGTTTATCGTTATCGTGCTAGAGCTGCTGCTATCTTGAGCGGTCTACCATATCTGTTTTAGAATAACGTCATGCATTGTCATCCACACTAAACGTGTACGCAAAATGTCAGCGAACAAACAAACATCCATAACAGGTAGTACATGTATTGCAAGTTAAAGAACTGCAGTAGCACAATGCCATTTACGAATAACCTACATAAGTATAATATTTTAGTTTCTTGAAAACTTAAAAACATCCATAACAGGTAGTACATGTATTGCAAGTTAAAGAACTGCAGTAGCACAATGCCATTTACGAATAACCTACATAAGTATAATATTTTAGTTTCTTGAAAACTTAAGAAATCTGTAATATTTTCACACTAACAGGAAAAATAATGCAAAATGCTAATGAAAGTAATTTGCATTCCAAAAACGTAAAGGCCGTTATTAGACCCTGTAGGCCTCAGTCTCAATACAAGCGAGTCTTTGGTAATGAGTCGTTTACCTCATGATGTTGAAGATTTACTCTAGTTGAGTAGATAATATCGTATGTTGGGTCAAAGGTGACAATAACAAACACATGTCCTTCTGTCTTAAATATTTATAACTAAAAGGCTTTGTCCTGACTAGTCTCTGAATGATGAATCAATGCACAGCTTAAACGTCTAGCTGTATAGACATGAAGTTTGGCGTATTTCCTATATGATATACTTACCTAGGTTTTACAGTTAAACCCGTTTTTAGTTATTTTAACAAACTGCCTTTGTGATAACTAGAATTTCCTAATTATAACTAGAATTTACTACTAATTTTAGTTAAAACTACAGGCCGAGTACGATAGTGACAGCGTCGCGACAACACCGTGTTCCTATGTCAAAATGTTTTGACAACGCCATAGGGCGAGCAAGCCTTGGCGCGGGACCCTCGCGCAATCAAAGTGAAGTTTCAGCGTGAGCCGAGCGCGAGTTTGTCGTTATCGTGCTAGAGCTGTTGCTGGTTCTTAATATGAGCCTAAGTTAAAATTGGTATAAGAGAAACTTGTTGAAGATTGAAAATATGGACAAGTTAGGTTATGTTTTCATATTTTTGAATAAAAGTTAATTCTAGATTTTGCAAATGCGTTTAGTTAAGTATTTTCCGAAAACCTCTCTGGAAACGGAGGAAAAAGAAATGCATAAATAATGTGTTCGTCGATTTCGACCAACTGTTAGACCACATAGCCTAGCGGGCTATATGCTTGCTGGTTATATTAGGGCTCTATAGACATGTGTTCGATTCCCGGTCAATGTTTTTAGTAGATCCATTGTCTAGATCCATCATGTATCTGAGATGTTTTATTCACACGTGCTGGCGCGCGGAATGCGCCGCGGTCCTATGTCAATTGAGGGCGAGAAAGCCTTTGCGTGGGACCCTCGCGCAATCAAAGTGAAGTTTCACCGTCAGCCGAGTGGCGTGCCGTACGAGTTTGTCGCACATCATGCTCGAGTAGCAGATTAAGAAGCCTGGAGTACACCCAACTCCTTAGCAACTTACAGCCTCCAACAAATATACAAAGCGTTTGCTCGTTATTTTTCAGAGTTACATGAATTTTTAATTAGTATTCACTTTAGATACTTTTGTCTTTAGACTACATTGCCAAGACTTAAACCATTTTAACCCCTCTATCTTCGTTGGGGTTTAACAAGTGTTTAATATACTTTATGAAACCCTTAGGTAATCGTACTTATTACACTACTTTACATACATTTGAACTGCTTAAAAGTTATTAAGGTTAACTATTGAGTAGTACTTTATTATGCAGACGCAATAACTACCTACTTGTGTTTTGAGTTGACGCACACTCGTTGCCGCACCTTTCGTACGGTCTACTCAACGTAATACTTAACACGTTACTGGTGATGAGCTAATATGAATTTTTTTTTGCTAAGTAGTTTTATAAGTAATCGGTTGAAAGTTGTGGTAAAGCAGACACAGTTTTCTAATACAAAGGTAAATCAACTGATCGTACAAGTTGGATGGAGAAGCAATTTTTTTTTCATATTTCAACCTAAATTTCTTGGGGAAACATTTTCAGTATCGTGTAAAATCCTTAATTTTCGCTTGCTTTTTTAAAGTAAAATTGTTAATCTTCTTCTTAGCGAGTCGATGGCAAGTAACTATAAAGTTGTGGCCCAGAACGTAGCCCCTTGAACGGCGGATTGAGTAGCGTCCATTAGGTCTTGTTGCGTGCAGGTGGTAGGGCACGCACTGCATGTTGCTAGGTGGGCCATGGTTTGTACCTCTCCGCACACACAACCCAGGTCTGTGTTTTTGGAAAATCCCCACCGGGCCATGTTGTCTTTGCTACGGCCAGTCTGTGTCCGAAGTCTATTTAAAGATTTCCAGACCGGCCAAGACAACTTGTGTCCAGGCGGGAGACTTTCGGTAGGTGGAACAAAAGGACTTGGGAGGGAAACTCGTTCACGCCAAAGGCGACGCCTACCCTCTGGCGGCTCGGTGGTAAGTGGTTTTTATTGTTAATAATAAAAATTGACTATTTTCAGACCCAGATCCATAGAATGTTTGTAACAATGCAACTTAAACACTATGTTAGTAAAAATTATAAATAATAATAAAACGAAACACAATGAAACACAAAATGAGGGTAACTACTTACCCCAGATGGGTAGACTCACTGAACTTTTAACACTGTTGTTTGGTGAACCTGCCCATCAGGATCGAGTCGAGTCGATCCCCCACCAAAAAAATATTAAGAATATTTAATTAGATCTTAGGTCGTGCTGTATACTGTAACAAGTACATTAGGATATGTAGAAATATGTATATGTACTCTTTATAGAATCACCAACCTTGCTCGGGGCAAAAATGCCTGCGTAGATTATTTTATACAGGTTTATGTGGTGATAAAGTCACTTCAAGTTAACGTGTGTCTTGTATTTCCTGATCTGATGAAGATAAATTTAAAGTAATTTTACGATGTGTCATTATAGGTCTGCTTACTTTACTTTCTTTAAAAGGGCAAAGGAGTCATGTTTTTATTTATTAAAAAAAAAGCTTTGTAGTTTTGTCGTCTCGTGGTACAAATTGCTAAAAGGAAAAGATATATTTTTTCTCATCATTTCTTTAGTTGCGTAAGAATTGTGTTTGTTTGTTGAGCTTTAACGTCTATTTCACTAATAAATGGCACTTCAATGGCGGTTAAATGACAATGATGACCATTTTATCCGTTCAGGTGGTATAAATTCAGAACTATATTGAAACCTCATACACTTGCTAACCACCGACACGACCAGCAGCGTCCGCCAACTCTACATTAAGTTGCTATCTACCTAGCAACTGAAAATTCAGTTAGCCATGGTGCTTCCAGACAAGGTAGCTCATCAAATGTATAAGGTTTATGTAGTTCTAAATTTTGCCACCTGAACGGATGAAGTGGTCACCATTACATTCCACCGCCATTGAGTCGCCATCATTGGTTTGTAGAATAACCGCTCACAATCATTATTACATTTTGCATACCTACACGTTTGTCAGGGGCTGCATAGAAGGATTAGGATACGTATTTATTTCGATTTTCCCACGGGAACTGGATGAGAATTATGTAGGTAAAACCGCGAGAATAGGTACCTATGTTAGTTGTAAAATAAGTGCGTCACGTAAATAGGCATTGTAATATGAACACCTAGTAGAACCAAAAGTCTTTCTTTCAAAACATATTAATACCTGAGTTTAAAGCTTTAATCTAGTATATCTGCGCCCGCGCAAGGTCGGCGAGAGCTTGCTACAGTTCCGCATTGCATCGATCAATGACTCATGAGTTTCATTTTCCTTTTTTTCTTCGATAACCGGCTTTAATTTGTATGGGGATTTCGTCACATTTAACGTGAGTTATCGATGAGGATTATTTCAAAAGATTTCAAAAAATAATATGTAAGTATATTTAAATATTAATAGCTTTCCGGCCGCGTGGACTACAGGTTATATCATGCCTAACTGTGAGATAAAATGTAACCTATGTTCTTTCTCATGCTTTAATCTATCTCTGTACCAAATTTCATCGAAATCGGTTCAGTAGTTTAGGCGTGAAAGACGAACAGACAGACAGACAAAGTTACTTTCGCATTTATAGTATTAAGTAAGGAAGTAAGGATTGTTTTTTGGAGTGACTTTATAGAGTGATTCTCCACATAAATCTGAACTTTCTTTAAGGATCTCACATATTGTTAAAAAAAAATTCGTCTTCTCTTATAAATGCATCATCAGCTGATAGCACAAGTTGTATGGAGAGTAGTTTTTTTTTATTCGACCTATCTATATGCCTTGAGGAAATTTGTTCGTGGGCTGATTCACTTTTTTTATATAATTTCGCTAATTTAAGGTCACTCTTGGCAGGCCCGTGTCCCTCGGTGGGGACGTATATGGGCTGGTAAAAAAAAGGTCACTCTCAATATAGGGTAGATTTTAATAGGCCTGAACAATAAAAAACAGATAAGATAAAAAATTATGTTTTTTAATACTAAGATTTATTACTAAACTTCGTTGGGATCAAAAGGTATCCTATTTTCGAGGCCTCAAACAATTTCTGCGAAAATAATTGGGTTACGGAAAGAAGGAAGGATAAACAACAAACTCACTTTCTCATTTATTATACAGGGTGTAAAAGACAGCTTAGCGAATACTTATGAATGGTGGAATCTAACCATAACTATGATCAGTAATTATTTTTTTCGAAAATGTCAAGTTCAGGAGTCTTCGTTATTTACCTACTTTGGCGCTACGCAATGTATCGCGTAACCGCGCCGACATACATTACTGGTTTTCGTGTTTTACGCTGTTATTGTTGTTTTTTTTACTGCAAAAAAGATTATATTCGAATAAATAATTCAATTTTAAAGCAGAAAATATTTAAAAACTTAAAAAAAAATTCTGAAGGAAAATTCCACTGGAAAATCATTTAAAATGATGGTCTGAATTCAGGGTTTAAATTTTTGCTAAGCTGTCCTTTACACCCTGTTATACTAGGAATATGAATAAGAAAGGTGTGTACTTAATTATTTACTTTGTTTTCTCGTTTCTGTGCAGCTTTTTAGAAAAAGTATAGAGCGCGTTGATGTCTTTTATATGGCGTATTGAATAATCTTTGAAAGCTTTTGCTAGAATTTCAGGTTTAGGTTCCAATTAAAATTGCTCTTTCCCCATAGTTGTTGGGTTTGTTATTTCTGTACCTACGGTCATTATTTTCTGTTCTATTTTTTGAAGTACACACGGCAGCACATCAGGCGATGCATATTGACCTTGATGTCGCCCTTATCTCGCTCACAATAGTGCAAACGGGTAACCTGACTTGCTGCTGTCTGTACTTTAATCAAATAGGTTCTCTTAGTACTTGACTTAGTTTAGGACATCAATTTAGCTTCCAAGCGCGTCTGACCTACCTGGCAGGTAGCCGAACGCGTAACCTTTAAGTTTACAATTTACTTAGATATTTACTGCAAAACCGAAGAATCAAAGATTTATGGGTTTTTAGAAAGTACCTTCAACCTAACAATTTGCAGTAATTAAAGATACATACAGTCAGAAGTACCTCCTCCTTTTTTTGAAGTCGGTTAATAAGAATTATGACATACCAACATACCCTCACGCCTATAATCCCTATCAGGTTAGGCAGAGCATCAGTGGTTAAACAGCTCGATGCCACGATTCATATAAATAGGTACGGAGGGTGTGATAAAATATGATACGAGAGGTTGTCAGCGTATATCGCCCACAATACAGCAAAACCCTCGCATCCCACTTAGGTACTAACTGAGAGAATAAGAATTAAAATAAGATTTATAATAAAGGTTGTAAACAAGAACTGAGGGCAAGAACTCCAGCATTATGAGTTAGGAGGTACGCCGACGACGAATCCGTTTTCATTCTCGTCATGCCCCAGAGTGGGGTGACACAGAGGGACAGGAGATACGCAAGAGTGGCGTGAGTCTGAAGGGAGTCAAGAAAGTACGCGCGGAAAACAGTGCTAGAGCAAGTAACTCGCGTAAGACGTCACCTTTCCACCGTAGGGATGTAGAGGTATAGACCTCTCACGTTGGAGGGTGTAGAGGTTCTATACCTCTCACGTTGGAGGGTGTAGAGGTTCTATACCTCTCACGTTGAGCTGAAAATCAGCGTTGGGGCCTCGGCTTCAACACATGCTGAGCTGTGTATTTATATTTATATTATACGTTGTTTTTTCGTTTTCTGTATGTTTGCTTTGCTTTTATTGATTTTATTTTATGTCCTGTGTTTTACATTTTATTTTATTTTCTTTGTGTTGTAGTGTCTTATGTCAAATAAATATCTTGAATCTACTTGCAATGCCTTTTGCTAATGATTCTGTAATCAAAATAATTTGCAGCTTGTGACACAAAAAAAAAACTCTAGGCACAGCTGAAAATCGGTTTGTTGTCTGTCATAGACAGCAAGTATGCTGAGTTCTGTGTCCTATTTGCTTCTACAATCTACGTCACACATTTCGCTAACTTTTTTTTTTAAATTGTATAAGAACATTGTACAATGTTACAAATTGTTAAGAAGCAATAAAGTTTATCTATCTATCTATCTATCTATCTACATTTTCTTCTGTGGCTTCGGCCGCGCAAGTTAGGTATCTCTATAATAAATGCCATAAAAGTGATTCTCTGCATTTTCCTGGTCTCCACATATTATTCTTCCAGTTACCAGCTCCCTAAGAGCTACGCTATAGTAATATCGATTCGGTCTATATAACCGCAAGGCTGGTCGGACCATGGGGTGGTGGAGGGTCCTGTTATAGATTGTAATACTTAGGTAACTATAATAGTATTACCCTGAGGTAATATCTAAGCTAATTTTCACACAGCCTGAAAAAGTCGTTAACAGATAAGTCAGCAGTACAACTAATTTTATCATAAGTATCACGGAGGCTGGACTAGAAGTGAAAGAAAAACTTAGAATGTACCTACCAGCTGTCAATACTTCCCAGACATACCTACTGTAGAAGGTAGACGTCCCGGAGGCGAAAGCCACCTAATCACCAACTATACTCATGTTTCATTTAATAACCTGTCAGAACGTATGTCAAACGTGACGTCATGTGAACTACGTGTTGCTCTGCCTACCCTATAAAGGCGTGAGTGAGTGGATAGATGGATCCATCAGCCTTATGATTATGTTGTGACTTACAGAATCAAGATGTAGACTCGTTCGTAGGGCTAACTCACACGCAGGCATATAATTACACACACACACCCACTAACACACACTAGCACACACACACACACACACACACACACACACACACACACACACACACACACACACACACTAACACACATACTTATACACACACTCATGTACACTTACATAAATTATGTTCGCTAAATACTAGGTATGTTGTTGTTAAAATACTTTAAAAAACGAGCAATTAATTATTGTTACATTTTCGTCTCTAACTCCGCTAGAATTGTTACGGGGAACGAGCGAGACAACTCCAACACAAGTATTTTATTACTTACTGGGAGTGTCTCATTTTTGTTTGTATAAATTAAGGAGTAATAAAAGTTTATTTTATTTTTATTTATTTATTTTATTTATTTATATCTCAACACAACACTATAATTTTGTACTCAACTAAAAGCTATACTTTACCAAACAGACCCAGAGCAACAATTTATCTGAAATAGAATCTGTTACTTGCGTTTAATGTCGAGAAGGTAAACAATGGAGTATTACAACTATGATCTAATTATTGCACAATACAATCAACTGTTACATCGACCTGTTACAGTAGGTGAGTACCATATCGATAGGTCTTTTAGAGTCAAGTCACATGTGTTTAGGGTGCTTTCACATTAGATTGTGATAGGCACTTTGATAGGCATAATGTAAATACTACAGGGTGAAATTGAAAACATTCGACAAATGAGGGATGAATCTACCCATGATTACGAACAACTTTTTCTATGGGACCAACTTTGTTACTAAAAATTAAAAAAATCAGTTACTTATTCCATATATTTTGGTTGAGAAGGTATTGAACTTTTGTATGGAACAGAAGATTTTTATTTTTTAGTAGGAAAGTTGGTACCTACAATAGAAAAAGTTGTTCGTAATCATGGGTAGATTCAACCATCGAAGTTTGTCGAATGTTTTCAATTTCACCTTGTAGAACCAAACATAAATTGGATTTACTAGACAGTCTTCCCTTTTGTGGATTCCTTTGTGTAATCATAACTTACCTTTAGAAAAATTTAAGACATTAATAAACAAATTATTCGCTCGTAGCCCAGTGCAATCGCTAATCTGAACCGACCAGTGACTAAGCAACGTACCTACACAGAGGCAGGGAATCTGGGCCCAACCAGCGGGGCTAGCATACACACGCGAGATAATTTTGTCAAGGTCATTCTAACTGTTCCGGAAGGTCGGATCGAGATACATATGATAATATATGTCACATGCATATGCTAGCGTAGCAGGGTTAGTCAAGTTCGCAACACTTCAATAGTTAAGGAAGGAAGCAATACAAAAACCAGCATTATTCAATAAAAGAACTTTATTAATCACTAAACGGAGAAAATAATATCGTAGTAAAATTATATAAAGATGGCATCTATTACTTAGTACAATATATCCTAGCCTAGCTTAAAATACAGCGACTTTTGTACATACATCTTTTCGCTATACCTGAAGGGCTACCGTTTAGTCAATTTCGATTGAATGTAGGTACATTGCTGTGTTTGGTTTACAGATTGTATGCAGAATTTCCAATAAAAATCGACTTCATCTTACGTGGTAGCCTTCCCTGCAAAATAACAACACACTAATGATTTGGATTTGACAGCTTTTAAAAAACATGTTTTGGTAAAATCTTAATTTGCAAGTACATTAAGTAACGTTTAGGTACATCTAACATACCCATAGTGTGTCTTTATAGTAGTAGGTATAAAAGAAAATTTGGAAAGTGAATCAATCCCCTTAAAATGAACCTCTTTCCCTAAAAACCATATTAGAAATTCTTGAGATAATTTCTCGGTTAAATAATTAGTTACACTTTTATTGTGACATTAATGTTTTTTCATATTTCAGCCTGTTTCTCGGGGAGTTCTTCCCTCACTTAGCTGGTTGACCTTTCATATTCGCTTACAAAAATCATTTATAATAATATTATATTTTCATCTGTCAAATCCAAATCTTGACAACCAGCAACAAAATCTAACAACGAAACAACAGTCAGTACATTCACAAACCACACTCTTCTTGCACGAACACCAAATACAATTATAATCTATATACAGTACAATTTTATATCCAAATTCTTTGTCTACCAAGGTTTTAATATTGGGAATCATAAATCATAACGTTGCATGTATTATATTAATATTGATTTTTTACATATCAAGCTTAACGCATTGGACTTTCCACCGTCCTTGTTTCGTTTGCGTAAAAGGTAAAATCGCGTATCAACTGTCAAGCGTATGCTGCTTTAGAGTGTACTTGTCTGTAGTGTATAAAGGAGCTTGCACACTTACAGTTTTTTCACTCAAACATCTTATTACATTATTTTAAATTCAATCGTTACATATTTTCCGAATTTAGATTTCAAAAACTGTCACATAAATATGAAGGAAGACTACCTTAAAAATAAAAGATTATTTTATAAAATGTGTGAGCGAAAAAGCCATTTAATGTAAAAGGTTAAGTATACAAACATAGATTGCTTAAATAGTCTGACACAGAGCAAGCCTATTTTAATACAGAAAAAAAAGTAGCACTAAGTGTTCTTAGTTAAAAAAAAACTTGCTAGTTTTTTTTTGGATTAAGTAAAACTTGTATATTTAAAAGTAGACATTTAAAACGTAAAAGTCATTAAGGCCTCCTGACAATTATGTAGGTTTTTCTGTTAAGTAAAAAATGATTTAATAACTAATTTATACATTAAATTTGTTAGATTATGATTTTAAAACGATGGCAGACAATAAGGAAATTAGATGTTTAAAAAAATTATTTTAATAGGATTTGAAAAAAAATTACTCGTAGTAAATATTACTTTCATTCCATCATAAAATCTTTGAAGAGTAACAGAGATGGACAGTTGAGTTTCAATATTTCTTATATTATAGAATTCTATGGGTTTTACAACTACGCTTAGCTTGTAAGGGTAATATAATACGTATATTAAAAATATAAAATAATGTCAAAGGCAAACATGTGAAATTATGAATAGTGTATAATCTTATTTAATAGTCTGTGCTTATTGAGTAGGTACAATTAATTCCACTAGAGTAGAAGCAGTTTTGCATACCACGCAATTAAAATCTGTGACAATGCTACCTGAAGAGATTTTTTTACGTCATCTGATTAACTCGAATCTAGAGATGTACTATCTACGACCGAAATTTCTAAACGTCGAATGTCAGAACATCTCTGTTTTGCGGTATACAGATGACAGTGATAAGTAGTGACAATTAAAGGCCGTAAAGGCGTATCTATTGTAGATAATATAGAGTAGAGCCCCTGGTACGGAACCTGCAGACGTAGTATCCTACTTTATTTTGACAGATTTTTTATGCCTTTGAGTCCATCTAACTGACACATTTTTTGTCTAACGGTCTATCTCAGTCATACACGTAGAGTGAAAAAGAGACAGAATAATAGACAAAACGGTAGTAGTAGTAGTTAATATCATCAATGAACTGTCAACAATGGAAGAGTAATAACACACATAAAAATAACTATGTGGATGCTAGTTATCTCTTTTTGATCTTGTTAGAAATAAAAAGACAATAACGTTATTTAGTTCTGTCAAATTATTTTAAATACTTACATAAGTAAGCTCTCTTGACTCTTTATAATCTATGTAAACTATTGAGAGTAGTAATAATCCTTACTTCATTACACTAATATTATAAAAGTGAAAGTGTGTTTGTTTGTTTGTCCTTACTTCACGTCTAAACGGAGCAAAGGATCAGATGGAGGCCTGGAGAGTGACATAGGCTACCTTTCCACGCAAATGAAGTTGCCGGCGAAAAGTTAGCAGAACCATATAAATCTGAAAGCTTTTGTCTAGTGGAACAACTAAAACATAAAATATCAAGCTTTTCCATAATGCGGGACAATTTCTTATTGTATGGTAAAAAAAGCACCACTTTGGAGATTAAGAATGTAATATGTTAAGCTATATTAATCGCTTTTAATTGTTACTCCTAAAGTGGAACTTATTACCAAACAGGCACATTAAAAAAAACAACTAAACAATTTCAAATTATAGCGTCAGGGTCGCCAAGTGAAAATATTGGTGACGCCCTCAAGTAACATTTTTTTGTTATAGTACCTATGGTAATGAGAATTTATTTGATTTCTATAAAAACCTTTGATTTAGTAATACTCCAATAAGTCAACAATAACAATTCAAAATAACGCATGCAACTGTCGTTTATCAGTAATATGTCGTAGGCACAATTTTTCAATAGTCAATGAAATAAAAACATTCTATAAAATATTCTGTACGTATATCTTCAGTTGTAAATTAAGGCAATCAATTCGTAAAGGCACGATTCATGTAAATATTTATACGCTTATAATATTAACAGTATGTATTTGCATAATATTAACGTTACTTCTAAGACCATTACATATAGTATTAGAATGGACGACATTTAAACCCCAAAAAAGAATCTAAAAAGATTTTTTTGCAGTTTACAGGTTTTAGTATTATTTGTATGAGGTTCTGCCGATATTTTTAGTCTCAAAGCTGTAGGTATCACTTTTAGTTGAATCATGTCAATAAAATTGTAGTTGTTCTAAGTTTTAACATAAACGGACGGTATTTATAACAGGTTAGAGTACGGGCGAACAGTCACTGCGTTAAAAATTACATTAGTATATTATTCTTTTTACATCAAGCTTTTCGGATCAATGTATCGGTTTCTCATTATCACTTGCTCTTCGACGAAGGAAAACATAATTTTCTCTGATGTACGAGTTTCACTACGTTGAGTCGTGGTGAAACTCGAACATCTGAGCAAAGGACCATGGGCAAAAATGTATGAACTCCGTCTCCACCCTCCAACAGACCTTTTGTGTATGTCGTCAGTTTCATACGTATTTTTAAAGAGATTAATAGCTACGTTTAAATAACACCTAATTAATAACACATAATTAGCAATCTTTAATTATGTGTTATTTCTACACCATGGGGTATAATAATCACACATAATTGAAGATTGCTAAAATACCTATAGGTTTATATTTTTATATGTATTCTAAATGTATACCTGAGATGATAAATATGAATATAACAATAAAAATATTATAAATATGGTAATAATCAAAGAATTATTAAATAACATACTGTTGCTTTTGTTATCAATATTAACATTAAAGTAATATTTTCCCAGAATATCCCACACATTTGAGGGATGTCGCCAAAAAGTCTCTCATTTGAGATACATTTCAAATCTGTTGGTCGGAGGGGGGACGTTTTGTCCCATCGTCCTTTTTTTATGAAAGAAGGAGCACAGTCCACAAGCCCGCATTGGAGGGGCATAGTGAACTATGGCCTAAACCCCTTCACTGTTCCGAAGGGCCTCCCCTTAGTGGGGTCGTATGTAAGGTCTTCTTCTTATCGTGTAGGTATAGTCAAGTATGTGGCGAACTTGGCTAACCCTGGTATCAGAGTTTTCAAACCACACAATGGCCTCTGACTTGGTTTTAACGACTGTAGTCAATCGACAACAGCCGGGACCGACAGCTTAACGTGCCCTCCGAAGCACGGAAATGCTCGTGATAAATCGCTACTTTAGTCACCCGTCAGGTTCCCTGCTTCTGTGTACGTTGCTTAACCTCACTGACCGGTTGAGATCAGCGAGAGCCACTGGGCTACGTGATGACGAATTTGCCTAATAGGTACATCTCTATGCTTCTAATTAATTAGGATCGACTTAATAAAGGAGTCGCATGCAATGAATGTTCGCACGTACGCTTTATATTTAGGCACGTAAAAAGGCCATTGTTAAACGTGTTTAAATTACGAAAGGAATATTTTACCACGTAAAATATGCGTTCTTATGTGGACCCTATAATTGTGTAATTACATAGGTAGGTATATTTTTAATGTATTTATATCGCGTTAAAATAGTAAGTAAGTAAAAGGTTTGAATCATAATTTTTCCTCACAATTGTAAAGCTCTCGATACAAAACATTATTCGATTATACATTTTATTAATAGAAAAATACGATTTTCTGCGTAAATTGCAGTAGATAAGGCCGGGACACGCAACAGTCATTTTTTTGAGGAACTAACCCAATCTTAATGAATTATTTGAGATCAATTTCATCTTTTTTTCGCTGTTCATGTCCCTTTATCTTTTAAGACCACTTTAAAATTTCAACTCTTAAGTGTTCGGAACCATTTGTTTAAAAAACCTCCGAAATAATAACGTAATGCTACTTACAACTTAAAAAAAGGCAAATTTCTTAATTACATTGATATTTAAAATAGTCAAAACAATTTTCAATATAATTACCGTAATGGCACACAAACCTTTACCCTAATAACCAGGACCACTGTACATTTTCTATTAAAAAACTAATATTTTTTATTCGTAAAACATTACTTATCTTATTTCATTAACAACAAAATATACGGTGAAATTAAATAAGACGATAATAAACGTAAACTTAATAAGAAACATACGGTATACAGAGTGACTTTAAATTAGTAAGCAAAAATTAAGGTCATGAATCGGCCCACGAAACTGAACAACTTTTCCTAAGGAACGCGATCAGCTTCTTATCATAGGAGGTTCATATTTCCATAGGGTAATTAAATCAGTTTCATTAAGAGAATCACCCGTAAAGTTTCACTGACTAATGTAAAGTCATCACATATGCAAATGATAAAATCGTTCTAGGAATTTCACAGTAACAAGGTATTGTAGTATCGTACATAAACCTATTCTAAAAAGTTACTACCGACAGTGAATAAAAACCATGCTCACCGTACTAGTAAAACTGAAACATAGAATTGTGCCTCCCAAATACAGGGTTTAAGGGACAGCTTAGCAAAAACTGAAACCCTAAATTCTCAGAATCATTGATCATTATTTTAGAGTGGAATTTTTCTTAAGATTTTTTAAATATTTATGTAACCAACTTTCGGGACCTATTTCACGAAGCTACAAGTACGAATTACAAAAGAATAATATTGATAACACCTAAGAAATCATGTCTGGTTGTTTTCTGAATATAAATACTAATATCAAGGTTAAATATAGTTTATTTACTGGCATAGGTAGCAGAAACTAATCGGCGAACAATGCTGGTTGAAGTAAGGATATTGGAGCTAACAGCACCAAGCCTCCCAGCAATGTATGCCGAATTAGTCTCTGAATTTAGGATGGTGTAAAGGTAAATCTGTTTGACTCTATAGGTATTTGCTAGCGATTTTATCAGCGAGTCTATTTTTAAGTTTCGATGTAGATAACTCTGTAAATATTAGCAACTCTGTGCTCAAAACGATGAACCTGACGTACGAATGGAGTTAGTTATAAGTCATTACATTTAATACCAGGTCCTTTATACATTTGCATTGTTCTAAGCATCTAAGAAATCTATAATTAACATGATTTATGTCTTATTTACTCAAGAATATCAGTTATGTATAGATAACACAATGATTTTCGCAAAATATTCGTCTAGATTACAATAGATATATCCCACCAAAAAGCATATTTACACGAACAATATCTTTATACCTTGTCATAATGTTTAGGAGTATATTTTATGTCTTTAAAACAAGTACACTTATAAACAACGATGTTTGGACACTAATTTGAGCTGTTTTTTCTTTAAGAGCCAAATTTTTAGGGCATGTTAACAAGCTTTTATTTTCTAAGGACAAGCGTACTGATTTTGGAACAAGCAAAAATGAAATTTTCTTCAATAGATTTAAAATGCATAAAATAATTTTCTATAGTTGCTATACCCCACATATTCGTTGGTCACTTAAGAATCATGATTTTAAAAAAAAATTAAAACCTTTAAAGACATCATTTTACATCAAATAGTCTTTGTAAACTAGCCAGGGGTCAACAAACTACGCAAGTCTATAGCTTTATGAAATACATTACGGTGGTGTGTGAGATGGCGAGGCTAAGACACGGAAGAGATAGCATTGTGTGGTGACCCCATCTGAGTGAGGACCTTATCTAGCCACTGTAGCGGACCATGCAAATGGATCTCGATCCAGCAAGGGGTTGACGTCACATCTTGACGATGATACTCCGCTCCCCAACCCTTTACAAACGACATCCTAATCGTGCACATCTTAGTCAGCTCGTAAACAGCTTCAAACCCGTGGTTCACACTCTGAGACAACAGCTGAGCGAACTCTCTGTTATTGAAGATCTTCAGAGAGCATCCTGGAGGGATCTTGCAAACAGTTGACGGATGGAAACCGTGGTGATGGTTACAATTGCGGCTCTGAACGAATATCGCCGCGTCAGACAGACATTCCGCATAAACTTCTCCCCCGACATAGTATAAATGCACTCCTTTACCTATATGACGTCTCGTGTTTTCTATAGTGGAGTTTCTGTTCACATTACTAAGCTGGCCGAGACAGAATCTATCGCTGTTATTCGACGGATCAGTGAAGCCATCCACGACGACCGAATGCGAGTTGCAATGGAACACTTCGCCAACTCTACAATTCAATTCGTAATAGGCCACCGAAGCCCAATATAGAGGTTCTTGGTAAGAGACTGGGGCGACTTCCCCTGGTGGTTCCGCATCATCTGATGGAGGGGAATACGCTGGAGGTGGAGTATCGGGAAGCTCAGAGCTTGCTGAAGGCGGGAATCCTGAACCAGAGTATGAGACATTATGGGGCATGGCTGGCTCAGTTTGCCGTTGAAAAGGTAACAGAGAATGTCCCTGAACGAACTCAGAGTGTCTTGGGACCAATACTGGGGGTAGCACGGGGCTTTCGACGCGTTTGTAATGGTAAGGGTTAATGCATACTTCTTTTTGTTTCGCGCTGAAGGGGTACTGGCATATCTCGAGGGGTTTCAGCTCGTGGTGGCTTTGAAGGTCGGGCCAGCGCCACACGCGGCAGTAAATCACATGCGGCAGGCCTTTACGGTGAGATACCTGGAAGCAATGGAGTTGAATTTGAGGATTGATTTAGATTTAGAAATAACGAAGTTTATAAAGTCGTTTTCTTTCCATTAACCCCCGAAAAAATAAGAGAGGTGTTGTAAGTTTGACGTGTGTATATGTGTATCTGTATGTCTGTATATCCATGTGACTTCTGTGGCATCGTAGCTCCTACAGGAATACAAATTTAGATGCTGTTTTTTTGTATGAAAGCTGACGTAAACAAGATTGTTCTTAGCTATATCTAATCAAATTTGTTTGAAAGTTAAAAGCGACGAATGTCGGGTATGATATGATACATGTTTTTTAATTTTACAGTTATTAACCCCAGAAAAAGAGTTTTTGTAATAAAGTTCGATGAGTGTATCTGTGTGTCTGTCCGTGTCATCGTAGCTGCTAAACGAATGGAGCGATTTTGATACGATTAATTACGTTAGAAAGTTGACGTAAACAAGATTGTTCTTAGGTATATTTAATCAAAATTGGTGCAGCCATTTAAAAGTTATGAGCGATGAATGTCGGGGAATGCCAATAACAGGGCTTTAGGTAAATCTCTTTCAACCTCTCGGGTGGTTAATCAGTCCATGAAACTGAACAACTTTCCCCAAAAATTTTGATCTCCCATACAAAGTTCATCAGCATATAGCGCATTTTGTATGGGAGATCAAATTTTTTTTGTCGTATTTTGACCTCTGTTCCTTTGGGAGAGGTTGAAAGAGATTTATCTAAAGCCCTGTAAATGGAATGGATTGCAAATAAATGATTGAGTATTGGGGTGACAATTTTTTAAAACAGTTTAAAGAGTGATGCTAAGCATACCTGTAACCTTCCGTCAAGTGAGCGGGGTATGGTGACGCATTTGGAAGGTGTCCCAGGACAGGACAGAGCTCGCTCCAGCTCCTCGATGGCTCCTTTCCGCTTCTTCAGCTTTTTCACCAGACTGTCCACTGCTTTCTCCGCCCATTTCTCTTCTTCGTCGCCCTGGAGAGGAAATCGAAAGGACAGATCAGTTTTGTGTTTAATTTTTTACCAATCAGGCTTGGTTTTGATGATGGTAAAATAATTGAGAGTTTGGTAGAGCCAAGTCGCTTAAGGAGGTAGAGCTAGAACAGTGATAGCCAAGTTGGTAATGAGCCAGACTTGTAATCGGAAGGTTGCGGGTTCAAATCCTGGTGCAAGCCTGTACCACGAAATTCGTCTTTTCAGATTTATGTACGGATTTTTCATATATTATCCTGCTCAGCGGTGAAGGAAAATATCGTGATGAAAAGCGCACGTCTGAGAAAATTCGAATGGACCAATGCCAGCGTGGTGCACTACGGCCTAAAATCCTTTTCGTGTTTCGAAGGGAGGCTCGTGCTCCTCGGTGGGGACGTATATGGGCTGTTAAAAAAAAGTCGCTTAGGTGTATAACGAGACACTGTCTCCATTCATAATTTCCCCAATGGACAGTAAACTCTAATGTTTGGAGATAAAATTGAAAATCGATTGAAGAAATTTGACAGTTTTGGATAGCATGATATGCTGTTGACCCTGTACCTACTTAAACCAGAATCATAGATAATACTAGCTATCCGCCCGGCACTACGTTCCTGTGGGAATTTAGGAATCCTGTTGTCTAAGGTACTGCGATACGTAGTTTTTACGAGAAAAAGTAACGGGAGACCGTCAATGATCACAGGAACTGGTAAGTTTGCGAAGCAGATGTTTTGATGAATATATCTTCTCTAATTATCACCTTATCAATGATCACAGGAACTGGTAAGTTTGCGAAGCAGATGTTTTGATGAATATATCTTCTCTAATTGCTGTGGAATCATCTCCAAAACCTAAGTTTATATTTCATGTTATACCTATTTTGAACTGTTCCTGAAGCTTTATAGCGCTCTCTGCGGGTATTCACGGAAGATCAGCGTTGTAGTCCCGAGACGGATCACAACATTGCTGAGTAGAGGCCTATTAAAGCCAACCCTTTTTTATATGTACATAGGTATATTTAAGTTTAGGTAAGTTTATTATGTTAATTATGGGTCTTGCTTTAATAAAAAAAAATTCTTTCTTTCTTTCTTTATGATAAGGTTGAAGAAACCACTCCTTTTTTTCTGGGGGGGGTTAGTAAAATCCGAAACCGTGATGCATCTTTCATTACATTTACCTACTTCGTAACTCGTTATCGTAACACAGGTATTCAGATATGCTTTGAAAAAATCCTAATAAACAACTTTAGTATGAGTCATGTTTCTTAGAAATGGTGTATTATCGTATTACTGACTGTCGATCTGCTGACTCACATACATCGGTAGTTGAAAACACTGGTGTTTTTATATTTGCGCTTTTCGGAATCTTCTTCTTATCGTGTAGGTATAGTCAAGTGTGTCGCGAACTTGAATGTCAGGGTTTTCAAACCGTTAAATGTAATTTCGAAATTAAAGAAGTTAAGCAACGGTCGGCGCCATCAAGCTGTGGCTGGTGACCGTGCCACACGAGTTTTCAGTGTACTTTCTTCATGTTGCAAAAGAAAAAAATATTATAATGTAGAGAAATAAAGATATACCCTCGGCTTATCTAGAGAAGTCGCGGTCGGGAAGCTAATATTATACAGCAAGAATATATGAGAATTTGTTATTCTTTCAGATTATATGTAGATGGAATGATAGTTGGGGAACCGGAGCAGTTATCGGTCCTCGTGGCATATTATGTCAATAATTTAATATTTTCATCAGTCACATTTAAAAAAAAATCTTAGGCTAAAGACTGTTTGTTTGTGTGCATGTGTGTTTCGTAAAACAAGCAGAACTAGGAATTATGCTTTCATAAGGGCTCGTTCAGGGAGACGCGGGGCGTTCCGCGACGCGTTAGCGAGGTGTTCCGCGACGCGTATGGCGGGGCGTTGCGCGACGAGTATGGCGGGGCGTTGCGCGACGAGTACGGCGGGGCGTTGCGCGATGAGAATAGCGTTGCATCACGGTGTCCGTCAAGATGGCGTACACATGACCGAATTTACAGTTTTTGATTATGTCTATAAATAAATAGACCTTAAATAGTGCGTAATTAACGCAAAAACGAAATAAATAGTTCGCCGAACCACACACACACATGACCATACTCGAAAATCGTTTATACCACACACAAAATTGTGCGTAGGTAAATAGAGCGGCTTCTGTGCAAAATCTCATAAAGATTGCTCATCTACTAACAGAGCCATGAAAGAGCTTGACCAACCAGCGTCAAAGTAGATTATATGTCCTTTAATTAAATATTTCATAAAATAAATAATTACCTTTTTTATAAGTTAATTTCATGTCCCTTTTTTTACATAAAAGTAAAATATTTATGGTCTGTCGTGTTAGGCTAAATCTTCTTCTTATTTATTCACGACAACCTGTAGTAACTAACACAAATTCTTATAAAATATTGAACATTCAAACAACTAGAGCTAAGTGCGTCACCAAAATAGGTGCCACAACATTCGTATTTAAAAGATAACAGCAAATAATTTCAAAAAAGATATAGTAAGAATCAAGAAGAAAGAAAAAGTTATACATAACACAATTCTTCTAGGTTAAATTCTTTTGAGACTGTGAAAGTGAGCTTTAAACACATCTAACGAGAAAGTCAAATGGTATCAGGAAAGAGGAAAATAGAAAAAACAAAACACAGCTCTATTACAAAACAGTCGAAATACACAATGTGATACTGAAAGTAAAAAAAATTAAAGTGGAAGTGGGCTGGACACACTGCAAGAGGCATAGATAGATGGAGCAAGAAAGTACTTCCCTGGTGACCCAGGCTCGGAAAAAGAAATAGACGCCGTAAAAAAAAAAGATGGGGAGATGATATTGCGAAACAGCTGGAAGAACGTGGATAGGAGTGGCCGAAAATGGGCATGAATAGAGAAAATTGGAGGAGGCCTTTGCCAAGAGGCACACTGAAAATTAAGACGATAGTTAAATAAATTTAGTTTCTAAAAAAATGCTCTGAATAAAGGCTATAAATAATTAAATGAATAAAATACTTGATTAACCAGTACTAATATCCAGTAGTTTGCCAGTATCTAAAAATTTCCAAGATAACAAGCATCGTGGAATATGTCTAACAGGAAAATTATAAAAATAAATAAGAAATATTGGACAACTTGCACAGAGCCATCTAGCCAAAAACTAAGAAAACTTCAAAAATTAGGGAAAATTGATATTGGCATTTATTGTAAATCTGAATTATGGTTATAAGATGAACTTTAGGTATGATTATTTGCTCTCTAAATTGGTAAAATGTTTTATTTTAATACACATAGAATATTTTGGGTTACTTAAAATTAGTCAGGCAAAATTAAGATGTGAAATCCACTAAACTGAACAACTTTCAGTGAATTGATATTAAGGTGCACAACCTCTTAATACTAAACTTGTGACATTTTATAATTTTTGGTTTTTAATATTTTCATTTATAGTAATTATAATAATGACTTGCCATCAATTCACTAAGAAGAATTAGTAATTGTTATAATTTTATGACATTTCTATTAACAGTTGGTAGCTAAAAACCAGTGCTGATTCGCATTCAAGGGCAAAAAAAAAATTTTTTTCAATATCATTGAATTTTAAAACTAATTTAAATTTTTGTGTAAGGTTTGTGTGAGCAGGAATAAATGATTCATTCATTCATTCAAACATACATGCAAACACATGCATTTACACACTGATCTTTTCCTTTCTAGATCCTTTCGAAGGGAGGCTCGTGCTCCTCGGTGGGGACGTATATGGGCTGTTAAAAAAAAGTCGCTTAGGTGTATAACGAGACACTGTCTCCATTCATAATTTCCCCAATGGACAGTAAACTCTAATGTTTGGAGATAAAATTGAAAATCGATTGAAGAAATTTGACAGTTTTGGATAGCATGATATGCTGTTGACCCTGTACCTACTTAAACCAGAATCATAGATAATACTAGCTATCCGCCCGGCACTACGTTCCTGTGGGAATTTAGGAATCCTGTTGTCTAAGGTACTGCGATACGTAGTTTTTACGAGAAAAAGTAACGGGAGACCGTCAATGATCACAGGAACTGGTAAGTTTGCGAAGCAGATGTTTTGATGAATATATCTTCTCTAATTATCACCTTATCAATGATCACAGGAACTGGTAAGTTTGCGAAGCAGATGTTTTGATGAATATATCTTCTCTAATTGCTGTGGAATCATCTCCAAAACCTAAGTTTATATTTCATGTTATACCTATTTTGAACTGTTCCTGAAGCTTTATAGCGCTCTCTGCGGGTATTCACGGAAGATCAGCGTTGTAGTCCCGAGACGGATCACAACATTGCTGAGTAGAGGCCTATTAAAGCCAACCCTTTTTTATATGTACATAGGTATATTTAAGTTTAGGTAAGTTTATTATGTTAATTATGGGTCTTGCTTTAATAAAAAAAAATTCTTTCTTTCTTTCTTTATGATAAGGTTGAAGAAACCACTCCTTTTTTTCTGGGGGGGGTTAGTAAAATCCGAAACCGTGATGCATCTTTCATTACATTTACCTACTTCGTAACTCGTTATCGTAACACAGGTATTCAGATATGCTTTGAAAAAATCCTAATAAACAACTTTAGTATGAGTCATGTTTCTTAGAAATGGTGTATTATCGTATTACTGACTGTCGATCTGCTGACTCACATACATCGGTAGTTGAAAACACTGGTGTTTTTATATTTGCGCTTTTCGGAATCTTCTTCTTATCGTGTAGGTATAGTCAAGTGTGTCGCGAACTTGAATGTCAGGGTTTTCAAACCGTTAAATGTAAGTGAGCAGGAATAAATGTGTGAGCAGGTTTGTGTGAGCAGGAATAAATGATTCATTCATTCATTCAAACATACATGCAAACACATGCATTTACACACTGATCTTTTCCTTTCTAGATCCTTTATAATTTCCATAACTAACATAAATAACGGCTGTTCTTTATGTTTATTGTAATCAGCATGGGTCAGGCCAGCTTAAAATGAATCTGGGGTTCTTCTATTCCCAACTACTGCCAGCCACATTCTAATACTTATTATTAAATTTAATACAGCAGACCTGTTTCTCTTATATCATCCCCTTAGCTGTCTATCTGTAAAGTTAACAACAATTTTACTGAAAATCCCGTGGGCTGCCCCTTTTACGACAAGCTAACCAATGCTTTTCATCACACTTTGGAAATAAAGGCATAAAACTACCTGTATTGTCCTCATATAACTACAAGATGTTCAAATTGCTATGATTACTTAAGATATAGTTTTCTCTAACCTGTTTCCAACCTAACAGCTTCTTAACAGCAGGACTTGTGAAGGAGAAGAGGCTGTTGAGGCTGGACATGGGCCCACTGCTGGACGACTCGCCATCATCGGTGTCCATGGTGATATCCAGGGAGGCGATGACTCACAGGATTCTTGGTCCTGCCAAGTCCAGCGAGTCGCACAGTCACCCCACAAACGCTCACAACGCCATCGATCACCACTTGGTATTTCCCACGACGCTTCAGATACAATTACGAACACAAAATAACTATTAGCGTGACAGGCGTCCGTTCGAAGCCCACAACAACGAAAGATCGAATATCATCAAACCGACTTCCAGTTTTGAATTGACCTAACAGTCCTGCGATTTGTACACGTACTTTTAATTAAAAATCTTAATTTCACAATGATTTCCAAGGCATTTAAAGACGTAAAACTGTTGAAAATCGAGAAATGAAAATAAAACGCTTGTCAAATGCCTGTATTTGGCCACAGACTAAAAATTAAAAAAAAGTGAGCTAAATTCGAATACACGCAAAAAACATCATTGCTTTTTATTCAGATCCGTTTGATGCTGTTTTTTTTCTTCAAAATGTTCGACTCGTGCCATACTCGGGCTAACATTTGTATTTTTAACAATTTTTTGTAAAAATCTTGTAACTTACAATATTTTGTAGTTTGTCCATTTGTTTAATTACTTATCTCATTATTTTATTTCATTGTTAATACAAACATTTACTGTGTGAAATGGATCGTTTTATATGTGTTTTCTTAACCAACTTTTAGCAATACATACAATGTTAAAGAGAGTCAGAGAAGAAAAGTTTGTATCGCGTTGTTTTCTTTTATCATTTTAATAAAAGCTGATTACGGAAACTGTACGTCATTGCAAAGAATTTTCTCGAATTTCAATGTGTCAATCGAATTCATTTGTCATTATTTTCTAGACTGTGCGAGAGACTATTCGGCTTTCGAATAAAAAAGGATTATTTCTCCGAAAGTTAACACGATAATTACTGAGAATTACTTAATTATAAGAGTGATATATTGTTACTTATTACCATCTATTATCAGAAGAAACAATGGAGCAGGTGAGAGGTTATGCCGTAGTTATAGTTTTCGATCGTGAGGCAGCATTATTCTGAATTTGGTTATTATTTTAGGTAAATCATCTAAAGGAGAAAGGGAACGCGGCGTTAGCATCTGGCAATTATACTGATGCTATCCAGAATTACACGGAAGCAATAAAATTGGATTCGAAGAACCACGTTTTGTTTAGTAACCGTTCGGCGGCTCATGCGATGGCTGGGAACTACGCGGCGGCGCTTGAAGACGCTAACCAGACAATATACTTGAACCCTACTTGGAGTAAAGGCTACTCGCGAAAGGGTAGTGCCCTGGCATACATGGGGAAGTTAGAAGAAGCTATTGCAGCATACGAGAAGGGTCTAGAACTCGAACCAAATAACGCTCAGCTAGCAACGGGACTCGCTGAAGTAAAGAAACAAGCGGAAGACGCCAAGATTAACAAAGAACACCTATTTGCTAAGCTTCATAATAACCCGCAGACCCGAGAATGGCTGAAAGATCCAGAATATGTTAAAATGGTAGAGGTAAGTGTTTGTTAATGTTAAGATAATCTTTAACAAAACCGCCCCTAAGATGACCCTCTGACCAAAACTTTTGAGGATCGTCCATCGACCAAAAGAGGGAGGAGACATTTGTAGAAAATCATGAAAGTAATTGTAGGTAAATAAGATGAGTATTATTAATTGAATGCACAATTTCTAATGTTTGTGGGGACAGTGATTTTAGAACTTTAAATAAATTATTCAAGACTAGCTTTCCGCCCGCATGGACTACAGGTTATATTGTACCCAACTGTGGGATGAAATGTCCTTTCCCAGGCTCTAATCTATCTCTGTACCACATTTCATCAAAATCGGTTCTGTAGTTTAGGCATGAAAGACGGACAGACAGACACAGAGTTACTTTCGCATTTATAATATATAGTAAGGAAGTAAGGATTATGGAGTTTGAATTTGACTTTGTCCTAAAAGTTTCTCCATGTATCACCTGGGGGGAGGGTTTTTTGTGGTTTTTAAACAAAGCTAAAACATCATGTAATTAATAGACTGAACCTGATATTGTGTGAACTTAAATGAGCTATTGCTTGATATATTGTCTCATAATCTATAAATATAAAGGTCAGCCATTGACCTCAATATGTTTACTATAAGTTAATAAAGTCACTACTTATGTTTTCTTTCAGAAACTTGCTCAAAATCCTTTTGATATGAACATGTTAGACAAAAATGTTAAAGATCACAGAGTACTTCCAACTCTTAGTATAATGCTTGGTCTTAATATAAGTACTTCATCACCTATGGATGTAGATCCACCAGCCCAAGAGAAAAAAAGTACCCAACCACCACCGAAAGAAGAGCCAACTAAACCAAAGTATGAAGATTTACCTGAAAACCGACGACTAGCCTTAGAAGAAAAAGACTTAGGAAATGAATGTTATAAGAAAAAAGAGTTTGAAAAAGCAGTACAGCACTATTTAAAAGCAATTGAACATGATCCCAATGATATAACGTTCTACACAAATATGGCAGCAGTCTATTTTGAACAGAAGGAGTATGAGAAGTGTATTAAGGAATGTGAACGGGCTATTGACATTGGAAGGGAGAACAGAGCAGATTTCAAGCTTATAGCCAAGGCTTTCACTAGAATTGGTAAGTACGACATTAAAAAAATATTAATATGATCAACTAGTCAAAAGTTAATAATATTATAATTTAGTTATAGAAAGGGCTTACAGGCAAAACTTGATAGTATTCTAGATTTAGTTTCTAATTTTCTATCCTTTGATAAACCATGCCCTAAGCTGGGTAAAACCCTTAGATAGATCTTAATCTTAGATAGATTTTTTTTCTAAGTTTCTAGGGTAATTTTTTTCTTATTGGGTAAAAGTAACTGGTTAGCTTTCCTTTGTATAAGTTGCCTTTTTTTATGCTATCTGATTGAAGATCTGGTTGCATGTCAATTAGGCTAGGCACATTGAGTGCAGATGGAACATAAGCTTAAAACAACAGACACACAGCAACACTTTGATTTTAAAACTAATTTTGTATTCATGAATTTGTTTAACCTATTAAGTCTTTTAAATTGTTTTTGACCTTATTCTATTGATGAATGCTATTTTTAGTTTCTAGAAAATTATTATGCAACTTCGTTTTGGAAGAGTGCCAAATTATTTGTTCTAAAAAAGAAATCAGTAGTATTCGAGGCTTTTCAAGTAAAATATAGTAATGGGAGTCGTTGAATATTTATAAATTACTTCCAATTTAGTCTTCTGTTCTTAAACTTCACACAAAGAGCTGGTATAGCATACTAAATTATGCTATAAAGTATGATATTTTTTATGTGACTATTAACACATCAAAAGACCATTTACTGTATTATACTAGAAAAGCCTAGAATACTGATTTCTTATTTACAACAAATAATTTGGCACCCTTCCCAAATTTAAAAGAAATGTGGTACAAGTTTACTACGATCTTAAAAAAGGATCGAAACTGTCGGACCAATGCCAGTTTTAAGTTTAAGTGTTGTGAGTGAGACCATTTAAAGTTGTAAACCAAATTACATAGGACAAGACAACTCTAAACATTAACAACTTTCGCCTAAACAAAAATAGTGACCGCAGAAAGGTGCTGTTAAATAATAATCCGAAAAAAAATTTGCGACCCGGCGACAAAACTGCGGATTCATAAAAATCGAGAAGTGGCTGCTAGAAGCCCTAGAAAACCGCCTCCCAGAAACTGTAGAAATTTGAGTACGATTATTTTTGTATGCTCATTCCTATTTTCAAAATTTTTAAAAGCCAGAAACATTTAAACTGCTATAATTTTGTCATCAAAACATAAATTTCGCTGCCAGTTTAAACAATTTTTATAGGTTTTTGTTTTTTAAATCCTTATTAGTCACCAGGTAATTAATTGTGAAAGCTAATTAAATTTTTTTGAGGGCCCTATTTCCCATTATTTGTCACTTGATTAAATACAATCAAACATTTGTTTACCAGGTAACGCATACAAAAAGATGGAACAGTGGAAACTAGCGAAGACATACTATGAGAAGTCAATGTCAGAGCACCGCACACCTGAGATCAAGACGCTACTTAGCGAGGTTGAGCGTCGGATAGCCGAGGAAGAGAAGAAGGCATATGTTGACCCAGTCAAGGCAGAGCAAGAGAAGGAACTTGGCAATGATTACTTCAAGAAAGGTATTTCTGTTTTTTTTCAACTCAATTATACTTTTCTTATTTTCTAATGTTAATTGAATGAATATCTGAATAACTCTAGAGCTGAGCATATTATTTCCATGGTTGCATGTCTAATAGATAATCAGAAATTTTGTTCTTCATTGCCACTCTCCAGCTTTTCCGAAAGAGCGCGCTATCGTTTGTCAGGATTACGTCACTGATGACGTCATAAAAGCGGCCATCTTGCGATGACTACGATTTCGCTTCCAAGTATTGGCACCAATTGGCACTGTGAGCGTGCTGTCAAGTCAAAAGTTAATGCAACGAAACACGTCAATCAGTTGTTCCATTACGACGTGAACCAAAATACTTTCAAATTTATGATATTAGTAAAACATATAATATTGCAATCCTGTTAGGAATATAATTATGCTTTTTTTCACACCATACGCATGCGTTGGATCGACATCATCAATGCCAGCTTATATAACTATCTTTCCGCCCGCGTGGACTACAAGTATCCCGTGCTCAGTTGTGGGATAAAATGTAGCCTATGTCCTTTCCCAAGGTCTAATCGATCTCTGTACCAAATTACGTCAAAATTGTTTCAGTTGTTTAGGCGTGAAGGCGTAACAGACAGAGTGTCTTTCGCATTTATAATATTAGTAGGGATGAGTATGATATGATCATGACAAAAGGCCACTTTTTGGGCCAACAGCATATAAAAAATAAATTATAAATAAATAAAAAATAGCCATTGACATGAAAAGAAGAATATGTCAAAACAAGTCTACAGACAAAGCGAATCGTATAACGATACGCTTACGTCACAACGCCTTGTGCGAACGGCCTAAGATATATTCTTTTCCAGATAAACCGACTTGCAGACTGGCATTCTAGTTGCCTAACATAACACATTTTTCAGGTGACTACAGCACAGCCGTAAAGCACTACACAGAGGCAATAAAACGTAACCCAGATGATCCGAAGCTGTACTCCAATCGTGCTGCATGCTACACCAAACTCGCTGCCTTTGACCTCGGCCTCAAGGACTGCGAACAGTGCTGCAAACTTGATCCCAAATTCATTAAGGGCTGGATCCGTAAGGGAAAAATTCTTCAGGTACATATAATCTTCTTAACCTTAAGAGCCGCACTCTTGTCGGTGCCGGTGTAGCAATTTTCATTCCATTTGGTTTTGAGACATATCTTTTAGTTCCCTATTTTCCTATAAGTTGACATTTCCATTTTCCCTTTCAACTGGTCGCTGAATCGTCTTCTCAGTCACCCTATCCTCTCCTCCATAATGTAATGACTTTAAAAAGAATTATCATGCCTAAGTAGATAACCAATCATAGACCCTCTTCTGTTGTCTATTGTGTTCAAGTATTTTAATATCTATATATATAAAAATGGAACCCGATTTTCGTTGTCACGGCATCACGCGTGAACGGCTGGACCGATTTGGATGATTCTTTTTTTGTTGTGTTCCTTATTGTCAGGAGAAGGTTCTTATGAAAGAAAAAACTAAAAAAGTGCCACGGGAACGAAGTCTCGGGCGGAAAGCTAGTTATAAATAAAGGTTGAGCTCTAATAAACAGTGAAATACCAACATTATACATACCTTCATTTCTAATTAGCACTTGCTCAACATTGAAGGAAAACATCGTGATGAAACCCGTTCGTCCAAGAAAAAATCATTTTCGAAAGACGAGCGGTCCACCAACCCGCATTGGGCCAGCGTGGTGGACTATGGCCTAAATCCCCTTCGTGTTTCGAAGGGAGGCCCGTGCCCCTCGGTGGGGACGTATATGGGCTGTTAAAAAAAAATATTGAGGCAACACTTCTCTACATAAAAACTCTCCAATGTTGCCACATTAAATCCGACTTTACAAAAAAATCGCGTGCTGAGTGTTTGAATTCCCAATAAATCAACCAAATTTGCTTTTACAGGGTATGCAGCAACACTCGAAGGCTCAGATGGCATACCAGAAGGCGCTGGAACTAGATCCCAGCAACGCAGAGGCGCTTGAAGGGTACCGCGCCTGCTGCACACAACTCAACTCTAACCCGGAAGAGGTCAGTGTTGCCAATAAATTACTGTCGAACATTTTGGTAGATTTTGCATATGTAAAGTTAAAACTAGTAGCTTTGAGCTGTAGATCTCGCGAGTCAACATTTTGTGAAAGGGCTGAGGTATTATATTTTTAGAACGTTTGCGGCACCCGCCATTTGATTAATTTCTAAAAACTGAATCCACAATAAAATGATATGTGATTATCGAATCTGCTCGCAAGTTAGGCAGGGTAGGTAGTTTGTAGTTTCTGCTTTCCTTTGAAAAAAACTGAATTGAAATGTAATAGTGTAAATTAATGGAGTGACATTTTTTGTTGATATTTTGTTGAAAATTAAACATTCGTTAAATTTATTTTGTGTAGTAATTTTTTATCGTTTTTTAAAGTTAGTTCAGCTTTGGAACCTAATTTTTAGCGTGACAATCCTCTGACGCCGGTTACCATTTTGGGTGCCGGCAAGGAATTTTTATTTGTCTAACTGGAATGCTTACGATCACATCAAAAGCGTTCCGAAGAGTAAAGCTATATAAGTGGATGACATCTCTTTCTTACAAATGTGTCCATGCAGACACTTCAGATTTTATTATTACCCTTGACATAACACTGATGTTGTAAGAAAGAGACAAATTCCACCTTCATTGTTGTCCTGCTCGGAATATTTTTCCTTTTGACATAAAAATAATGTAATATTAACTTTATTACTTAGACATAAAGTTCAATTTTAATTTGCTAATATTTTTTCGTCAGCATTCCAGCTAGACAAATAAAAGTTCCTTGGGTGCCGGTGCCGGAAGCCGTTGTTTTACATTTCGGCTGCCGACAGTTTTCCTACCACGGATTCCCAATGTCGATCTTTTTGGGTAGTAACGGAGGCATTTCCCAATTTTATACGAGGAATAGAAAAAGTCTAATTTCCCTTCAATTCAAAAGATCAAATAACAAATTATCTTCATTGTCTAGTAAATGTTACTGAGTCATATGTTTTGTACAGGTCCGCAAACGCGCGATGGCAGATCCAGAAGTACAGCAAATCCTCCGCGACCCAGCCATGCGCTGCATCCTCGAACAAATGCAGCAAGACCCACATGCTCTGCAGGACCATCTCAAGAACCCAGACATTGCGGCCAAGATACAGAAACTTCTTGAGTCAGGCCTTATTGCAATCCATTAACATATTCTATCTAAACTATCGGATCAACCTCTAAAACTACCACTTTGGTAGAATTATCTCCCTACTGGTAATGTCTGTCTTGATTTACGTCACAATTTAAACATATTTTTACGATACTTATGGATTTGCTGATAACTGAATTTATGAGCATTTAACACAATAATGTTACTGTAGCTAATACATACCAAGATACAAGAAGTCATATTTTTACTATCATGAATTAATACTCTAGCTAGAGCGTTTTTGAAAACAGATAAGATTGATCGCCTTACATCAAGTTAGGTTTCTTTCCTTTATTTACAATGTTTTTCGTTCCTTCGTAAAACATTAAAAATGATTATTACTACCATAGAAGTGTTTTATAGATACCTATTTTCAATGATTGTTGCCTACCGAACAAGTTCAACTATATTAAGGATTACAATGGAATGTCACAGCTAAATATGTGTTCTATACAGAGTTTTATGCCTTATCATTATCAATTGTCCATAATGTTTTGTAGGTTTTTGGAGCATTCCAATTATGCATGTATTTAACCCTAATCTACCGTCAAAAATTATGCTACAATAATTTGGTGCACCGGTTTTATACGTGTACGTTTTAGTTTTATTTTAGCGTAATGCGTATTATATTAAAGAGTAATTACAATGCAAATATACTTAATACCTAAAATAATTGAGGAATTTACATTATTACAATTTTTGTAATTTATTCAATAAAGAAATTGTAGGCAAAATTTTGTTTTATTGATGTTAAAAACCCTTTTTTTTTTCTTTAATAAGGAAAACATACAGCTATGCAACACATAATAATTATCCTAATGTTAACTAGTCCATTAGCCTGGGTTTTCACAAACAGCAGCTCAAGCATGATGCGCGAAAAATTCGCGCTGCACGCCACTCGGCTGACGGTGAAACATCACAACGCGAGGGCTAGTCGCAAAGGCTTGCTCGCCCTCAGGCGTTGTCAATGTTGATATGACCGTACATCGTGCTCGAGCTGCAGATATAATAAAATACAGGATGAAGGACAGCTTATCAAATACTTAAATGCTAGTTTTCATCATTTACCTAACTACTCTGGCGCTGCGCAACGTATCGCTAAACCGCGCCCAGCGTTTTTATTGCAAATGGAGTGTATTCGATTAAATAGTAAAAAAATTAAGCAGAAAATATTAAAAAACAAGAAAAAAAAAATTCCGAGAAGAAAAATTCCATTGAAAAATCATTCCGAGTGATTGTCTTGAGTCTAGGGTTCCAGTGTGTGCTAAGCTGTCTTTTACACCCTATATATCTATATCTAGGATTTGGTGTGCAAGCTCTTTCAACCATATTGCAAATAGAAAATAACATCTAATGCGGAGAGGGTTAAAGTGTTGGACGACGAAATGTGTCTTCTGACGTACGTACGAACTGCGTATTAGACCAATCGCTACTGAATCAACCAGAGTAGACATTGGAATAAATTAAGTGTACGAAAATATAATTTTCCACGTTAAAAACGTATGAGTCACCGACTTCAATCCCAACAACAATTTGCATAAAGTAGTTAATTAGTATTTTTTGCAGACCATTGTAGTCTATTAGCAGATAACCACAAATGAAAATGTCACTCATTTATTTAGATGATGTTGTGGTTTGTAATAGCACCTCTGGAGTATACTCTTTCGAACAAAAGAATTTTGAAAATCGGTCCATAATTGACGGAGAAATCGGTGAACATCTAAATCTATGTTCACATACATAAAAAAAAACACAGTCGAACTTAAGCCTCCTCTTTTTTGAAGTCTGTTAAAAATGAATATGAATATTTAAAATGAATAAACTTTTTGTGTGGTGCGTTTATCAATTATGGTAAAATTTTGGTGACTGACGCTGGCAACTTTCGTGAGGTTGACAGCTGCCCTGTCATTTTATCAGCTGATTTTTATTCGCGGTTGGATTTTCTTGAGCGCAGAGCGTGTTTTGTATATTTTATTAATTTTTAACATTGTCGTGGATTTCTTTTGTAAACATTTACCTTCTACAAAGTGCAAACGACTTATAGAGTGCAGTTGCAAAGTTTTGTTTTGTTTATTTTGTATGGTTTTTGTGCATTTCGAGAACAATGAAATGAGTAAAGTGTTGAATAAACATTTGTTAATCTTTCACCAGTAATTTACGGGTAAGTGTGCCAGGCACCTTAAATAATCGCTTTGCAATGATATACTTACTTTCGTTTTAATTAAGTTGGCCCTAACTTGAAAGCTCTGCCTGTTGAGTACCTTACATTGTGAAAGTACTTCCCGAAAAAGTCCCACTGACTACTTCCTTAGCTTTTATCTGCTGATTCATTTTTTATCTACTCACTCAACGGTTTGATTCCCGCTTTAGACCAACTTTCGGTATTTATTAAACTTTGTAAGTTGGTAACTGAGGCCCGAAAAAGCCATAGTGACCGAGGTTGGTACTTCTACACTACAAAACAAACGTTCGAAGAAATTGTGACAGGGATATACCAAGGATATTTGTTTCAATGTTTGTTTTTTTTTATCTGCTTTTTCTTTATTAAAAAATTGTTTATGTGTATAAGGATTAATAATTACTTCTTATGCAAATTCTCAAACTTAATAAGAATAAATAACTTAATGTAAGAAATACAAGACTAATTTAAACTTATGACTAAAGTAAAAATGAACACAATGGAGTTATTAAGTAATAGGATTTTATAATTAGGAGCTTATTTTTGCAATATCCTTAACCATGTTGTCTTTAGGTTTTAAAGCAACTAGGTACTACGTTGGGGTGGGCATTAGAAATTCGGATCCTGAATTTGGGGTTAAAAAGTGGTTGGAGGGCAGGGGGGAGGGGGGGGGGGGGAACCCCCCCTGCCACTCCCCCCCCCCGCGGAGATTCTTATTTTTTTTAATGAATTTTTAAAAATTGAGGTGGGCATTAGAAATTCGGATGCATTTGAAATTCGGATCCCGAATTAGGGGTGGGGGGAGGGGGGAGTGGGGGAAACATTACATTTCTGAGCTGCCACCTCGTGAGGTAGGGTTTCATGCAACGGGAGCTCGGTCTATTTCTTTCTGTTTTTGTTTTGTTTACGTTTGCAATAAAGAATTGATTTATATATTCAATGCCCCAAGTTAAAGGGCCAAGTTTCATTATTATTATTAGTTGATACACTAGCAGCTCCAAGAGCTGATGCATGTACAAGTACATCACTGCACTTGTGTTCTTTTATTTATTTTTTAGATGTTCATCAAGTCTATTTTTAAAATAATTTTTTTAAAGTCTATTTTTAAAACAGTTTAAAAACAGTTTGATGCACTTATTATTATTACGGTTTCCGGGAGAGAGTTCCACAAGTTCATCACTCGAAATGGCAAGAAGTGTGTTCTTCTTGTGAGGTTTGGTTAACTTTAGGGAATGGCCTCTTAGATATGTGTTCTGGTTCATCATGTACAGTCAACAGCACATCAGGTTACCCTAAACTGTCAAATTTCCCCAATGGATAGTAAACTCTAATGCTTGGAGATAAAATTGAAAATCGATTGAAGAAATTTGAGAGTTTTAGATAGCATGATGTGCTGTTGATCAATTCCTTCATGTTCCTGACATTGTAGTGGTGACTGAGTATTTTATGTTTCTATGAGGTCTCCTCTTTTTCGTCTCTGCTCCAGTGTTGCCAAGTTGAGCTCTAAGAGGCCTTCTACGTAGGAATTAAGGGAACAGACTGTAGATATGGTTACCCACACATTAAACTCAAGTAATTTTTGCTACACCAATTACCTTCGTTGGTATTTTATTTTTGTTACCCTCCTTTTTGCTTCACCATAGTCAGGTAAAAACAACTTGAGTTCCTTTCTTGGTCATATTTTAGCTAAATATAGGCTGGGTACAGAATACTCCAAAATTAAAAAGTATACAATACTTACAGTATAACAAAAAACTGAGATGTAATTTACATGGGTGACTCCAAAGCAGTCAAAGTTAAAAAAAGGAGATTTTTTTTAATCAATCTATAGAGTCCCACCACGTTGGTTGTCTTTTTTTGTATACTATTTTTTAATTATTTACCTAATTTTTGATGACGGCAACCTAATTATTAAATTGTTATATTTCATATTTTATTCCTTTACTTTTTTTAACTACCTAGATCCTATTCCAAAATATTCCAAAACGTATACGATCTATTTAATAAGAACTTTGGCCCCCCTGTTAAACATCCCATCATTCATTTCAAGCTAGTATAGTATATGTATAGATAAGTTATCACTAAATCAATAATATAAAGTTATTCTGGATGAGATAATTGTACAAATATCTACATATTGATGATATCATATAGATACCTACCTAAAATCCCTAATCACCAGTGATTAAGTGACCGTGTTCACAACAACACATATTTTTATCCTCGTATATTTAATATAATTTTTTATTTCATATATTTAATATAATATATAGATTTTTATTTAAAATATAAATTTTATTTAACAATAATTTGTTAGGGTGGAAAAGTGATGCTGTGTTAAAATATACTGTGAATAATATCTATTATATTATAATGGAGAAAACGGAAAAACATGGAAACTCAATCGGTAAAGTATCTGTTTAATATGACACACATACATGAGATACTTATTTCGCAAATAAGTATCGTAAGTATTTAGAAAACAGCTCGTAGCCTAGTGCGCTGATCTCAAACGATCAGTGTAGTTAAGCAACGTATACAGAGGCAGGGAACCTGATGGGTGACCAAAGTGGCAATTTATCAGGAGCGTTTCCGTGCTTCGGAGAGCACGTAAAGCGTCGGCTCCGGCTGTTATCGATTGACTACAATCATTAAAACTAGAGGCCATTGTGCGGTTTGAAAACTATTACATCAGGCTTAGTTCGCCGCATACTTGACCATAACTACACGATAAGAAGATTTCGCAAATAAATCAATTTATTTATTTTGTTGCTATATAATCAAGTGTGTGGCGAACTATGTGCTCGATGGGCGAATTTAAATAACCCTGGTGTCAGAGATTTCAAACCGCCAAATAGCCTGTAACTTGGTTTCCCGACTGTAGTCAATCAACAACCCGACGACGGCTTGACGTGCCCTCCGAAGCACGGAAACCGTTCGTGATATTTTGCCATTTTTGTCACCCACTAGGTTCCCTGCCTCGTGTCTACTTTGTTAACCTTACTGGTAGGTTCAGGGGCTCTACTCTGTACTATCTATGACCGAAACAACAACGCGTCGAATGTCAGTACATCTCTGTCTTGCGTGATACAGATGAAAGAGACAGGTAGCCTCAGATCAGCAATCGCCACTTTGTTACGAGCGCTCCTTGGCAAGTTAATAAATATAAATAATAAATAAAACGCCATACACTCAAAGGCCCATACTAAGGTTTTCCCTTGTGTCGTGGGTCCCTCGGAAGTACTCAGAACACACATAAAGATAGACACAAACACCTATGACCCGAGAACAAACATCTGCTTTTTACACAAATATTTGCCCGGATTGGGATTCGAACTCAGGACCCGTCGATAAAGTGGTAGCTAGCGCCATTACCACTCGACCAAACCGGCCGTCAATATTTGCCACGACTGGGATTCTTACTGAAAGTTCGGCTTACTAACGTATATGTCCTGTAGCGTAGCTCAGAGGGAGCTGGTATCGGGTATCGTCCGTTGAAGACCAGGAAAAGGCAGAGAATAAATGTTATGGCATTTATTGATTTATTTATAGAGAAACCTAACTCGCGCGGCTGAATCCACGGGAGAGAATGCGTAACATACAGTACAATATACTTAATTGCACTCCAACACAAGTAAGGTACAGTTACATTTTACGTATTTCCGTGCCAAAAGCTGCGAATGATTTTAATAATAGAATCTTTAGCGAAAGGCATTCTAAGTAGACGGTTAACGTGGGAGGTATAGAACCTCCACAGTACCTAATATTTCAATTTCCTTTTTTTTTGTCATAGATCAACAAAACCCACTGCCGGCCAAGAAACAAGATATAAAGGGGACCAAAATGGCGTCGAATAGAACGAGCACCTGTTTAATGGTGTTCGGGGCCATTGGGGTCGTGTTAGGAGCAGTTATGGTGGTCTTTTGGCCTCCACTGTTCTTTGAGCAGTTGAAGAGGGTAAGTCAAACTTTAGATGATTTGTTTTATCTGAATATTACAGAATGCGACTCAGACTCTGATCTATGTATATTTAAGTAGCAGTTGACTTTATCATTTTGATAGTGAGAGAAAGAGACAATCGATACTTAAGTTTAATAGATCCAGACTTGAGTTTTCTTTTGTAATACGGGCCTTAAACATCATCCTATCTAACATATCTTAAGAAAATAAGATATTAGTAAATCTCAGATCCAGAATATTAAGCGCTAATATTTAATGATCTCTTAAAAAAAAAAAGATTTTTTTGTATAAAATATTAAACATTGAACATTTACATTATACAATAAAAATATAAGTGAACAATAAACAGAAAACATTTTTTTTGCACGGGTGTCTGATATTTCGGCGCTCTGTTCCAAACAATAACCGCGAGAATTAACGTTTCGGTCCTTTTAAGTATCTAACCAGTAAACCTTTTCAGATGATGATCCTGACTCCAACGTCGACGTCCTTCGAAATCTGGCGAGAGCCTCCCATCCCGATGTACTTGGAGTGCTTCATGTGGAACATCACAAATGTTGACGAACTCCTCAGCAATCCTAACGCCACACTACGAGTTGAGCAGCTCGGCCCTTATGTTTACAAGGAGACGCATATAAAGGTACTAGCTGATGCCCGCAACTTCGTTTGCATGTTAATTTTTTTTTGTACAGAGTACACAGATTGAAAACATCTATCTTACGTGATTTAGATTTTTACATACAAAAGTTTTTTCCCGCTAACTCCCGTTCCCGTGGGAATTTTGCAATATCCTGTTGCAACTAAGCTTTAAGTTAACCTGCATGCCAAATTTCAAGCGTCTAACTTAAGCGGTTTAGATTTTTCATACAAAAGGATTTTCCCGCTAATTCCCGTTCGTATGGGAATTTCGGGAATTCCTTTCTTAGTGCACCTCTACGGTACCTAAGCTACGTCCCTTCCAAATTTCAAGTGCCTACGTTTAGCCGTTTAGGTTGTGCGTTGATATGTCAGTCAGTCAGTTTCTCCTTTTATATATTTAATATTTAAGATAAGACAGCAATTCTTCTTACGTCGTCATAACCATAGCTGAGCCAAAGAAACAGTAAAGGGGGAGTTTAGACTATAAGTATTCTTCAGCCTGCCCACTGCATTGATGATGACAATTGGCATGTCATGTCGTCAGCCCATAAGTATACGTTCTCAGCAAAGGGCACGGGCCTCTCTTCGATACAGTGAAGGGGATTTAGGCCATAGTCCACCACGCTGCCGCTGGCCAAGTGCGGGTTGGAGGACAGCGCGTCTTTCGAAAACTAAAATTGCCAACTATTGTCATATCTTGTTAATCGTTTTCAACAGACCGTTAATAAAGACCAAAATAACTTCACACTTACTGAATAAGAAGTACGAGTATGTATGTATTATGTGAAACTAAACAATAAAGCGCGTTAGCGACGCGACGTCGAAAAAGTGAATTTTTTCGCATAATGAGTAAAAAAACCTTTAATATTATTGAGGTATTTCAGTTTATTTTTTATTTTTTGTTTTTAAGTTTACTAATGATTGTTTACTTACAAATTTATATGAAACAAAACTGCGCTGCAGAATTTACCTTTGGTGTCTCTATGTATGTCGATGATGTTACTGCAACGTTTTACAATTTTGTACATTCTAAAGATAAGCCATCTACAACTCAACACGGTACAGTGGTTAGAAGTGAGTGGTAGTAAAACAGTCGACATGGAACCTCGAGGACAGTTATTCTTATGACCGTAAGAGGTCCGAAAGTGTTAAATAGGTAGCTGTGGTTCCATAGGTGTCACGAATAATCTTGTACATACAATACAATACAATATACTTTATTTGCACACAAAGACATACAATACAATTAACAGAACATAAAACATAGTGTACAACAAGGCGGCCTTACATATTATCTTACACATACACACACACACACACACACACACATATTCTTTGAAATTCCTCTTTGACCTGACCTGAGTGCGAAAGAAAATTAAGAACTAAGTATAGAATATGCCAGGTCAGCTGTTTCTCTTCTTGGTGGGGGAGATACTAACTAGGCTCGTCAGTTTCAGCCGTCAGTGCACTTGCGAAAAATGATACAAATTGCTCAGTAGGATACTGAACGAAGCGAACAGAATGCATATAATTGGTGTGTGTGTTGTTATCTGACAGGAAGCGTGGATGCGATGCGCACGAGTGAAATCAACGAAAGTTTTAACTTTTTTACCCAAGGTAGAACAATAAATACTGTAAAACATTTTAACAGCCAAATTAGACAGTATTTCTTATAATGTTTGCTATGTACGACCAAAATACAGGTTTGGTTAAGCGATGTTGATTTGTAGTCTTACAGCTCCGGGTTCAATGTCCGTTCGGGGATTACTTTTATGTGATGTATAAAAGATGTGTAAAAAATTAACAGAAACCAGCACATAAGTTTTTTCACGGCACCAAACAAACGCTCAGTATAACAGTATAGTTTTCTTTACTAATATTATAAAGAGGAAAGATTTTTATTTTTGTATGTTTGTATTTTTGTATGTAACGAATAGGCTCCGAAACTGCTGGACCGATTTGAAAAATTCAAAAAAGAAAAATCATCCCTGAGTAACATAGGCTACATAATTTTCCCGAATTCCCACGGGAAGCTAGGGTCACCCACATATTACGTCACAGCGTATCGGGGAGGGGGGGGGGTCATACCAAACGTGACAGTACATGTTAAAGGGATACCAAAAAAGCGTGACATAGGGGGGGAGGGGTTCAAAAAGTCGAAATTAAATTTAAAAAAACCTAATTAAGCATAATGTTTGCGTTAACTCTCCTTAGCAACGCAATATTATTAAACTTTCTAGATTTGTGATGAAACAAACGTAGACTAAATAAAATAATGTAAGTTTTTAAAGATATTATGGTTAAGTTACAACATAAATACATATTTAATGAATCCATATTTATACAAACTTGTGTGGGAACATTGTATGATAACAATGTAATAGGTAAGACTACTATGCAGTTATATATTCCTTTTCGCACATGTATCGTTATTAACTCATTACGAGATGATAGTGTTAATTTTTGCAATTTTATTTTAAATGCTTCAATATTGTGCGTACTTAGCATATCATATCAGTGGAGTTGATGATGAGTAATTCGGTCATCGGTTACTGGGTCAAAGGACGTCACTTATCATTTGCAAGCCGTTCCTCATTTACGGCAAAATATGTAAATAACATTACGCTTTATTTATTTAATGTGATATTTGCCAAAATATAACAAAAGCACTCTTCAAAAATTTAAAAGTCTCGTTAGGGCACGCTTTGAGGAACAATGTGGCTACAAATAGTAATAAATAACTATTTATCTGCAAAGCGCTTTCCGACGCTGTAGGATGTGTGTGTGTATTATTGTATGTATATATTTTTCTATATATACCTATATATATATATATATTATAGTATTATTCGTATGTATAAATATGTAGGTATTTAATGTATTTCTTTTTGTAGGATATAATAGGTATAATTAATTTCTAACTTAATAATTTCTTCAGTACACCCGCTATGTTATTTCCTCCCTCAAATTCTTCCCTAAGGTTGCCTGGAAGAAATCGCTGAAAGCGATAAGGCCGCCTTATTGTATATGCCTTGGGTTTATGTAAATTTATTCTTATTTTTAGTTATTTTTCTGTTTGTGTGTACAATAAAGTATATTTGAATTTGAATTGAATTGAATTGAAATGTAGCGCCATATGGTGAATTACAGGTCTTCGTCGCAGATAGAAACAAACTATATAACAAAGGAATCATAAAGATAAAAACTCTCGCATATTTAGATAAATGCTGGGCATTGACAATAAATGTTCGCAAATGCGCGCTTTGATTATAAAATTTATAAACGTCCATATATCGATAAAAGGCGAAAATATTTGTGTAACAATTTGCATTAGCTGCACGTCAAATTTAATAAAAAAATTGAACGAATTGTTCAATTTACTGCAGTTTCACGCCTATATAGTAGGACGTCATCGACATACGGGTACAGTAATAGTTATTGTATCAGTAAATTCAGTCTCATTGAATGCCACTCCCAAAGAAGTCAATTTCGGAGCTATTTTTGTTTTTATTATCGCTTTCGATGTGTATGGTTATTATCATTGTGTTGTTTTCATCATAAATTTATGATTCATGGTCTTGTGTTTCTATTGGCGAGGCATGTCTTCTCTATAACCAATGTCATATCATTTTGTCGAATTTATTTATAAAATGAGGCAGAACGGGGTACTTAATTTACCTTTTTCCTTCTTTCGGATAACCGAATACAAATTTTAAAGTCAAGGGATCTTTGAAGATGTTTATGAAAACTAATATGTTCATAAAACTTTTCAAGTTTTCTTCTTCTTATAGATAGATAGATAGATAGATAGATAGAAAATGCTTTATTTCGGCGTACAACACAGACATCACAATACAGAAAAACAGAAGAAACACAGAAGACACTTAACAGACACAAAGACAAAAACAAATTAAAGGCAAATTAAAGAAATAACAAAAAAACATTTACAAACATAAAACAAAGTGCTGCACTGTGCTGCCTGTGTCGCACAGACGAAGTCGGCGCTGGCTCAGCATAATGCTACAGTTTTACCTGTAGCGCTGATATCGTGTAGGCATTGTCAAGTGTGTGGCTAACTTGGCTTACCCCGGTGTCAGAGTTTTCAGACCGCACAATGGCCTCTGACTTGATTTTAACGACTAAGTCAATCGACAACAGCCGGGGACGAAATACAATACAATACAATACAAATATACTTTACAAATATACTTTACGAAATGTTCATGATAAATAGCCACTTTGGTCACCCATCTGGTTCGCTGCATCTGTGTGTTCCCTGCATCTGTGCATCTGAGAGCTTAACCTCACTGATAGTTTGAAATCAGGCTACGAGCGGTTCAAGTAATAAGTACACTTTCTGTAAACATTAAGGACCTTACCACAAAAAATAAAATGAAAACTAAGACAATGTCTAAACACTGTTTATGTCATTTTTTGTATGGAAAAAATGACTTAAGTCAGTTTTAGGTATTGTCTAAGTAATGTTTCAATGTTTTGTGGTAAAGCAGTAAGTATTCTTATTGACTTTAAATTAACTAGTTATAACGAAATATTTTTTAATGAAGATTGGTTTTCAAAGTCATTATAAAATTAAATATATGTCTTAAGTCAATATCAAAGACACCAAATGAGATAATAAATAAATCTTGATTAAGTATATCGTATTATTTGGAGGCCCGTGCCCCTCGGTCGAGACGTATATGGTCTGATAAAAAAAGGATTATTTAATAAGTATATCACTTAATGTCTTGGCTTTGAAATACTTTGAATGTGCTTTGAATTCTCGTTGTAATTTTTTCCATTAGTTATTTAAAAGTTAGTAATTCAGAGAAAGTGTAGAAAGAGCCCATCGCAGCTCTATCCAGGCGTATTGCGATAGTTCCAGACTCTATGAAGAGAGTCTATAAAGGGATTCAAGTGTTTTGCCGCATTATGGGCGGACAAAAGCTGATAACTTACGCTACACCACACCATTACCCTTCAGGGATAAGTCCGCCTTTGCATATATATGTAATATCTTTTGTATTAGTCAGTAAGAGTTTGCAATAAAGAGTTTACATACATACATACATACATATTTACTTACGTAATTCCTCCATACGAAATACTAGCTTTCCGTCCGGGACTTCGTTCGGGAAAATTATGTAACCTATGTTAATCAGGGATTATATACTATTATAAAGGTAAAATCATTTTTGAAATCGGTCTAGTAGTTTTTGAGTTTTTTCGTTACAAACAAACAAAAATACAAAATCTTTCTTCTTAGTAATAATTAGTGTAGATAGGTCTATTGCTGTTTCATATTGACTTATTTCTTTCTTTTTCCAACAGTCAAATATAACATGGAATGACAACAACACAGCAACATTCTACAACAAGAGAGTTTGGCATTTCGAGCCGGGGTTGTCAAATGGGAGCCTGTCAGATAACATCACCAGTATCAACCCTATTGTGGCCGTAAGTAACTCTTTACAGCACAAGTTCTGTAAGTCTAACTACAACTGATTCTTCGGAGCACCCGATGTCAGTGTTGGATATAAAGGGTCGGTTTCAACACAGGTTTCTAGCTCCAGCAGTGGACTGTATTCTTTATCTGGACTGTATTCTTCTTTCTTCGGGCGAGGTGAAATGATATAAAACCACACTTTTGGTCACTGAATTAATTTATTGGAATATTTAAGTACAGAAAGCAACGTGTTCAGTTGGCGGATCGTTACAAGAGAGAGATTTGACAGTTTTGACAGTATGTCTCTTCTTTTTTTTTGTGTTAAATTTATCCCTTTCGGGAAAGGCAAAGGAAACTATGTCCATACAGCCATGTCTTCAGTAAAAAATCTTCTTTATTCAACTTAACCTAAGCCCTAAGCCCTAAGCTTCTCATGTTCTGCGTAAAACCGGATAGCGTCTGTTTTACGAAAACTGGCGGCGAGAAGCACAACCTCGAGGATCTTTGTCGGTACCAAACGGAGCAGAAACACTGTTATCACTTGAATTTTTCATCACTACACGAATTTTAGTCAATTTACTGCATAATACACCATCACTATTACACATTAAACAACTTTTTCACGCAGAAAACGAAAATTCAATTGACAAAGCAACCGCTCACGCCGAGTTCCCGCCAAAGACCGTATGTCTCTTCTTCCAAAATTTACAATTTTGACATTTTGATGGTGTTGCCACCAGTCAGTACATATCTATTGCGCTTTAACAGGGTGTAAGGGACAGCTTAGCAAATACTTAATAGAGGCATCTACCCATTGAAATGAACGGCTACTAGTCTTATTTTTGCCGAAAACGTAAAGGATATTTCATTATTTACCTGATTTGGCGTTACCGTGCCCCGTGCCGTGCTGCTATCAGAATGCGATGTTTATTGCAGGTTTTCGTGTTTAACGCTGTTGTTACTATTGTTTAAAATTTTCCCGAAGAAAATCTAATTGAAAAATTATTCATAATGGTGGATTGAATTCAGGGTTTCAGTTTTTGTTAAACTGTTCTTTAAATTCTTTATTTGACAGTGAAAGGCATAGTTTTTTAACGTATTTGATGCTCTGATGTATTGTTCGTAGAGTTCAGAATAGATTTCAAGTGTCGTATTTTGTTCTATGCGGATGGCGACAGTTAGAAAGACTCAATCTATCTTTTTCCCTTTAACGAAGACGTGATTCTTTCTTTGCTTATCCATTAAGCATCCTCAATGTAATACCTCTTTAATCATTGATTTATTCTTCCTTTAAGCGTTGGGTCCTGTTTTTTGATGATCCAAGATCTGGCAGGTTAGCCCCCGAATGCGGTAAGTTTGAACATATTTACCAAAGCTAAACTGTCACGTTTCGATTGTATTCAGTCCGGAATACAGTAAAAACGTGAGCGATTTAGCTTTGGTAAACACGTTCAAACTTATCGGGGGGCTGGTCATTTCAATAAAACGACTGGGAAACCTGTCTGGATTGATCATTATAACTTATTTTTCCCTCAAAGTAGTTCACCTAGACAAAATAATATCTTTACACCTTCGTGTACACAAGAACCACGTAAAGTGACAATAGAAAATGTAATATTTTTATTTTCCCCGCCTATTAACTTCCACAGTGTTCTTTTCGTGATAACAGATTATTTAAAAAAAATTGTGAAACTTATCAAACCGATAATATTAGTAGTTTCCGTGCTTACACACAACGTCATATGACGTAGTGTCACTTTTCAAACATTTTGTTACCCCGCCTATAGACGTTTGTCCACGAAAGTGTTAATCAGCTTTCTAACCCGCCATCATCTTTCACAGACAGTAGCCCACACCATGAGGTTCCAGCGAACCATCATCAAGGTCTCAGTGAACACGTTCCTGCGCATGTTCCATGAGAATCTCTTCCTCACTGCCAACGTGTCTTCTTGGCTCTTCGACGGCATTGACGACCCAGTCTTGAACATCGCCAGCCACTTCCCTGACCTTCCCATTGTCATACCGTATGACAAGTTTGGATGGTTTTATGACGTGAGTACATAATAATAATAATAATATTACATAATAAGTGAATCTTCTTCTTCTTATCGTGTAGGTATAGTCAAGTGTGTGGCGAACTTGACTAATCCTGGTGTCAATTTTCAAACCGCCATATGGCATCTGACTTGGTTTCGTCAATCGACAACAGCCGGGACCGACAGAACTCTTCACACTCAAAGGCCCACACTAAGGTTTTCCCTTGTGCCGTGGGTCCCTCGGAACATACATAAAGACAAACACGAAGACCCATGACTCGAGAACAAACATCTGTTTTTACATAAATATTTGCCCCGACTGGGATACGAACCCAGGGCCCGTCGATAAAGAGGCAGCGCCTCTACCACTCGACCAAACCGGCCGTATATATTTATATTAAGGCGACTACAGCACCCAAATTACGATTTTATGCTGCGTAGATAAGCATGACGCACTGCATTAAATCGAAGAAAAAAAATACTTCGGTAATATTCAACATAAACTAGATAAGTAGTTTGCTTAAAACATGATTCAGCACTTTTGGTTCGATAGAAAAAGCTCACAAAGGCCTGTTGAGAGACGGAGATGGCACTATTCCTATGTGTGCTGCCTTTATCGGGTGCTGTGGTCGCCTTAAGCTAGTTTCTTTGTTGACTTACACTGACGTAGAATAACGAACTGTTTTATCTTTAGAGCCGTACTTAATACTGATCTTATACTATATTAGCAACCCAGCTTCGCACGGGTGCATTCTGATGTATTTCTTAATGTTTAAAAAAGAATCGTGATTAAAATCTTCCTGAAGCGCTCGTAGCCCAGTGGCTCTTGCTGATCTCAACCGATCAGGGAGGTGGCAATTTATAACGAGCGTTTCCGTGCTTCGGAGGGCACGTTAATCTGTTGGTCCCGGCTGTTGTCGATTGACTACAGTCGTTAAAACCAAGTCAGAGGCCATTGTACGGTTTGAAAACTCTGTCACCAGGGTTAGCCAAGTTCGCCACACAATTGACTATACCTACACGATAAGAAGAAGAAGATTAAAATCTTCCGGGAAAATATGTATTTAAGGCGACTACAGCACCTAAATTACGATTTTATGATGCGTAGCTAAGCATGACACACTGCATTAAATCGAAGAAAAAAATACTACGGTAATATTCAGGACAAACTAGATAAGTAGTTTGCTGAAAACATGATTCAGCACTTTTGGTTTGATAGAAAAAGCTCACAAAGTCACCTCTAAATACCCAATATTGTGTATCTTTTAAGCTGTAAAAACGATAATAAAATGCACACAGGAACTTGAATTTGCTATCAAAATGTTCGTGATTGAACACTCGATAAGTAGTTAACGCATTTTTCGATTTAAGCTGTTACCTTTAACTGCATAAAAATTAGTTGCATGGTTTAGGAGCAGTTATCAAACACAGAAAAGACCAAGTTATTATAAAAGTATAAAACAAGTTTTATACTACGTTAGAGATTTATTACATGAGTTCCAAGATTTTACCCTATTATGAAATAAGAAAACATACTTATGTTCAGAAGATATCGCTTTGACATTTGACCGCGACCATTGTTTTCGAGTCGTTCTGTTGTGTTCGCTTGTTAATTACCTGTAACTGCAACCTGTAATACTTTGCAAGAAGTGTTTACTTGGTTAACAAAGAAATAGTCTTTACCTTTGAGTCTTTGGTAAGGCTTCGGAAGCCTTACCCGTGGAATGTAATCCAACTAAGGCCTTTTTTACAGAAGGAAACCCAAATCTTGCTTGATCTATACTTAAGTATTGATTGTATCTTTCCCTCACTATCAAAATGACAAAGACGACTGCTATTCAAGTATAGATCACAGAATGAGTCGCGTTCTATATGTAATACGGACCTTAATGTATGTGCGCTACTTTTCATATAGTTTATTTATCAACCCGTATGTCCTACAACTGGGCACGGGTATCTAAAGAGGAATTAACATAAATTCCATTATTTTTCTTCTGATAAACAGGGCTTTAGGTATCTCTCTTGCAACTTCTCGGGTGGTAGATCAGTCCATGAAACTGAACAACTTTCCCCAAGGAACGTAGGTCAAAATACGAAAAAAAACATTAACCTCCCATACAAAATGCGCTATAAACTGATGAAGTTTGTATGCGAACTCAAATTTTTTTTTCGTATCTTGACCTATGTTCCTTGGGGAAAGTTGTTCAGTTTCATGGACTGATTTACCACCCGAGAGGTTACAAGAGAGATACCTAAAGCCCTGTATAGAGTTGAAAATGTTATTCTTCACTTACATAACAGCACATACCTGTTGACCTTGACATCACCCTTATCTCACTCGTAAAAGCAACGGCTTTCGTAGTTCAAATGGTTTGACGGCCGGTTTGGTCGAGTGGTAGTGACGCTGCCTCTTGATTCGCGGGTCCTGGGTTCGATCCCCAGTCGGGGCAAACATTTGTGTAAAAAGCAGATGTTTGTTCTCGAGTCATGGGTGTTTGTGTTTGTCTTTATGTGTGTTCCAAGGGACCCACGACACAAGGGAAAACCTTAATTGGGCCTTTGAGTGTGAAGCGTTTATTAAAAAAAAAAAATGGGTATCCTGACATGCTGCTGTCTGTACCTTTTAATAATAATACATACCACCTTGCGGACTAGTCAGATACATTATTAGGATTAGTCAGATTAGTCAGGTATCATTATTAGGATTAATCTGACTAGGTAATCCTAATCGGATTATCTGATATGAGAATAACGAGGAAATAGGACGACGCATTCGAGATAGATGGCGACTGGTGTTTTTCTATCGCATAGTCTGTCCGCGCGGAAAATTCATTGCTATACAGCGCCAGTAATTTTAAAAAAAGTAATGGGAGGTTTTCTTTTTGGGTATTAAAAAAAAAAAGTATTTCCCCAGAGCTCTATAGATGGCGCTGAACTGACTCCGTTACTAGGTGCCAAAGCCAAAAGGCTTGGAGAAAAACATTGCATCAAATATTCTGAGTTTATTTTGGCTTTCCAATCATCCTAGTTTTCTCGCGCTTTGTTAAAATTCAGTTTTGTTTTTTCGTTGTTTTCGTAAAATCGCCTAACTACGTATGGTAGACGTGATATTGATGTGATATGACTGTAACGTTTCGTTTTATGATCTCAAAATTACGTTCAAGTTAATTAATCAAAAACAATTTAACGTTCCGTTCCTTGCAGTAACGTACATAGTTTAGCGCCATCTATCCGGCGACTGGGGAAAAAATTAAAAAAAAGAAAAAGAAAATCCTCATTGACACGAGAAGAAAGAAGCGCGGCAATGCGGCCAGTGTAAAGGCGCAGACCTACCGCGGCGCACGCACGCGGCGCATTTTAGCTACATGGATTAGATCAAAATCTAATTTGAGCCTAAATATCACACTCAATGAGTAGATAATCACCTGGCATTTGTCGCATTCGTGTGTAGCGAGTTCGTGGGTTGTCACGTGATCTAATCCACGTAGCTAAAATGCGCCGCGTGCGTGCGCCGCGGTAGGTCTGCGCCTTTACATTACACTAGCCGCATTGTCGCGCTTCTTTCTTCTCGTGTTAAAGGCTTTTTTTAATTATTGCCGCGCTGTATAGTAATGAATTTGCCGCGCGGACAGACTATGCGCCAGAAAAGCACCAGTCGCCATTTCTATCTCCAATTCTTCATCCTGTTTCCTCGTTCTTCTCATATCAGATTTAAGACTTATCACAGAAGGAGGCTCAAGTATTGATTATCTCTTTATTTCACTATTAAAAGGTTGTCAAAGTCGACCTACTCAAGTATCTGGGGCCAAGTCTTACAGAACGAGGCTCAAGTCAAGACACTCAAGTATTGATTATCTCTTTCTCTCACTATCAAAATGACAATGACGACTGCTACCTAAGTATAGATCAGAGTCTGAGTCGCGTTCTGTAATACGGACCTTAGAGGTACATACAAATCAGTTACCATGATGCTAACTCGTTCAGTTTTACAGTTTAGTAACACAAAAATAAGGTTATAACAATGCAGTAGTTGAGTACTGTAAATTAACAACAACATTTCAACACTAAGACAGGATACGATATACAATCGGTGCGTTACACTTGTGATTTAATCGGTCAATAACTGTTTAGTGCTATTTATAACACTATCGCGTCAATTCGCGTAATTATTTACGGTTTTTCTTACTTAATACAATATTGTTATGCATCAAATATGTACTAAAAGTTCTAATTGTCTCATTAATATACATAGATCTTTGACCAGAAAAAGACTAATTTTACTTCAAGTTTTAAGTTTGAATTTTTTCAGTATTAATAAATGGAGTATCATATAAGGAAAAATCACAAAATCATCTTCATTAGTCTTGAATTAACAAGCCAAAGTCTATCCTTAAATATCTATCCCTACTCCCCTACCTATTTATAAAAAAGAGTGTTTATTTATTTGCCCTTCCCCCCGTTCTGAGTTTCTGACGGAGCAAAGGATATGTAATTTTTTGCACAGGGAAAGTTTGAGACCTAAAGAGCGACATAGGAGACTTTTCTGCGTAAACCAAGTACCGGGCGGAAATCAAATAAGCTATACATGTTTCACAGTCAAAACTGTTAATTAATAATAAATTCATTTACTATCAAAAATAGTAAATGCTCAAATCAAAAAAATTACTATAAAAAAAATGTAGCATCTTTAGTTGCTACATTTTTTTATTTTATTTTTATTTTATTTTAATTTATTTTATGTTTTTATTGTCTAATGTTTTGCACGCCAAAATTATACTATTTATTAATTTAATTATTAAGTTGGATAAGCCTGAAAATAACTTAATTAATTAATTATCTAATATGTACTCGACCGGGTCTCAACAATGTTAAAAACTCATGGTACCTAACCTTTTTAATCCGGCCGCCGCGATACAAGCTTCGCTTAGTGCGGCGACCACTGTTTCTCATGTACCCTCTTTTCAATTGATAAAAATAAATTATTCTTATTCTAATAGTCAAATAGCCTGCCTCTAATCGTTCCTGGTGCAAAGGTGCCCTTACGGCTGCCGCGTTTCCGCGCTGTATGGCTATAGACAGCCTCTGCACCAAAAACGATCCAGCAGCAGCGCGGGGGTCTTCTCCTACCTCCCTCACTGTTACTTAGTTTTACGTTAGAAGAATAAGTTAACATCCACCTTGCACCTCCGTCCATCAATCCTCTCAAACGTTCGTATTTATAAATATTAATGAAATGTAGTGTTTACCTATCTTATCTACATAATGTATCTTAAAACAGTTTATGTAATATATAAATATATTTTATTATTATTATTATTTCATTTTTTATTGTTAGCCACCACCCGCTCTGCTTTATATTTTTTTCATTATTTTCCTACCCAAAGGTTGCCTGGAAGAGATTGCTACCTTAGCAATAAGGCCGCCTTTTTGTACATTTCTGTTTTCTGTCCTTGTTTGTTATTGTAATGTTTTTGTGTCACGGTGTGCAATAAAGTATATGTCTATATGTCTAAACAGTAGAAATACCTGCGTAGACAATTCCAATGTCAAGGTCTATATCCAATAAATCCAATATCCAATATCCTAGGTCAAAGCCATATGGCCTTTAAGACAAATGATCAAATAAGCAACTGGTTGGAAACCACATTATTATACGACAACACGTGGCATGGAAATGTTTACCAATAAGGCCTTTATCTACATTGTAATAGACTCCGTTTTTGTAGTACAATTTATGTGTAATTTGATTTGCTGTTGTCTATACTTGAAACGCCCAGTCTAGTTTTTGAAATGAAATGAAATGAAATGATTTTATTTATCATTGCGATTGTACAGTTTTTACACAGTGGCTACCACACTAGGCCGAGCCTGTATCGTGGGGGCCGACTACAAGTACGATTATACATGTAATTCGACTAGATCGCTATTCAGTACATATAAGACTAAAAGTAAAAAAGTAGAAATAATTTAAATAGGCATAATTTAGGAATAACGGGGTAAAGTTTGAGGTAAAGTTAAATGGGAGTTTTGTGAGTGTGTGAATCTGTTAAGAATGTGTGTTAGTTATGAGTGAGTGTGTGTGTGTGTGTGTCAGAGTCAATGGGGTTTACTAGTGTCTTATTACACATTCAGGAAAATGATTTTGTAACTATTATTCAATTTGGTCAGAGGCACCAAGTTAAGGTCTGCACTCGTATAATTCTACACCATTCGATTCCATACTCGAAAAATCTCAGTGCATCTCTCTTTTGCGCTATTCAGATGACGTCACTGTCTTGTCGAATGTCGAATGAGATGGCATAGTCTTGTCGAATACCTAATTCGAGTCGATTAATGTAGAATACGGGTGCTGGTCAGGGTAGCCACTTTGCTGTATACCCTGTTCTGCCAAAGCCTGGATCACGGTTTATCGTACCCCAAATGAGGAACTAAACGGAGCGCTAGGGCTGTTTAATTGTTTAAATATACTGTTAATTAAATGAAATTCGCGATATTCTGCTCACGAGAAGATTTGTTTGAGGTAAACCAGAGGGCCATTAAGGTCGCCAAAATTTTGCCTAACCTACTGCCGACACGATAGAAGAAGAAGAATGCAATTCGCATCGTTACACCTCGGGGAGTTCAAAATTATAGCCCAAGTTAACTTACAATCGCGATATTACTTGTACCTTTAAGATTCCTTACCGCACATATGCGTTATTAGGCTAATTACGGTGGATATTCACAGTCAAGCATTTCGTTGTATAAACGTTTTTAAAAAGGCACCTGTACAAGAGTTATTTATGTGTGGTCATGTCATGAAGATACTTAACGGTTCTACTCTACATAGTGAGCTAAGCGGAATTTATACATATATTTTACAGTTGAAAGGCATTTTCACGCAAAGCTGTTGTCTCTCTAAATAAATAAAAAATGTATTACATAATATCTATACTAATATTATAAAGAGGAAAGATTTTATTATTGTTTGTTTACATTGAATAGGCTCCAAAAAGACAGGACCGATTTGAAAAATTCTTTCAACATTACGAAGTCTCGGGCGGAAAGCTATCTATCTATAAAAATATACTGGGTGAAAACAAACCTCCTATAGCTATATTCAAAATCCTGAACCAGTATCACTCAAAGAACACATTTACGAAAGAAAAAATTTTTTTTTTTTTTCAGTAGGAATAGTTCAGTTTTTGCCTAAACGTAGATATTACTCCTACACCATTATCGCATCGTTGTTTTGGTTCTTAGATTTATGGATATAATAATTTTCTACGTTAAAAACGTATGAGTCATCGACTTCAATCCCAACAACAGTTCGAACAAAGTACATAACTAATATTTTTTGCAGTCTAGAATGCCTTTTAGCAGATAACCACAAACAAAAATGTCACTCATTTATTTAGATGATGTTCTGGTTTGTAGTATTTTTTTTTGTTGATTTTTTTCAAAGCGCTGAATCATTTTCGATAAAATTTATATGAGACCACCACTGGAGTAAGTATGCTCTTTCGAACAAAAAAAGAATTTTGAAAATAGGTCCATCTGGTCCATAATTGGCGGAGAAATCGGTGAACATACATAAAAAAATACATACAGTCGAACATAGAACCTCCTCCGTTTTTGAAGTCGGTTAAAAATCGGGGACCGCATAGGTGTTTTATCAAATGTTTACTTATATTTACTTTACTGAGTCGCCTAATGATTCACTAACACAAAGTTCATTTGTTTAAAGATACATTAATGTTCTGTGGCTATTATTATTACTTATTGCCATCTTATTACTCATAAGCTATTAGTCTATGAGTCATGTTCTCCTTAAACTTCGCGAGTATCATAGATAGGTTTGTTTTATTATTAACTTTTCGCCCGGTACTTCGTTCCCGTGGGAATTTGGAAAAATTATGTAGCCTATGTGTTAATCCAGGGTGTCTGCTACCACCATACCAAATTTTATCGAAATTGGTCCAGCCGTTTGGGCGTGAAAGAGTAACAAACATCGATACAAACTTTCACGTATATAACCGTAGTAAGGATTTCTGAATTTGGCGTCATATGTTTTTTTTAAAGTCACCTTCATGTTTCTATAGGTTACCCAAGGCCAAGGCGAATAACAAACCTGTTCTAGGCAAATAGGCAATTAGATAAAAATAAGAGTTACTCAAAATAGTTGCCTAGACTTAACAATTGCGAACTTAAATTCGACTAAAAATACTTTAAATTTAAATTCAGAAACTAGATTTTTTTTTTAATAAATTTGTTAGCGAAAATTAATGATTGGAATCAGCCAACGAAACTAAAAGACGTAGAGCGAAATGTGAAACAAAAAATTTCGCCTCTCCATACAATTTGTGAGATTCAGCTGATTTGCCTTTGTATGTAAAATCGTTTTTTTTTGTTTACAATTTCATATAGGTTCTTTAGGCAAAGTTGTTCAGTTTCATGGGGAGAATCGCTCCTTTCAGTTTCGCTAGCTAATTTTACAATGCAGTTGCTCGAAAATTGCCCCGTATTTAACTCGCTTCGCTCGTGTTTCAAATGGGCTCACAAGTCACTCCATATTGTGTAAACCTTGTTGTATGAAAAACGTTAAAGATATGCGCTTGAATATTTAATTATATGCACATCCGATCTGCATTTAGAGCAGTGCAAAAAATGAAATATTTCATAGAAGTTCCTTAGAGACAGTTGTTCAGTTTCATGGGAAGAATCACGTCCTAAAGTTACGCAAACTAAATTAAAATCACCTATATGCCGTAGAAGTTCTTATCGCCAAGCATTTTTCTTCAAAACATGGTTTTTATATGGTACATAAGAAACTCGTTTCACCATATAAGAACATACTTAGTTGTACCGTTTCACCATAACTATATCACTTAACCGTAGGGCTGGCTGCCTCTTTCTTATAAAGAAATATAAAGTCAAAACTTTTATTGTGGCTCTACATAATTTTCCCGAATCCCCACGGGACTGAAGTCCCAGACAGAAAGCTAGTTATTTCTATAAGTGACTGGATTTCGATCCCGTTTGAATTTCGTAAAATCCTTCCTTATTCCAATGTTGACAACGTTATAAAAGGAAGCTTCTTTAGTTCGTGACAAATTTCAACTTTCTAGGTCCAAGAGCCTTGAAGAGTCAGCGAGTCAGGACCAATTTTACATAGATCTTTAATCCGTGATAAAAAAGAAGAGTGTACGGTTATTATAAGTTTGACGTGTGTATCTGTGTGTCTGTCTGTGGCATCATAGCTCCTAAGCAAATGGACTGATTTCGATGTGTATTTTTTTTTAAGCTTCAAAATAGTTCTTAGTTATAAGCGATGAATGTTGGGGTAGATACAACATTTTTATTTTAGAATTAAATTGAAATGATTACACCTGAACTGCTCAGCTCTAGAGTTATATCAGATCTAGTTAAGATTAGTAAATAAGAAAATTTGTAATGCGATTTAAAAGAGCAACCTCAGAGTTCCTTGCCTGTTCTTCTCTGGGGAAGACTGCACCTTTGCGAATAGGCTTAGAGTCAGTATGGTCAAAAGAACGAATGCGTATGTATGTATTTAAATCGTTTGATGTATGTTTGTATGTAGGTATTTCATTGTATTCTTGACTTGTTTTAAGTGGCATCCTGAATGTCCTATAAAATAAATATTTTTTTCTATTCTATTCTATTCCTAAGAAATCTTGACATTTTCAACATATCAGTTTTATTTTCTCTACCTCTTATTATTATGTAGTTGCAATTGCAACTTGTATTTTTTTTAAATAGCCCCTTTATTAACAGCCCTAAATAGCTCCATTCTGTATCTTCGTTCCACAAATTGTCGGTAAAATTTCAATGAAAAACCACAGCCGTGACCTTGCACAGTCGCTTCCCTCTGGTATTCAAGTTCGTTCCAAGTTAAACCTTATCACCATTGAATAAGGAACTGTGGGAACAGACGACTGTAGACTTCGTAAGTGGAGAAAATTGATTTTATGTAACATTGTCATCTATTCTTGATGTTTGTTTTGCCTTTGGACTTTTATATTAATGACGCCACTTTATTATGTAAATTCGTTGAAGGTTTAAGGAAAAAATAACTAAATTATGAGAAAGATCATTCTTTACGGCCGGCCGGTTTGGTCGAGTGGTAGTGACGCTGCCTCTCGATTGGCGGGTCCTGGGTTCGATTCCCAGTCGGGGCAAATATTTGTGTACAAAACAAATGTTTGTTCTCGGGTCATGGATGTTTGTGTTTGTCTTTATGTGTGTTCCAAGGGACCCACGACACAAGGGAAAACCTTAGTGTGGGCCTTTGAGTGTGTAGCGTTTATTTATTTATTTTATTTATTTATTTTTACCCTCATGGTTTTGAACAAATTATCCTTCAAAGTGAGATTCTACAGAAAACATTATTTTTTCTAATAAAACCCTAACCAATTTTTTAGGTAAGAATTTTAAAAGCAAAGTTCAGCACATTGTGGTATATTTAAAAGTTGTTTATATTTCCGTGTATTAACCTCATTCAATTATGTATAACATTATCACACTAACATATTGTTTATCGTTTAATACAACATAATAAGTAATCAAACCCATACATAAACGGTTCCTTTATGTATTAAGGCCCGTGTTCACCAAAAATATAACCAACGGTTAAACAGCGGTTAGAAGCTAATCAGACAAAATGTCAAAAAAAATGTATGAAAATAACATTGTCAAATCTCTGGTTAGCTGCTAATCGTCGGTTAAATATTTGGTGAACACTGGCCTAAATATAGTATAGTGTAAACCTTGATGTATGATAAAAAGTTAAAGGTATGCGCTTACATATTAAATTATATGCACATCCGATGTGTATTTATAACAAAGTGCAAAAAATTAAATACTTTTTAAAAAATTGTCTGACATTGAAAAAACAAAAACTTTGGTGTAATTATTTATTATTTTCATTTATTACTTAGGTACCTGTCTATGGAGTCATGAAAATAATACGTTTTGAATTAACATCCTGCAATGATTATTTATTTAATACTTACACAAAATATTGCTAACAAATTTAATTGCCCTTAACATTCATAAACTATATATATATTTATATTTAAACTATAAAATATATATATATATAATATTTAAACTAAATAATAACAATATTAAATGTAATAATATATAAAATATAAAAAAAACAAAATTTGGAATTTTGAAAACTTGTTATTATACATCAAGCATGACCAAACTTTGAAAACAAACCATGGTATAATGTGATGTAAGCGTTGTATAATACGATTGCAAAGGTAAAAGTGACCATGACCTAGAATCTGCCATAGTATTTCTCATTATAGGCTCGGCGGCTGCTGCTGGATCAAACGTTGAATAGTTACATCTACTTTTGAAAAATTGATAGATAGAACAACGAACAATCAACATAAAGGATTACGAACAAGGAACACAACACAAACAAGTAAAAATGTGTATCTCCCCCGACATAGTCGCTTTTTAAAAGGTTAAACCAATTTTATTGAATATGTATATGTATAGCTAAAGAACCATCTCAATTACGTCACCTTTAAAGAAACACATCTAAATCGAGAGTCCATTTAGGAGCAACGATGACACAGACAGACACACAGATCACTCGTATCACTCGTCAACTTATAACACCCTTCTTTTTTTGACACATTATATTAAGACATAACGTCGGTTGATTCATACGTTTTATTTTAAAGTGGACAATTAAATAAAGTTAAGATACCAACAGCTGTTAGGTACCTATGTAGGATATTCAAATGAACCAGTATCACTTACAGAACACTTTTTTTATAAGCCCTCTGGATCCCACTGCTGGACAAAGGCCTCCCCATTCTTTTTCCACACAGTCCGGTCTTGCGCTACTTTTTTTTATTTTTTCAGTGGGAATTTTTTTTTTCCTAAACATGGACACCACACGGGTGCACCCCCCGAGCGCTACCCGCCCCCCTCGCGTGCCTGGTGTAGGAGTAACGTCTACGTTTAGGCAAAAAATGAATTATTCCCATTGAAAAAATATTTAAAAAAAAATTTTTTTTCATAAATGTGTTCTTTGAGTGGTACTGGTTCTGGATTTTGAATATAGCTAGGAGGTTTTTTATCGCCGTGTATTATTGCCAATCCTAATCCTTGAGTCTTGCCTTTACGCCATCCAAAGTAGATTGTATACAGTTATGTTTGTAGAAGCCGTTCGATCATCTGCTTAGCTAACGAAATATTGCAATAAGTTACGTGGTCGTTACGTTCGGGATTCCTATATGGATCGTCGCTACGCACGCGTGACTTTCGCCGGCTGACTAGTTTGCTCAGACCCTTGACATATTTTATACTTTCTACACTGATAAGTCTGAAAAACAAGGCCAATTCATTTTTTTACCAGCCCATATACGTCCCCACTGAGGTGCACGGGCCTCCTATCGAAACACTGTAGGGGATTCAGGCCATAGTCCACCACGCTGGCCTTATGCGGGTTGGTGGACCGCTCGTCTTTCGAAAATGAATTTTCTTGGACGGGCGGGTTTCATCACGATGTTTTCCTTCACCGTTGAGCAAGTGATAATTAGAAATACATACATTGTATAAATCCGAAAAGACGAATTTTGTGGTACAGGCTTGCACCAGGCCAATATAGTCCAGATATTTAACCCATGGTTAACAGTTAACTCATCAACTTTTCTTAAGAATAATCGTTAATAGTTATTAAGTAGGATCGTTAAGTGAGCCCACTTGAAACACGACCGAAGCGAAACAATACAAAAATGATTTTATTAAACAAATAATTTCAAATGGCGGGCAAAACTTCATCAGCATATAGCGCATTTTGTATGGGAGATCAATATTTTTTTTCGTATTTTGACCTATGTTCCTTGGGGAAAGTTGTTCAGTTTCATGGACTAATTAACCACCCGAGAGGTTGAAAGAGAGATACCTAAAGTCCTGTATGTATATCCTTGTGTGTGTGTGCAAATAAAGTACATTGTGTTGTAGATGTCACAGTTAAAACTCGTTTTCAGTCAGAATGCGTTTTCCCTAGTTAAAACTAGTTTTCACTGACTGCCTTTGTCAAAACTAGTATTTTCTGGTTAAATCTAGAATTCACTACTAATTTTAGTTTAAACTAGTTTTGTAACCGTGAACCTTAGTTAAAACTAGTACCACAGAATAAATAATAGTACTAAGTCACAGAATGGTGGCCAAGGGGAGCGATAAGGCCAGTGGGCAGACCACCAGCCCGATGGTCAGACGATTTCGTCAAATTGACGGGACCTCTATGGATGAGATTAGCACAGGACCGTGACGATTGGCGCTATAGAGAAGAGGCCTATACCCAGCAGTGGGTTGATGTGGGCTGAATATGATGATGATGATGACTAACGTACAGAAGTCTCACTCCCTAACAAAAGTCAACTTTAGGCATAAAAATTTGCCTACTATTGCGGATGGCACAAGCTTGCAAGAGAAATTGAAACTTATAGTCAGCCGCTAGCGTTCATACTAGTACTACAGAAACTTGATTAGGTTAGGTTTGAACATCAGCTGAGGTGGCGTCTCATGCGGTGTGGTAGGCTATATAAAGTGCCGTCTGGTTCGCGACCACCCTTCTACCGAAGTCCGACGTCAACCAGCTTTCTGTGTGCTTAGGAGTACCAGTGCCTTAAAGAGTCATCCACATATTACGTCACAGCGTATGGGGGAGTCTTACCAAACGTGACAGTACATGTTAAAGGGATACCGAATAAGCGTGACATAGAGGGGGAGGGGTTCAAAAAGTCGAAATTGCGTGACGTAATATGTGGGCGGCACCTAAATCTATGACCTTGGTCAAGATTGAGGTCAAGAGTTAACCCATCCTATAATAAAAGTTAAAAATTGTTTTAAATAGTTAAACCGCGTTTTAACTAAAAACGGTTTTTAACTGTAACATAGACATTCAAATAGACTAGCCGTGTGTACTTCTAGATTATATTAAATAACATAGATAATATACTTAGATAATATTTCACTCGTTCGATCATCCGATTACGATAATGAGACGATAATTCGCGCGCGGAAATGAATGAAAATAACGTGAGCATAAAGCTAGCGTAGACAAGTCGGAATTTTCGGTTTTTGGATATGCCAAAGTTTAGTGTATAAATTCTGCTTAATTACTGTAAAAACTAAATGCCATGGGAAAAGGACTATGGTGCCATGGGAAAAGGGAAGGTGTTTACTAGGGTGTCCCTTATTTTTCAAAGTTTTAATTTTACAACGCATAGGCTATTATTTTATTCATTTGTACCTAAAACACCCCAAAACATTTTTTTGTATTATTCGGAATAGTGCAACCCGTGCCGACATGCGCGGGAACATATTCATACAAGTAGCATCCAAGGAGCGGCGCACGCCCGCTGTTATTGTCACTTAGTCTCGGCTCATCGGGTAATTAGCGCGCACTGTTTTATTTTTTAAAGATGTTAGTAAAACTAAGAAGCAATAAGAAAAGTATTTTCTTAATTGGTGAATTAAATCACCGAATAACGGGTGCCAAATTTCCGTCTAATCAGCAAGTTCTTGCCGTTCTGTTTTTCAACATACGCAAAGTTAAGTTGACTGTTAGTGTAAGTGCCAACCTTGTCATTCGAGAGTACATTTCATTCCGGGAAAAGGCGAGAATACATACCAGAGATTACGTGCTTTTAGAGCAAAAACTAAAAAGAGAATTGTTACTCTTTGCCTGTCGCCATCATGTTTACGAACTGGTGCTCAAAAGTGTGTTTGAATCAAAGATCCCACAAGTCACTAGCAGTTCTAATATTTTGCTGTTCAAAAAATGTAGAGACAACTGGAAAAATATTAATCCTAGCGCCATCGAACCATGCACTGAGTTTGTCCAATAAGTAACATGTTTGTGAGGCAACTATTAACGAATTGGTGACGTTTTTTAACAACGAGCTGGCAAAATCGATTGTACGATATGATTATCGAGAACTCTTCGAGCTGTCTGTTTTTTTTCTGGGTGAAGACAATGAACACAAAAAAAAATCAGACCTCCTGACACAATGGATAGCAAGAGCAATTTATTATTTAAAAATATATTTGTTGCAGTCACAGTTAAAAATGAGCGCTAAAGATAATCAACCTTTACAACATGTTTGTCTATTTGTTGTGGCAGTTTATGTTAAACCCTGGTTTGGATGCAGTTTGGCTCTAAAAGCGCAAAATCAAGATTTGTATTTTTGAAACACCTTAAAAGATTATGAAGAAGTTGACAAATTGTTTTCCGAAGCGGCTTTAAACAAGTTCAGTCAAGACTTGTTGTTCTTGTCAGAGGAAATAGCCATCCTATCAATTTTTGATGACAAAATTGATGAGCAGACCACACTCAATATTGTAGAAAACTTACAAAGAGAAAGTTTCGGTGATTCTAGAAAGAGATATGTTCCATCGAAGGAAGAGATGTGTGGCTCTTTATACGGTAGGTAGTAGTGTTTAACCCATGATTTAATTTAGGACTTATTCGTTTTATTTATACTAAAACTACTTTGTTACCTTATTTTAGTGAAATCTCTGAGATATTTCGTTTCTGTCAAGAACAAAGATGTTTTTTTATCGAATGAAACTTGACAGCATTTTCCTTCAAGAACGTGAATCTTTGTCAAAAGAAAATGCGGCGTTCGTGGAAGCTAAACAAGAAGGTTTGAAGCTTAAAAGTAGTAAATGACACAGCTGGAAAGCTGTTAAATTTATTCAAGAATTCCACGGTTTGATTACTGCAGATGAAAAAAAGCAGTTCTTATTACGCTGTGTACAAGAACATAGGAAAATGTATCCAGACTGTAAAAAAGAGACTGAAGAAAAAATATCCAAATTAATATACGTTTCATATATTTCTATATATAAAACAATGTATATTTTTTGAAAATACAATAACGGCACTATATAAGTTGTGTTTTCATCAACATTTCTGTAACGAAATGAATTTAAGTGATGATTAATGGCTACAAATTAAGAGATACTTTATGCAGCTACTAGTTTTCCGCCCGGGACTTCGTTCCCGTAGGACTTTGAGAAAATTATGCAGCCTATGTGTTATTCCAGTGTGTCAGCTACTTCCATATAAAATTTTATCAAAATCGGTCTAGCCGTTCTCGAGTTATAAATTTTCGAACAAACCCGACTTTTTGTTTTATATGCTAAGATTTTATAAAACTTTGAGCTCCCGTCGGCACGGGTTTAAATAAACTTAGGAAGTCGAAATTTTGTATTCCGGCAACTAATAGACTAATAAACACAATAAGAGGATATGCGTTTCAATAATGAGAAAAAAAAATTTTTCGTCCATATAAGGGACACCCTAGTGTTTACTCTGGGACGCCACCTGCGTCAGCACCTTCGCCGCCTCGCACCTTAGTCATACGGTCAGGGAGACGGGGGCCGCTGCAGAAAATGCAGCCGTAAAGAAAAGGGAAAAATACTCAGCGCTAGGGCAAACTTACATTTTTATACCCTTCGCTGTGGAGACCGCATGGAGTTGGGGTAGTGAGGCCAGGGGTTTCATCGCCGAGGTAGGTCGGCGTCTTAGAGATAAGAGTTGTGACCCCCGCTCCGGGTCATACTTGGTGCAAAGGTTGTCCATTGCCATTCAATGTGGTAATGCCGTAAGTGTTATGGGCACCTTTGCACCAGGGATGACAAGGGGCGGTTTATTTGACTGATTTTAATCATTTAAGTTTTTGACATAGTATGTTTTTGCATTGGTTTAAAAAAAACTAAATATTTTTTTCCCCTTTAGTTTAGAAGATAAAGACTATAATAGGTGTGTACGCCAGCTTGACGTCAAGCTGGCGTACACATAGCTGTACTCGAAAACGGCTAATGCTACAGCATAGAAAGTTCTTCCAAGATTCTCTGCATAAATTCTGTCACTGCTGTGCAAAATTTCATAAAGATTGCTCATCAACTAACGGAGATATGAAGCAATTCCTCTCTCGTAATATTATATGTATATGTTTATATTATGTGTATATATCTATACTATATTTATGTATTTATTTATCTATTTCCATGATAATATTCAATACCTATTCTGTCTCTATAATTTTCCTGTTGTACGCCTACGTATCATGAATCCTCTCGCTCTCTCGTAGGTTGACTGGAAGAGATCCCCTTGTGGGATAGGTCCGCCTTTGTACCTTAAATTTATTTAATATTTATCTCTTTTGTTTTAAATGTATTTATTTTGTTTGATGTGCAATAAAGGATTTTACAATACAATACAATACAATCTTCTCGAGCGCCTGTCGAGCCGGTGTCAAGCTAGCGTACACATAATAGTGCTCATAGGAAGCCTTTTCTGGTTATATTTGCTATGTAGATAAATTCTGTGTCTGACTACTATGTCTGTGCCATTAGTTTCTCAAAATTTGCAGTGGAACACTATGAATAACTAGGTAAAGTTCTAGGAACTAAAAATTTTTGTACAGTCACGCAGAAAAACATTCAAAATACACACAAAATAACAGCATATATGTACACTTCCACTGGTCATCGCCGATTTTGAAGAAACTTAAGTCCTTTGCTCGTAAAGTAATTTTATTAGTTTTAAACATATTATTACGGGTTCTTACCATGATTTTGGTGTAGTTTTAAACGTAGTATATATATTTTTATTTCTGTAATACAGTGATGTTATATATAAAATTGGAGGTCCTGATTCACTGACTCATCAACGCCCAGCCCAAACAGTTAGACCTAGAAAGCCGAAATTTGGTAAATATGTGTATTTTATGACGTAAGCAAGCACTAAGAAAGGATTTTTCAAAATTCAACTCCTAAGGGGGTGAAATGGGGGTTCAAAGTTTATATCGAGAAAACAACTTTTTTGCACATTTTGACTCTAAACTTCGTCTACTTGAAGCAAATAACGGACACGTGTTTCGCGATTTTTGAAAATCATCCTCTAAGGGGTCAAGAATGAAATGCTTTGCGCTAGTTATTAATATATTTGTAATTTTGTTGTCTGTTTTCTACCTTCGGTTTTCTGAGTAGATAATTATTAATTTGACGTTAAGTAGTTAGCGAAAATTAAGTATATGAATCAGGGGCCTGATTCTTGAAACAATAGAATTCCAATTCGCATACGAATTGACAAGATTTGTATGAGATTCTCACGCGAATATTGTCAATTCGTATGCGGATTGGAATTCTATGGTTTCAAAAATATGTCTCCAGTCCACCTAACAGCATAGCTAGGACGGCTCGCGACAACTCGCGCGTCACGCCACGAGGAGAGTAAATCTTCACTTTGATTGCGCGAGGGCACCGCGCAAAGGCTTGCTCGCCCTCTGGCTTGTCATTTCAACACTTTTTTGACATTTGACCGCGTTGTTTTCACGTTGCGCTTGAGCTGCTGAACACTCGAAGCGTATAATTCAAATCGAGTTATATTAAAAAATTAAAAACTTTTTTTTTTAAATTTTGGGTATTTGCCCTATGACTGCCGTCGTTGGGGTCAATAGCAGTTGGAAGCATTATCTTCTTCAATCTTTGGATAATAACCCAACGCCACTTCATTTTAATGGAATTTAAAGGTATTATGAATGACGTCATTACAGTTATCGTTTTTGTCAATCTTATCCAAAGGCAAGTCATTGTTCGTAACGATGAAAACATGTTAATGATTTAAGATTAATTTTTTATTATTCATTGTTTCAAAATCTGTTGAATGGACATGCTCACAGATTACTTATTTTGCTGTCACTAGTAAATTACAAGAAATAAACAAAGTGACTTCCCCTTGACAAATTCTAAGTGTTAGTGGGCTCATTGTTAGTTTACCCAATTTTAGAAGTTTAAGCTAAAGTAAAATTATTTATTCGTCTTTTAGGCTAGATCGTAATAACAATAACACATGGTGTACGAGATTTGTATCGCACGCGGCGTAAATTCTGCACACATGGGTGTACAAACATCGCGCGAGGATTTAAGATTCTCTTGTAAATAAAGGTATCTTAAAAAGGAAAAAAAAACTAGTAAATTATGTCCTTAGTCTCCGCTTTTACTATGGGGTAACTTTAAAGTAATTAGCGATACTTGAAGAAGTGATTCTCCACTTGAAACAGAACAACTTCCCTCCAGAAACAGACATGAAATAAAATAAAAAGTCAACCACTCATACTTAAACAATCGACTGAACCAAATCTAATACTTTTAAGCCTTCGCGCGTCAAATGTACACCTGGTGTTTGAGATTACAATCGCAAGCGGCGTAAACAATCGCATATCATTCTATAAAATAAATAAATCTTTATGTAGATTTATAAAATAAATCTCTATGTAGAACTCGAGAATTTGGTACCGAAATACTTATTTATTTTTGCTTTGACTGGTGATCTATTTTAACAATAGGAGCAGTCGTACCTAGGCAAATTAACAATCATATTCTTGTTTAAATGTTATAATTTGCGCAATCTTTTTCTAGAGCCTACACGAATTACCGCAACTTCCAAAACGTGTCTTGATAACATATACAAATTTTGATCCCTCGGTGCGGCTTAAGCATAACCTTCTTGCGGTGAAATGCTCTGCGCTCAAACGGGCGAGCAAGAAGCGAGCAAGCCTTTGCGCAGCATGGACCCAATATCACTTTCAGCATAGCCGAAAATCAGTGTTGCCAGCCTGCTAATCAGTCTGTCATAAATCGCTGAGCCAGGCCTTTTTTCTCACTGCAGCAGACATATGCAAGCATAAAACTATAAGATTATAATTTTGAACTTTTCAAATGTATGTGTGTGCTTGTCTTTAATAAATAAACGTTAATTATTATTATTACTATTCTAGTAAGCTTGAGCAGTTCCCTCGCGCTGTTACAAACAAAGAACAGTACAAAATAATAAAACAACTCTTTTATCCTTTTCTAGCGCAACGGGTCCCTAGAATACGACGGCGCGTTCGTGATGAATACAGGCGCTAAAGACTTCAGTCAGCTGGGCAACGTCGAGCTCTGGCAACACTCGAATAGGACCATGTACAGAGACCACTGCGGCGAGGTCAAAGGGTCCACCGGCGAGCTATGGGCCCCAGAACTAGGCCAGCCAGAGGTCAATGTGTTCGCGCCCGATATTTGCACGTAAGTTGGCAACACTTGTTTTTGTTTTTCATTTAGCAACATCTTTTTGAACAGCCCATATACGTCCCCAACGAGGGGCACGAGGCTCCCTTCGAAACACGAAAGGAATTTAGGCCATAGTCCACCACGCTGGCCAATGTTCTCAGACGAGCGGGTTTCATTACGATATTTTCCTTCACCACTGAGCAAGTGATAATTAATGAAAAATCCGTACATAAATCCGAAAAGACGAATTTAGTGGTACAGGTCCGCACCAGGATTTGAACCCGCAACCTTCTGATTACAACTCTGGCTTATTACCAACTGGGCTACCACTGCGCTAAAAAAAACCATGTATTTGACCCTCCTTTCAGTCAAAGGGATGTCTGGAAGCGATCACTGTTTTTGTTTTGTTAACGTGTGGAATAAAGTATTTATTCATTCATTCATTATTAGTTTATTTTTTAGCTTAGTTTTTTTGTCTGTTTCAAATGTGGCGTAAAGTGGTTCTAGAGAGACTTGACGCTGCCTACCCCGAAAGGGATTATAGATAGATAGAATACCGATAGTTTAAACTTTTACACAGACAGATAATAAATTTCGATCTGAGGAAATAATAAAAAAACGATAATGAGGTTCATAAAATTCTATGTTTATCTGTATCAATCAATATATATGTAATCGAAGATAAGGTATAGTTTGTGACTAAATTAGTAAGGCGCTGTTTATACAGAAGCGACGTGGCGCGGCGGTCAAAGCAACGTAAAATGAATCTTAATAGCTACGGAGCAAAGGTTTGTTTCGTCCGTCGCTCCGTCTTCAGGCGGCAAAAAACGTGCTTCTATTTTCGGCAAAAAACCTTTGCTCCTACACTATAACTACAAGGTGTTTCAAAAAAAACAAAAAAAAAATCCAAAATTTAATTTTAAAAATGAAATAGTCGCAACTCTAGTATCAGTTGCACGGTTTGACGTCTTTCAAAATCAAAGTTTCATATAATTAATATGAAATACTTCATATTTGTAATAGAGCTGCGCAATAAGCTTAATTTTAAATAATTTTGAATTATCTTTTTTTGGGTTTTTTTGAAACACCTTGTAGACGGAGTACTTATAAAGTCACATCACTTTTGAAAGAGATGCAAACATGTGAGTTCCTACAAGAGTAAGGGGCCATCCATAAATTACGTCACACGTTAAGGGGGAAGGAGGGGGTCGACGAAGTGTGACATTGTGTGACAAGGGGGTGGGAGGGGTCCGAAATTTCGTGACGTCACAATTCAAAATCTATTATATAAATCTAAGTGTTAAAACAAGAACTTTGAACTATTAACGAAAAACTCAAAAACATTTGCAACTCTATCTGTATAAACATAAGGTTCAGTTTTGTCGGCAACTCGCCCTACAGCCTAAGCGCCCTTCCTCGCGCCTTTAATTCAATTTCGGAACTGCTGTTTTAATTTAATAATTACTGTGATAGCCCAGTTGGTAATGAGCTAGACTTGTAATCCGAAGGTCGCGGGTTCAAATCCTGGTGCGGGCCTGTAGCACTAAATTCGTCTTTTCGGATTTATGTACGGATTTCTAATTATCGCTTGCTCAACGGTGAAGGAAAACATCGTGATGAAACCCGCCCGTCCAAAAAATTCGTTTTCGAAAGACGAGCGGTCCACCAACACGCATTGGGCCAGCGTGGTGGACTATGGCCTAAATCCCCTTCGTTCGTGTTTGAAGGGAGGCCCGTGCCCCTCGGTGGGGACGTATATGGGCTGGTAAGAAGTAAGAAGATGCAAAATATGCGACGTCACACTAGGGAGGGGGGGGGACACAAACGTGACCAACTGCGACAAGGCCGGTGGGGGGGTGGGGTCAAAAAATCATGAAATTTGTGTGACGTAATTTATGGATGGTCCCTAAGAGATAGGTTACTTTAACGCCATCTCTTTCTGCGTAACCCATTTTTTGATGTCACGCTTTTCAATTCGTGACAAACAAAGCGTTTGATCTGCAGCTTGTGTCAGTCATTACGGTTTTTAAGGTTTTGCGCATAAAGTTTATTCGTTTTTGTGGTGAATTTGTGAGAAAAGAGACTCCATTAGTTAAGTTGTTGTACAGGTTTTGTACAGTGAAGTATGGTTGGGTGCAGGGAAGGGGTAAAACTATCGCTATCTAAAAGGGGCACGCGCCTGGCTCCGTCTATAGTGTGTATGGTCTAAGCTTTGCTCTGTAGCTATTAAGATTAATTTTACGTTGCTTTGATCACCACGCCGTCCCGCCACGTCGCTTATGTATAAACAACGCCTAAGAGATAATTCATTGGTATGTAATTTTGGCGTATAGATAAAATGGCAATGACGTATATGAAAATTCAATAATTTCATCACACTGATAGAACAATGTGTGGTAGATTTTAAATGACTTAGCAAAATGTTAAGACATCAAACGAACGTTGGCAGTGAAGTGACATAAAATATTTTTTGATAGTGTAATTTGACCATAATAGATTAGATTATTCATTCCAACATTATCAATCTCATAATTACAATAGATGTCAAAAATGTCAAAGAATAAGGAGCTATTTACTATTGTACGCAAGGGGCTGGAGATCTGTAATACAGGTTTTATCGCCTAGTTACCGACTCAAGGCCCTCACTATAACTTTTTAATACAGTTGCTCAAAAAGTGGCGTATTGCAGGGACGTATAGCGTTTGGGATGTAGGCTATTACATACTCGAGCTTTTTCTTTACCTTTCCCGAACTTGTGCATTTTCTTTCCCAACTGTCAAAATAATGTTTAAAAAGAAAATTAAACAACCACGAAGTTTTTACTAAAAAATATTCATAGAAGTTTTTATGATTCATGATAATATTTCTTAAAAAAGCTACTAATTTGTTTCAATATCAGATTTAAAAGTAATTTTAATTAAAAAATTACTTTTAAATCTATTGAAAACTACTGTTAAATTACTCACTTTATTTATGTTACAATTTATTTTTATTATTTTAGGTACCTATACCTAACTTGTAAAAATAACTATTATTTTGTAAACCTAAATATGTCCATAAGGACCTTACTTCCGTTACATTGCTCGTTACTCTCCATGAACAAGTGGTTTATATAAACAGTAAATAAATTAATAATTAATTTCATAGATAACTGTACCTACTATGTTTGCAAAAAAAGGTTCAACCTATGTATATGTCGTAGGATGAATTGATAATTCGAATTATCGCGAAAATTTTTCAATCTTACTAAAAAAAGTGAAAAATAGGAAAAAATAACATTGTTGTGAAAAAAATATTTTTTATTGTGAAAAAATAACACTGATTGGCCGGTTTGAGCGCCCCACAAAAACATCTTCTTTGATTGGTTGACGACTTGTCAATTCATGTCAATTCACTGTCGCGCGTTGTTTTGTTTGTTTTGTTGATAATTATGTGATTTGTATTAAGAGATAACGTAGTCGTAGTTGCAAAAGGGTTATATAAAATTTTGTTTTGTCATCTCTTACCCTTTATAACTCTGTGATATAATACCTCAAAGCTACATGGGAAAAGATAGGAACCAATCAGAATAAGAGTTGGCCAGCAAGCAAAATTCAAGCCAATCAGCGTTAAGAATGTTCAAAGTTACTAAGAAGACTCGCGTTTTCGCAAAAAAACTAACTTTTTTTAGTAAGATTAAAAAATATAATCACCATTGTCTAATTATCCGTGTTTTCGCAAAATCCCTAGAATTTTCGCGATAATTCGAATTATCAAATCATCCTACGACATATACACTAGAAAACCTGTAATTGGCTTAACGATTACACCTAAGCTAGTACGTACAAATCTGTATATGTCTTGTAACTAAGTTGTTGGTTTTAACAATAAATAAATAAATTGCTTAAGGAACCCATGAAATTCTCAATAAAAAGTTAGTATATCATCTATTAAATGTATCATCATCATCATCATGTCAGCCGCAAGACGTCCACTGCTGGACATAGGCCTCCCCCAGGGATCTCCACCTCGATCGGTCCTGCGTCACCCGCATCCAGTGGCAAACCGCAATCTTTACCAGATCGTCGTTCGTTTTTTTTTTATTATAAGATGGGTTAACTCTTGACCTCAATCTTGACCATAAAGGTCAAAGATGAGGTCGACGATGGAGCGAGTTAACCCAGAAAATGCCTATAAAGGCACTGGTACTCCCACGCACCGACGGAACGCAGCAGACTGTTTGGCGTCGGACTTCGATAGGAGGGTGGTCGCGACCCAGACGGCCCTTTACAGAGCCTACCACACCGCATGAGACCACAGAACGACACCTCGGATTCAGAAAAAAAATGAAGTGTCGTTGCCTGGGATGGATTACTAGGAGGCAGGTCTCATTTGTGTTTCCTTAGTCGCCTCTTACGACACCCACGGAAAGAGATGGGGTGGTGTTATTCTCAACCGATCACCACACGGCAATAACGGTCGGTCGTTTGACGGGAGATCGTCGCCGCCCGGGGATTCTTGGCACCCCTGGTCCCAGCGCCAGGCCGACTTCCGTAAGAGCCTGCCCGACCACCGGGGCCGCCGGGCACTTGGGCCCGTATTAATTGTGTACTATCCATATTGGGGGGATTAAATGTACAATTGTTTTAAATTATTTTCAGATACATGACGCTAGCTAAAAATGGCTCAATGACAGTGGAAGGTATAGAGGGCGTTAGGTACGCTGCAAACAACTCCATCTTCGACAATGGCTACTACTACCCGCATATGGTGAGTACTATTGCCAGACAAAAGTAGTCTTTGTCAAAGTTTGTTCTCTATGGGGTAACTTTAGGGGATAATTCTCACCATGAAACTGAACAAATAAATTCGACTTTCCACACTAAGGCAATCAGCTGATCGCTGAAGTTGTATCTCCATAAAACTTCAGCGATCAGCTGATTGCCTCTCCAGGCAACATTTTTTTTCTTATTTGCTCCCATGTTTTGGAAAGAACATGGGAAAGTTGTTCAGTGAAGTGTGTTGATTCAGATCCTTAATTTCCAAAAACTAATTTAAAAAAATAGCCAGAGTGATAGGGTCCTTAAACAAAACAGAGTGTATGACAGGTTAGCAAAAACTGAAACCCTGAACTCAAACTATCATTGTAAATGTTTTTCCAATGGAATTTTCCTCAGGATAATTTTTAATTTAGTTTCAAGTGTTTTTGAATATTTTCTGTTTAAAAATAACATAAAACCACCATTTAAAATTTTCCTTACACCCAGTATAATGATCGTGTCTCGTCTATTCCAGGCATGTTACTGCGCAGAAGAGCGTGATTCAAACTGCCTACCCCCAGGGGCACTCAACGTTTCACTTTGTCGATTCGGAGCCCCCGCCTTCGTATCGTTACCGCACTTCCTCAACGCAGACCCGTACTACCCCAGCAAGATACACGGACTCGAGCCCACGCAGTCAGTATAATACAATAGTAGCCTAGTACACTAGTAGCGCGCCCGCCTTTGTATCGTTACCGCACTTCCTCAACGCTGACTAGATGGCGCTGTTTGAATACAAGATTAAATTAAATTAAAATTTAAAAATTTATTTATTTACTAGATCAAAGTCTTTCTTTTAAGTAAACATATACTTGTGTTAGAAGCTCTTCTACTATACATTATGTTATCAAAGTAAACAATTTTATTTCGACGGAATTAGATGTTACCCTGGTTACATTTGAAATTGTGTTACCTTTGTTACACTCTATCCATTACCTTTCTGGAACGTTTCTAACCTAAACATGAACTATATTTCAGAGATTTTGATTTCATTATTGCCAAACTTTACGTAAGCTATAAATGTAACAAGAGAATAGTACAAGTATGGCTTAGTTTGAGGCTAGATGGCGTTGTGCAAATAAAAAATATGTTACCCATGTTACCCTTGAAATTGTGTTCCCTTTGTTACACCCTATTGCACACCACCAGTAGTCGGTAGTCGCTAGGGCCGCGCGCGGAATTCATTTTGTTTGTGTTGTGTGTATTTTTTTTTAACTAACATTGGGTATAAGTTTTTTGTGATTTACTAACAACTATGAATGTATAATCCGAAATAAAAGGTTATGTAATTTAATTACCTTTTTGGAAAGTTTCTAACCTTAACAATGTATTATGTTTCAGAGAGCACAATTTCATGCTTGCACTAGAGATGTTCACTGGGATGCCGCTGGCGGTTGACGCGCAACTACAGATCAACATCCTAGTGCGACATATACCGGGGATACAGTAAGTTTCTCAGTTATATTTTCTTTTTTTATCAGCCCATCACATCCCCATCGAGGGGCATGCCCTCCCTTTGAAACACAAAGGGGATTTAGGCCATAAGCCACAACGCTCGCCCAATGCAGTGATATTTAAATAATGATTTTTAAAAGCGCTCATAGCTTAGTGGCGCTTGCTGTTCTGAACCAGTCAGTAAGGTCAAGAAACGTAAACATGAGAAAGGAAACGAGGTAATGGTAATAAGTGACCAAAGTGGTTCGATCGTTTCAGTCTAGCTGTTGATTAACTACAGCCGTTAAACCAAGTCAGAGGCCATTTGAAAACTTATTCGTATAAGTAGAGAGAGGTAAAAAAGCTTAAATATGGGATGATTGCAAAGGTAGCGAAACTTAAGGCGACTACAGCACCTAAATTACGATTTTATGATGCGTAGATAAGCATGACGCATTGCATAAAATCGAAGAAAAAAAATACTACGGTAATATTCAGGACATAAACTAGATAAGTAGTTTTCAGAAAACATGATTCAGCGCTTTTAGTTCGATAGAAAAAGCTCACAAAGTCATCTCTAAATACCAATATTGTGTATCTTTTAAGCTGTAAAAACAATAATAAAATGCACACAGGAACTTGAATTTGCTATCAAAATGTTCGTGATTGAACACTCTCGATAAGTAGTTAACGCATTTTTCGATTTAAGCTGTCACCTTTCCATAAATCTCATTTTTCTAACTTTCGAACATGTTTTTACGCACGCACGCTTTCATAGTCCGTAAACTTCGTGTATCGACACTGTTCGCACTGCCGGCCCAGGCCTGTTGAGAGACGGAGATGGCACTATTCCTATGTGTGCTGCCTTTATCGGGTGCTGTAGTCGCCTTAAGGGGGGTTGTTCTACTCAAACCCGTCGCGCGTGTTTACACCGCGCGCGATACAAATCCTGCACACACGGTGTGCAAGAATCGCGCGAAGGTTTAAACTGAACAATTTTTCCCACGGAACCTTTACGAGATTTAAAAAAAAAAACAACTTTCCGTGCAAAAGCAAATCAGCTGATCGCACAAGTTAGATGGAGAGACGAAACTAAATCAGCCACGAAACTAAACAACTTTCTTGGGCTGATTCACAGCCTTAATTTACTCCAACAGTAACTAATTTTAAACTCACTCAATTTAAAAAATATCCCTACTATCCCTACTAATATTATAAATGCGAAAGTAACTCTGTCTGTCTGTCTGTCTGTCTGTTACCTTTTCACGCCTAAACCGCTGAACCGATTTTGATGAATTTTGGTACAGAGATAGATTAGAGCCTGGGAAAGGACATAGGCTACATTTTATCCCACAGTTGGGCACGATATAACCTGTAGTCCACGCGGGCGGAGCCGCGGGCGGAAAGCTAGTAATAAAAATATTCATGTACCCCATTACATTAGTTGCACACTAATCGATGCTCTTATGGTGAGGGAAAACATCGTGAGGCAACCTGCACATTCAGGCGACTGAATGTGCAACCATGGTCCAATCCGATCGAGTTGCTCTGGTAACAGGGTCACGGAGGTCAGATGGCAGTCGCTCCACTGTAATCACTTGACCTGTCAAATCCTGGATCATGGTCAAGCGTACTCCGAATTAGAAACGGGACTAAGCTTAACCTTTTCACCGCCAAAGTCTGATATATCAGACGTTTAAGTTTCGTGCCCTCGCTGCCGAAGTCTGATATATCAGACAATTTTTTTTCTACTTTAATATCGTTCACCAAGCGTTCGCCATACGCCACGTTATTAAAAAAAAAGAATTTTTTTTATGTCGTGGCGTGTGGTGGGCGTTTTTGACGAAAACTCTTGGCGCTAAAAGGGTTAAGGAGAAAGAAAGTCATGTACTCCATGATTTAATACTAAAACGGGTCAGTGATCGCATCTATTATGTTTTATCTTTGATCCCAACGTTCCGGCGCGGTTTCACGCGTCATGGGTAGACTTTTGTTGTTTCAGCAAGCTACTATTGTTTTATCAGCCCATAATATGTCTTCATTGAGAGGCACGGGCCTCCCTTCGAAACAAGAACGGGATCTGTGTTTTTAGTGTTTCTATATTGTCTTCTGTATTTCTATAATGTGGTGTCTGTGTTGTAACGAATTAAAGTATTTTCTATTCTATTCAAATCAAATCAAATCATTTATTTGCTGAATATGAGTACAAAGATGCCTATTTTAAAATGTGGTTCTGTCATATTCGGCCACCGCCTGGCATGCAAATATTTATAAATAATAATGGGTCTAAATAATTAAAAATTAAGGAAAAATTAAAAATTATAAGTACAGTAAAATTAAATGTCAAACTACAAAAAAAGCTTAAAAATAAAATAAAATGTCAAAACAAAATTATTCAGGCCATAGTCCACCACGCTGGCCCAATGCGGGTCGGTGGACCGCGTGCCAACCGAAAACGGACTTTCTTAGATGTTTTCTCAAACACAATGTTTTCTCTCTGTCATTATGTGTTCAAATCACAAAAGTTGAAGGTGTAATATGTGTCATATGGTGTTACCCAGGATAAACAACCAGCTCCCCGACCCCGACACGCTGGTGCCGATGTTCTGGTTCCGCCAGGAGGTGCGTATCACGCCGGAGTACGCGGCACTGGCCCGCACCGCGCTCACACTGCGGTACGGGGTGCCCTACGGACTATACGCACTCACTGTGAGTACTTTTAAATACTAAATTCCCGTGGGAATTTAAGAAAATTGTGTAGCCATATATTATTGTTTTTTTTTAAACCATGTTTTTTTTACACCTTGTTTTAAACTAAATTATTATATTACTGTATACCAGCTGTAGTGAACGGTGCTGGTTGCACAGTTAACAATACCGACATATAGCCTGTATAATTATAAAAATGTACTGTGCAATTGTTTGTTTACCCAGAAAAATAATAATAATGACAAGCATAAAAGTATATAGGGGAAGGGAGCCGGGTGGGCCGCGACCACTCCAGTATGGTCTAGGCGCTAGACCCTATGAATGTACACCCATATACGTCCCCACCGAGGGGCACGGGCCTCCCTTCGAAACACGAAGGGGATTTAGGCCATAGTCCACCACGCGGGCACAATGCGGGTTGGTGGACCGCTCGTCTTTCGAAAATGAATTTTCTTTTTACGGACAGGTTTCATCACGATGTTTTTCTTCACCGTTGAGCAAGTGATAATTAGAAATCCGTACATAAATCCGAAAAGACGAATTTAGTGGTACAGGCCCGCAACCTTCGGATTACGAATTAGAATGTTGTCCATACCTTCCCGCGCAATTTTGTTACATTTGTATTTCATATTGGCGGAAAAATCAAAAATCCTTTTTCTAATATATAAAGAGCGACAATTTCATATTGAAATATCTATTTATTTTTACGGACACTCAAGAAAGGAAGTCGTCAACATACGTATCAAATTTTAATTAAAAAAAAAACGTATCAAATTTTAATTAAAAAAAAAACTTTAAACAAAAATTACTAATGACAGACATGATTTTTACACTAGTTACACTTGTTTATTTTATATTTTTATGCGACCGGTTTCGATTTCATCATCTTCAGGCGTGTCTTAGTAATAATATGGAATTCCATCACGAAGCAACAACACAAAATATAAACTACTTTTATATAAAATTACTAGCTGTCCGCTCGCGACTTCGTTTCCGGTGGTTTTTTTTTTGTGAATCTAAACCATCCTCGAATCCACTTGAAGACACACAAAAAATTTCATTAAAATCGGTCCAGCCGTTTAGGAGGAGTTCAGTGACATACACACGTACAGAAGAAACATTTATATTAAGAGATAAACTACAAAATATGACTAATTTAACAAAACCTTTATTTTTTTACAGGGCCTTGGCGTAGTTCTACTAATGTCTGGTATAATGATATTAGTACGAAGACTACTTCATTCACCCGACACCACTCCTATCCTCGAACAGGAGGGGGGGCTCAGCCATTGAAGTACTGACTGACTGAATGACTGATAGACGGTAGCTTAAGATACATTTATTTGTGAGTGGTTACGCAAAAAGGGACCTCAAAGGAAAATAATTGATTTCGTGAATCGCGTTTAAGTTTTGAGTCGAAATGAGGAGCGCCAAAACTGCCTCGGCTCACTAAAAAATCATTAAAAAAAACTACGGCACAAAAAACTAAAAATAATCTGACTAGACCAAAATAGAGCTGAAAACCACAGAAATACATAAAATTCATGAAAAACAAAACAACCGTTTCCAATCCCTTCAGGCACCTTTTTGCGTAATCTCTATGATAGCTATTCTAAAGCGTATGGCTAACATCTAACTGATTTTTTTTTGTAATCTAATAATCACATAGGATTATGTGCTTTATTTCAAATTTTATAAAGTGCAATTTTATAGTAGTGTGGACTTTAAGTCTGTGGTATTAAGTTTATAATCCTTTGATAATTCAGTGATTACAATTAATGATGATGTGAGACCATTTGCTGATCTAGAAGGGGACAGAAAATGTAATAAACTTAGATAGATTTTTTTTTATTGTTAATTTTTGTCTTTTAATTTTGTTACTGTTATGGATTTATACTTTTCTTTTATCACATTTTTGTATAAAGTGCCTTATAGAATTTGTTATTCGAAATGTTTTCTGTTACATCTTCTGTCTCTTTCTAAGACAGCCTTCAAGTTAAGCTATCACAAATTGACACGATTTGTTGAGGTATAAAAGAGTTTTAGAAATAAAGGCTCCAACATAAAATAAATCTGTTGGATTTTAAAAATATTTAAATTTGTGTGACATTCTGTCTTAACTGGTCAGCCAGAGCTGACGTAAAATGTTTAAAGTACAGAGTACTCATAATTTAGTGAGTGTTAAAAATGATTGTTTACAAAGGCGAGCTTATCTCTACATAGAGATCTCTTCCAGTACATTGGTTTAAGATTTTTGATGGGAAACCATAAATGCAAACATTAAGTACATGATACTATGTTCCTTTGTTTAGTGTTTTTGCTATAAGACCGATAAATGATTATCCATTGATAAATTATTAAAAACTTATTAATGACTTATGCTTATGTTTACCATTTGTGACGAAACACGATTCTATTTAAGGTTAACAAAAAATTGTTGGTGTATTTTTTTCAATTCGACTGGAACCCGTCTTATAAAAGCGTACCCAACATGTACTATTAAGTACCTCTTGTTATTTGTACCTCTTTCAATACATAGAAATCACAACGAGAAAGTGAGCCGCCACTCTGATATCACACTAAAACAGAGGCTAGTCATATCGAATATTAAAATCACAAACTAACGGCTAGTTCTGATTGTTTAATATATTGTTAGGACCACTACCAGTATTGTTTAACAAAGTTTGCAGCTTCAGTAGTTTCCGAATTTCGATTTCATTATTGCTAAACAAAGGATGATGGGCATTTTGGTATCGGTATTAGTATGGAACTTGGTACTGTCACCAATTGAAATAAATGATAGATAGTTAAAAAGATAATTTTCTGTAGAATAAAAAAAAACCGAAGCGCTAGTACTGATTCATTGTCCAATTAGAGTAATCCTGCCTTGAACGTTATTTATTTTTCATAATTTTTTTTTTTTTCTGCGATATTATTCTTTATGTTTATTTATCATATTAATTATAAATGATCATCATTAATTATTAATTTTGTTACACATTAAATGAAAAATCCTACCTTCAACTTATTTTATTTACTGAGAGAATAAGCAACTAATGATAATAATTAATGATGATTAATAAATAAAAATACTATGCCAAAATAAAGAATAGCGTAGCAGAAAAATATAAAAATAAATAATTTTCAAGGCAGGATTACTCTAATTGGACAATGAATCAGGACTAGCGCTGCGGTTATTGTTTTTCTACAGAAAATTACCTTTTTAACGATGTATCATTTATTTCAATTGGTGTCGATACCAAGTTCTATACTAATGTGCCCATCATCCTTTATATAAGCAGCAAATGTAACAAGAGAGGTACGGAATATACATGTTCAGTACGGTTTCATAAGACAGAGTTGAATTCGGACTCAAAAAATACACCCGTGATCTTGGCGTTACAAAAAAATTCTCAATAATGGTATACCAAAATCCAAGGTAAATATTACCTTAAATTAAAAAATATATTTGACTTTCTTTCTAAAGTACATTTTTTTAATGAATCTACGTATGGTCGTGAAGTTACCAGTTTATAAAACTTTACTTATTGTACTTGTAACATTAATATTATTATGTTGTTTTGTATCTACATAAGAAAGGGTACCTTATGGGCAGTTCGAATTTTGACTTTCATTGCCTGTAAGGTATCTTTTGTTTCTTTTTTGTTTTACTCGAAAACTTGTAAATATAAATCTAATATTTTTTTTATATCGCTCATTTACTGAATTTGTTAGAATTTCATTTTTTGTTTTCTACATTTTTTTAAATAACTAAAGAAACTTATTTTTTTTTTAATTTTACTTCTCTGTTACAATTTAAATTATGGCAATCCTAAATTAAAAAGAATTTGGCACCGTTTTAGTATTTTTTTAAATATTTAAACTTTTTTTTATATCTATGATAAACTTCTTTCTTAGATTGTCATAAATTTAAAATTAAAACAACTTCCTCAACAACGAAATGATTCCTAAAACACTTCCACATTCACATTATTTAGCTTTAATATTTGCGGCGACTTAACCTTAGTTAGCTAAACCTCAGGAATGATTGTCCCCATGAAACTTGACACCTCCTAAGCAAACTATATGAAATTATTCAAAGAAATGTTGAATTCTCATACAGAGGCAAATCAGCTGACCGCACAAGTTGCATGGAGAGGTGAAAATTTGGTTTTTCATATTTTGACCTCAAAAAAGTCTTGTTCAGTTTCGTAGTTTGATTCATATCCTTACTTTTCGCAAATTTAAAGTCATCCAGTACCTATGTATAGGTATTTGTGACAGAAAACGATGTTCATTGAAGTGCCTAGTAAAAGAGCTTTATAGTGCACATATCAATAATACCAGTAAAGGTTGAACACGGGCCATTACGCTTCGAAATGAGAAGGGACTGCGCTTGTATAGTATTTCACTGTCGCATAAGAATCACTTGGTTTTTGCAGGATAATATGAATAGTATAATACTATCAAATTACATGTGCATTTTGCAATATAAAAATTGCGTTGTATCCACTTTTTTGAGGCGTAATAGCAACTTTTCGCCTTTCTATCTGGCAGTAGCATAGCATCCTTCAATACACAAGCCACGTGTTTTAAAGCATTCGATACCGCGGAAAGACTTAGTGCATCTTTTTCTTGCTCTATACATATGAAAGTGACGGGTATAGTCCTAACAAATACTGGAATCTAATGATTTAGAATACGGGGGTCGATTTTGTCATTTACTTAAATTAAGTTTATTTGTAAAGTTGCCATAATCTTCCAAGTGGGTTGCTCATCCCACGCGTATCCTATTATGTACTAATCATACGCTATTTTTGTAAAAATCGCCTTATTACTTTACGAGCACTTGCACAAGCGACTTAACTGCTCCATTTTAAGGTGAGAGACCAGCCAATATGCAATACTACACGACTTGTTGACTTGACGTATGGAGCCTATTTAAAAAGCGCAACAGCACGCTCGGTTGTCATTACGAGCTGACAATCCTAAAGATCAATGTTAGGATTGTCAGCTCGTAAATGACAACCGCGCGTGCTGTTGCGCTTTTTAAATTCAATTCAATTCACATCAAGTTACCGCATTCGTGCACCCTATGCTATTAACATAAGAAGGGTATTGCAACAAAAATCGGATGACCTAATTTGTTGAGCTCTGTACATTAGGTCCCTTACCTTTTGAATTTCGTGCGCCTAAGGTCCATTTGTGCCTCGCTGGTTTATCTTTGTTGTAACCCCGATTTGGCACGTAACTGTAACCAGAAATAGATGACGTAAATTTCATTATTTTTTTGACAGGTGAACTTGCACCAAAAGTTAATCCTGCAGCTCTAGCTTGATAACGAAAAACTCGCGCTCGGCTCACGCTGAAACTTCACTTTGATTGCGCGAGGGTCCCGCGCAAAGGCTTGCTCGCCCTCTGGCGTTGTCAATGTTGTCGCGGCGCTGTTACTATCGTACTCGGCCTGCTGAATCGCTATAAATTGTTAATTCAAATAGTGAATAGGCTTCTTCTGGGCGAGCTTGCTCCATCCACGACCACATCTTTGCCGCGGCGCTAAATTGTGAAAAATATAAACCCTCATTTATTTTAAAAAATACAAAAATACTCAGCGTGAGACAAGGGGGTCTATAAGTCGCTTAATGTGTAAGCGCTATAGCTTATAGGAACTAATTATAACCAATGGAGGTTCCTTAACAGACCTTTAAAGCATAATATTAGAAATGCATTATAAATTATAAGAATGTTAATTGTAATTTTTGGTTTGACTTGAAAATGAGAATAGGGATGTTGACAGTGTTTGATTTTACGAATTATTGTATGTAAAACAAAAATAATGCTAGAAATATATTAATATCCGAAAACAGCATTAAAATTGGTTTATAAATGAACAAGCTATTGGAATTTATATTATCGTAAGGCCTAGCTATCTCGTTTTTACCTACGCAAACAAATGGCGGTGACGTCACATGCCTGTAGTGCATCTCTTTTTCGTTGTTTGAAAGTTTCCCCCACTATTGAAATTTAATAGCTTGTAACTTTTTTATTTCTCAATAGTTTTCAAAAATTATTTTGGTTTTGGGTTTTGGATTCAGGTCCTTTTTAAGTTAAACAATAAAAAAAAAATAGTCAACGTCCCTATTAGAATTTTTTATGTAGAAGTACGTCAAATAAATTTTTCGTATTTATTTATTTTGGATGTAACGTGATAGCTTCATTAAAACTCTGTTTAGCTGTTATTAAATTAAAGAATGCTTGCTGAATCCATGAAATTAAGAACTATTAAAAGTACCTACTTCACTTTTTTTTTAAATTGGATTTTTTACCGAATTTTCTTTTGCTGGTTTTTTTGGGTTTGGGTGTGATAAAGGTGCTAAATTGATCTAATAATTAAATTCTAAAACGGGTCTAAATTCGCGTATCGCGTATCGCGTTCGCGTTTCGCGTTATGTGTTCAAATCGCGGAAGTTTAAAGTGTTAAATTGATCTAATTGGAAAGTTTTAAAATGTATGTAAAGATTTGGCATAGCTTAGGGGGCGTCCATTAATTACGTGAGGTGTTTTTGGCGATTTTTTGACCCCCCCACCCCCTCTGGTGAGATGTCGTGAGATTTGGCTCGACACCGCCCCTCCCCCCTTTATCTCAGTTTTATGAAAATGCTTAGTTTTAGTGTAAATACCTTAATTGGTAATTTATTTAGAAAACTTACATAATTTGCCTAATTATTTTAAACTGTAATAATCGAACAATAAAAAACAGCTATGATTTACCAACTTAAATTTGAAAAAAAAAAGATTGTTCTAATTCAGTCCACGGGAACTCAGAGTGGCTACTGGAAGAACATGGTTTAGTTGGTTTAACTTAGCTTTCCCACAATTTAACACTATTTCTTTTGGGGGAAAATATTACGTGATATTTGTAGAGACCCCCCCTCTCCTTCACGTGAGATTGAGTGAGATCCCGGCCGACCCTCTCCCCCCCCCAAAAACGCCTCACGTAATTAATGGACGCCCCCTTATTTTAAAACCTAAGATAACCACCTAATAGGTTTTTAAACCTAATATTGTTGTACATATTATGAATTTGGAATCTAGTTTAATTGCTATATAATTGTTGATATTTTTATAGATTTTAATAAAAATTTTGCAACATATGAAACCTTTTTTATTTGATATTCTTAATTTTATTATTAACCCCCTCCGAAGAAAAAGAGGAATGTTATAAGTTTGATGTGTGCATCTGTCTGTCTGTGGCATCGTAACTCTTAAACAAATGGACCAATTTTGATACGTTTTTTTTGTTTGAAAGCCGACGTGATTGAGATAGTTATGTTTTGGATATAAAATTTTTATATATCTATCTTTGCTTTATTTTATCAAAATTGGTTCAGCCGTTTAAAAGTTAAAAGGTAGTAGAGGATGCTTGGGACTTCGTTCCCGTGGAAATTTCGTAAAATCCCTCCTTATTCTTTATTGGTAACTACGTTATAAAAGGAACCTCTAGGCCAAAGGACCATGGGCAAAAATGTATGGACTCCGTCCCCACCCTCCAACAGACCTTTTGTGTATGTCGTCAGTTTCATACGTATTTTTAAAGAGATTAATAGCTACGTTTAATGTCAAAATCCATGGGGTTTAGAAATAACACTTTAAAGATTGCTAAAATACCTATCGGTTTATATTTTTATATGTGTTCTAAATGTATACCTACCTGAGATGATAAATATGAATATAACAATAAAAATTTGACAGTTTGTGGTAACCTGGTGTGCCGTTGACTGTACAAGCTTTCCGCCCGGTACGGTACTAGGTTTTCGTTCCCGTGGGAATTTTTGAATATTAGGTAGCATACATCAGCTAGCTCCTTACCAAATTCTATCATAATTGGTCCAGCCGTTTGAGCGTGAAAGAGTAATAAACAAAACAGCCATGCATCCATACATACTCGTTCTTTCGTTAAGGATATCTGTCGCAAAAATCATAAGACTTAAGTATTCTCATACGTGTTATTGTCATTGCACAAATTGAAAAGAAAAAAAACAATGATAAAACGCTTACAGAAGGTACAATATAGGCGACCTTATCGCTTCAAGCGATTTCTTCCAGGTAACCTTTGGGTATGAAAAAGTCGCTAAGTGAAACCAAGAGCGGGCGCAATAATTAAACTTAAACAATATTATAAGTATGAAACAAACAAACAAAACATTATGTTCTGATCAGTATTTGAAAGAGTAACATCCTGAGGCCTTACAAACTAACGATAACAATATTTTCGTACCTATAGGTTTACGTTATTCTAGCTAGCCCGCTAAGTAAGACTAAAGCCAGATCTAGGAGATATCGCTGCCTAATCAAATAGTTACAGCTCTACACATTGTTTATTCCAAACTGATTGTGATGAATTGTAGAGGCCACCATTTGCCACACTATGACAAAGTTCGATTGACATGAATACATTGACCACTTATCATTAGGTATCAATCATTATATTTATTTAGTAACGCATTGGACGTCGTCAAAGAAGGACGCGCGCGCGTTTCGTCACAAAAAAATAATCGCGATGTTTTCAAGTGCCATCGGAACATTTTTTTATAATATAAAAAATAAATGATAACCAAAAGTTTTGTATAAAATTCAAAAGGTAGACATATTGTATGAGTGCACAGTGATTAAAAAATTTTGATTTTCGTGAAAAACTGTATGGAGCAGTGTTTAAGTCAGGACTTAATCTTGCTTTATCTAATTAGGAGAGTTATATCCGCGATCTTATCAACGAATTAAAGCGGTAAGTAAACATAGAAACGTAAAGTACTTATACGTATTATTTGTTAATTACCCATTTGAAATTTTGTTTTGATTAAAATGCGCGCACCTCTATTTCTTTCCGATTGGTTTCAAGGTCGAAACAATTAACTTAATCCGAAATTAGCATGAGAATATCTCATATACTTACTAGTTTGTGTCATATACTTCGGTAAGCCCATAATTTTATGGTAGGTAGTGTTAAATAAAAGTTGGTGATAATTGTAAAACATATACTGAGGCGGTGATAGATGTGAACCTTCTTAATAACTTCTTTCGTAAACAATTACAAAAGTATTACGTTACCTATACTAAAGTATTTTGGACATCACATCAACACGTTCTAGGGATACATGCACGATTTTTCATACAAAAGAGATCTGTTTGAGAAGCTATAATAGCATACTCGAGATACATGGAGGGCTATAATTTTCAGACGAGCATAAGTGCTAAACCTGAATTTTCAATTCTAGTCAATCAAAGTATTACTTGAAATTTGTGAAAACGTGACGAAAACGAAAAAAAAAATGGCGTAAATTCGACCATTTTCATACAAAAAGCAGGCAAAAAGTGCATTTTCGTTTTCGTTTCCGTCACGTTTTCACAAATTTCAAGTAAAACAAAAATTTACTGACTAGAATTGAAAATTCAAGTTAAGCACTTGCTCGTCTGCAAATTGTAGCCCTCCATGTATCTCGAATATGCTTTTATAGCTTCTTAAACAGGCCTCTTTTGTATGTAAAATCGTGCAATATCCCTAGACCGTGTTGATGTGTATACTTACAATAAAATACAATACATAACTTTTTATATGCACAAAAAAAAATACAAGGCCAGGAGACATTAGTATAGATAGAGTTTTGATGAGTTCATGAGTATTAATAAAAAGTAGCTATGTCAGAAATATATGGGGTGGCGTGACTTTAAATAAGTTACGTAGTGAAACTTTAGGGGGTGTGTCTCCTTATGAAACTGAACAACTTTCCCAAAATAACCCATTATGAAAATCTCGAAAAAAAAATCGAACTCTCATAGTAAGGCATTCAGCTGATCGCTTTAGTTGTATGGAAAAGTAAAAAAGTTTTTTTTTATAATTTGACTTATTTTTCTTGGGAAAAGTTTAACTTATAAACTTTCGCAATTTGAACACATAATTTAATACTAACACGGGTCAAAACCACGGGTCGTGGTCTACCCTTGACCACGGCGTGTACAACCGCGCCGAAACGTCGGGATCAAAGGTAAAAACAAATAAGTACTTACTTATACAGGGCTTTAGGTATCTCTCTTTCAACCTCTAGGGTGGTTTCAACCTACGAAAAAAAAGGTTGAGTTCCCATACAAACGTCATCAGCATAGCGCATTTTGTATGGGAGATATTTTTTTTTTTACGTATTTTGACCTATGTTCCTTGGGGAAGTTGTTCAATTTCATGGACTAATTAACCACCCGAGAGGTTGAAAGAGAGTTACCTAAAGCCCTGTGTACACATATACGCGAAATTTGTCCCGTTTTAGTATTAAATTACTTACTTTTGGGAAAAGTTGTTGTATTTCACGGGCTGATTTACATCCTTAATATTCGCTAACTAATTTAAAATCAACCTCTATTTACAGAAAACGTTTTAACCGACTTAAAAAGCAGGAGGTTTTATGTTCGACTGTATGTATCTTTTTTTATGTATGTTTGCGCCGGCTGGCTGCGAGAGCACGATGAAGGAATAACAAATATTAAGCAGGAAATACGTTTAATAGATTAATGTTAGTTTACAAATATATAAAAATCTGTACAATATTAGCGGGCGTACGCCTGCGACTGAAACTCAGTTCGGTCTGTCATCCCAGCGAATGACAGCTAGAAGTGTCTAATTTCGAATTTAGATTCAGAATGCCAAAACTGAAGAGTAAAAATGTCGCAAAAAGAGAATGGAGAAGGAGGATGAAGACGAGGCGCATGCCGCCTCGTTACATGTTAACCGATTTCTCCGCCGTTTATGGACCGATTTTCAAATTTTTTTTTTCGAAAGAGGACTCCAGGGGTGGTCCCATTGTAACTAGGTCAGGATCTGATGATGGAATCCCAGGAAAATCGAGGAAACTCTTTAATTACATTGTTTCTCACATACTTTCTATTATTTACACTAAAAATATAAAAATAAATTAACTTTTTATAAAAAATAAAACCGACTTTAAAAAATGAAACATAAAAACGTAGCATTAAGTGTGCTAGTGCTACGTACCTACTGATCTGTTTGAAGTCGGTGCGACGGCGAATGCACCTACTCGTATTTGAAAAGTAAATTAGGCAAATGTTTTGTGAGTAGATAAGTAAAGTCACTTCGAAGTTCATACATTTGTATTGTCTATGCTAATATTATAAAGAGGAAAGATTTGTTTGTTTGTTTGCATTGAACAGGCTCCGAAACTACTGGACCGATTTGAAACATTATTTGACCATTAGAATGCTACATTATCCTGGAGGAACATAGGCTACATAATTTTCCCAGGGGAACGAAGTCTCGGGCTGAATGCTAGTATCTTATACAGATGTACCTAGATCTTGCTACAGCACATGCTGAGTCAGCGCCATTTTGACTGCTTTAGATAAGTTTTATGTTGTTCTACTTGTTTGTATTGTTTGGAAGCAGTTAAATAAAGTTATATCTATCTATCTATCTATATCTTTTTTATAAAAACCACGTGTGTGGTATCAGGCTACATCTAAGTAAGTGGTCTGCTCAGATATCGTTCATTGTGTCTGCGTTGTGAGATTAGATCGTTATAGATAATTATTTTATCAAGAAATAAAGCGATTTTTATGATGATATACCCGGTAAACAGCCAGCACAGTATTGAATATTATTCGCGCGTTTGTTTACGGCGCGTGCGATATAAATCTTGCACATACGGGTGTGCAAGAATCGCGCGAAAGTTGAGTACTATTATTTTAATTGCATGACATCAAAAATTTACTAATTATACTTAACATACCTAATCGAAATACTGCAGATTTTTTGTGCATTTTTTTTTTGTTAGAATTAAAATGAAAGACATGTTTATATTTTGGCTATAATATAAAACCTCCTGTTATCTGCATTGTCAAAAACTGTGTCCATAATTGTGCTTTGTATACAGCGCTTTATAGGGCAAAATACGAAAAAAAAATTGAGTTCCCATACAAACTTCATCAGCTTTTAGCGCATTTTGTATGGGAGATCAAAAATTTTTTTTTGTATTTTGACCTCCTTTCCTTGGGGAAGTTGTTTAGTTTCATGGACTGATTATCCAGCCGAGAGGTTGAAAGAGAGATACCTAAAGCCCTGTATACAATACAATACAATACTTCTTTATTGCACACAAAAAACATAACAATAAAACAAAAAAATGTTCGTCATGTAGTGTACAATGCGGCGGCCTTATTGCTATAGAGCAATTTCTTCCAGGCAACCGGTAAGACCATGGTTGCCTGGAAGTGATCGCTGTTGCGTGATAAAGCTGCCCATTTTTGCACACTTTTGGTTGTAAGTTTATATTGTATTATTTTTTTTACCAAAGTATGCAATAAAATATTTATCTATCTATCTTAGCAATAAAAAATATGATTTTGATTTAGTAAGGTTTTTTGGGCTGAAATGACTTTAAATTAGGTAATCGTAGTTAGCTTTAGGACGTTTAATTCTCCCTAGCACAAAACTGAAGAAACCCATATGAAAAGATAAGTACAGAAGTTTCTAAAGATAAATAGAGAAGTTTCTTAAGATAAGTACAGAAATTTCTTCTTAAAACCCACAGAATATCTGTTTTGATTATAATTGTCTAATTGATTCGAGTTTGTACTCAAACCAATAAAATAATGTTGGGTTTGAATTTTTTACTCAATTGTATTCCTGTCTTAAAGCGAATCTGTCCTAAACAGAATCTGACGTAAGCGTAAATAAAATAATTTTGGGTTGGAATTTTGTACTCAATTGTATTCCTGTTTTAAAGCGAATCTGTCCTAAACAGAATATGACGTAAACCAAATCTATCCTAAACAGAATCTGTCCTTAACCGAATAAACGGATTTTTTAACCGTTTGATGGTCTGCCTATCCCAATAGAGTAAGTCGTTTTAGTTGTCTAGTAAAGTAGGTTAACTTTCAACGCGTTTGCATCTGAACGATCCAAATGAGGTACACATTAAGTAAACCAACCGGTTATCTAATCCAGACCTTGACAACTTGTTCGGTAGTTAACCGCTCCCGTTTCTAATACATACTTACATAGTTTAAGAACCAACGGAAAACGTTGTCTAACACTCGAGAATTGAATTTTGGTCGAGTGGTAGGGCTAGAGTATGACTAACTCTACGTAGTTTATTTATAGAATAGAATAGAAAAATATTTATTTTATAGGACATTCAGGATGTCACTTAAAACAAGTCAAGATTACAATGAAATACATACAAACATACATTAAACGATTTAAATACATACATACGCATTCGTACCTCTGATCCTACTGACTCTACGCCTATTCGCAAAAGTGCAGTCTTCCTCAGAGAAGAACAGGCAAGAAACTCTGAGGTTGCTCTTTTAAATCGCATTACAAATTTTCTTATTTACTTATTTACTACTTTTTACTACTAGGACTAGCTTCCCGCGCGGGACTTCGTTCCCGAGGGAATTCGGGAAAATCATGTACCCTATGTCCATCCCGGATAATGTAGGATTCTAATGGTGAAATAATTTTTCAAATCGGTCCAGTAGTTTCGGAGCCTATTCGATGCAAACAAACAAACAAACAATCAAATCTTTCCTCTTTATAATATGGATAGATATAGATAGATAGATATAGATATATTAGTACTTTTTATGAGCCCTAAATACGTCCCGTGCCCCTAGGTGGTGACCTAGGGGCACGGGTCTCCCTTCGAAACACGAAGGGAGATAGTCCACCACGCTCGCCCTATGCGGGTTGGTGGACCGCGCGGCTTTCGAAAACGAATTTTCTTAGACGTGCGGGTTTCATCACGATGTTTTCTTTCACCGCTGAGAAGTGATGATTAATGAGAAATCTGTACATTAATCCGAAAAGACGAATTTAGTGGTACAGGTCCGCACCAGGATTTGAACCCGCAACCTTCTTGTTGCAAATCTGGCTCATAACCAACTGGGCTGCCAACATTATTTTTTTTTAAATTAAGGAGCCAATGAGCGTGAATACTGCGCTTCCGGTATGATTTTATCTTGACTGATTTCATATAAAAAGTTTCTAGAAGCATTTTTCACGACTAAACGATTGACAAAAATTATCAAAAACTGAATATGATATAATATAACACTCTGCGTCGATAGCGAAATGATAAGATAAACGAAACTCATAACTATTTTGGGTGTAATGTACTTATATCTTTAAAAAAATAAATTCCAGCTCTCTATATACTACCAGCTACCAATTCTTCCCTAACACACAAACATGCATGCCAACATACTCACATTCATCTTTGTTCCTGTTTTTTATTCTTTTCTTTTAATTTATTTAATTTTATATAATCTGTTTAACTTTAATTTAATTTTATATAATTTGTTCAACTTTAATTTTATTTTATATAATTTGTTCAACTTTAATTTAATTTTATATGATTTGTTAACTTTTAAATTGTGCTATGTTTATCCATTTTGTCTAAAACTCTGTACACGGGTAGGTAATCGCTTACAGGGCGCCTGCGATACAAGCTTGCTCAGTGCAGGGCCCGCTGTTGTAACTCATTTTATAACCCAATTTGTGAAATAAATTATTCTTCTTCTTCTTATACTGAAGAAACCAGTAATTGGGATGCGAGGGCTTTGCTGGATCGTGAGCGAAAGACTGACAACCTATTACCCACCATACTCATGTTCAATCTTTTAACACTCGGAATACAGGTTGAAAAAGAACATCCTAGCTTTATTGAAAATTCTGAACCAGTGCCACTTACTGAACACTTTTTTGTTTTTGTTTTTGGTGGGGGATTTTTTTATTTGTTACTAGGTGGGGTGACGATATTCATAAAGTAGCGGGCAGTGGTTGGAGGAGGAGAGCTGAAGACCAAGCTCAGTGGCGTGCCATAGGAGAGGCCTATGTCCAGCAGTGGACTGACACAGGCTGATGATGGATTTTTATTTCCTAAACGTCGACACCACTGGGGCGCACCCCCCGAGCGCTACCCGTACCCCTCGCGTGCCTGGTGTAGAAATAATGTCTACGTTTAGGCAAAAAATGAACTATTCCCATTGAAAAAATATTTAAAAAAATTTTTTTTTTTCATAAATGTGTTCTTTGAGTGATACTGGTTCAAGATTTTTAATATAGCTAGGAGGTTTGTTTTCACCCAGTATGTCAGGTCATGTGGTCATGTAGCTTTAGAACCACATGGTGCTTTGCCTACACCGATAGGGATTACAGGCACAAGTGTATGTAAAAAAAATAAAGTCCTCGATCAGGCTTTTGTGGACATACGGGGTATTTTGTTAACTATGGCCGTTATATTATACACATCAACACGGTCTAAGGATATTGCACGGTTTTCCATACAAAAGAGGTCTGTTTGAGAAGCTATAAAAGCATACTCGAGATACATGGAGGGCTATAATTTTCAGACGAGCAAGTGCCAAACCTGAATTTTCAATTCTAATCAATAAATTTTGTTTTACTTGAAATTTGTGAAAACGTGACGAAAATGAAAAAAAAAATTTCGTTAATTCTACTATTTTCATAAAAAAAGCAGGCAAAAAGTGCTATTTTTGTTTTCGTCACGTTTTCGCAAATTTCAAGTAAAACAACATTTATTGACTAGAACAGAAAATTCAGGTTTAGCACTTGCTCATCTGAAAATTATAGCCCTCCATGTATCTCGAGTATGCTGTTGTAGCTTCTCAAACAGGCCTCTTTTGTATGAAAAATCGTGCAATATCCCTAGACCGCGTTAATGTGTGTATGTAGATATACATATACCACAGTAATATTAGTTATCTTTATAGTAGGTGTGAAAGTTCCTGGTGAATAGGCTTCTTTTAAATGAGCTTACTAAATCCTTGCTCGACCTGGCTCAGCGGTAGGTAAAACAAAAAAAAACGCTACCCACTCAAAGGCCCACACTAAGGTTTTCCCTTGTGTCGTGGGTCCCTTGGAACACACATAAATACAAACACAAACACCCATGTCCCGAGAACAAACATCTACTTTTTACACAAATGTTTGCCCCGACTGGCACCCAGGACCCGCCGATCAAGAGGCACCGTCATTACCACTCGACCAAACCGGCCGTCGTGGTTGTGGGCAAGAGCTCATTCCGCCTGCCCCTTTCTTCTATCGGACGTATCTACAGACGCACCGAAAGATTCGCATCTTTCATATTGCGCACTGCCAAGGAATTGAATTTCTCTGCCTGCATCTGTATTTCCGAGCTCATATTAACCAAATTTATTTAAAGTTCGTGTGAATAAGCATCTTCTGGGTTAGCTTTCTATACATCCTCGACCGCATCTTCGCCCTTGTGCTAGACTGTAGTCAAGAGTTTGTTACTTCTTTACGCTCAAATGGCTGAACCAATTTTGATAAAATTTGGTATGGAGGTAGATGACACCCTGGATTAATACAAGCTTTTCGAATTCCCGGGAAAGAAATCCCGGGCGGAAAGCTGGTAATATACCAAAAATAACATATAAAAAGAAACTGAAAATAATTAAAAAACATAAAATTGAACTGAAAACCTCCTCCTTTTTTGGAGGCGGTTAATCAAATCACTTTTTCCAGACATATGATATTTTATCATTTTGCTCTGAATGTACTTTTAATCCTTCGTATCTGCGCCTGCGCTATCTAAGCCACTACATTTAAGGTGAGAAAGATCAAGTTAACTGGGTATCATGTTTTCTTAGATAACATACACACTTAATCGCCCGTATAACGTTTCAAGCAGTCATGTTAAATGACGTCACAAATATTTAGCTTTTAGCAGTCAACTGCTGGACAGACCACTCCTATTGCCACATTCATCATGCTTCTTTTTTTTGTCAGCCCAATATACGTTCCCACCGAGAGGCACGGGCCTCCCTTCGAAACACGAAGGTGATTTAGGCCATAGTCCACCACGCTGGCCCAATGCGAGTTGGTGGAATGCGCGCCGCGGCGCGAATTTTCTTAGACGTGCAGGTTTCATTACGATGTTTTCCTTCACCGCTGAGCAAGTGATTATTAATGAAAAATCCATCCATAAATCCGAAAATATGAATTTAGTGGTACAGGCCCGCACCAGGATTTGAACCCGCAACCTTACAAGACTGACTCATTATCAAGTTGGTAATACCAACTTACTGGTATCACTGCTTCCTTGAAAGAAGTTAAATTCAATACTGATTTGGATTGTCCTGGGCTAAGGAATGGAATCCTCTGCCTGAATCTGTGTTTTCGGGTTCATATAACCCGAATCTCTTTAGACTTCGAGTGAATATGAATTAGAAGATTCATATTCACTCGAAGTCTAAAGAGATGCGAACTTGCTACATCCTCTAACACATCTTCGCCTCTGCGTTCTTTAAAAAAATATGGGAACACTCAGGATGTTGATAATGTTTACAACCCTTAACGAAAAAAGAGGGTTTGTAAGTTGCCAACCTTTCGTTCACTTTTCACAACCTTCGAATCCAGATCCTGAGAGTAGTATGCCCAAGAAAACACTCTTAGTGCGTTTTATCTTATTACGACGTCTAAACTAAGATTTAATCTTAAGATAGGTACACAATTTACCACAAGAATGATTTCACCGCTCGTGTCACGTGTGACAAAATTATCATTAAAACATTTATACACACGATCAACTAACAAATTACAATAAGTACTTACGTCTCACTTACTTCGGCGAAGTTACTTAGCTGATAAGAGTTCTTGTTTTGATAACTGCTTCATCATAAGGCATAATAAAATAACACACGATTCCTCTGTGTGACTTTCTATATGAAACTGCAGGAAATGAATCATCCGGACCTATAGTTTTAAAAGCTCTACGTTTTCAATATGTATGAACAACAACGAAACTATTCCAATTATCTTGATTAATAATTAAAGTGTTTGTCCTCCAATTCAATTCTTAATAAGATGCCTAACTAACATGTTGATATCAGTTGCAGCGTTTTAATATGAGGAACTTTAATCTGTTTAGCCTAAATAATAAAAATCTCAGTTCTTACTAAAGCGATATAGAGGAGTTAAAAAATAAATTGAGCTTCAAGAGTGGTTATAAAACTTTAATGAACAATGTTAAATAGACTTTAGAGTTAGATGGTGCTAATCACAGCAAGTACAGTTATGATGTTATAGCTTTAACCTGTTTGTAACACCTGAAATCTATACAACAGTGTTCAATGATTTTCGTTTAACACTTATTGTTGTTTATTTGTTTCCTTGAAGTGTCTTGTATGTCTTTAAGTAGTATGTTGACTGTAAGATGCAGAAATGGGTTATACAAATGAACATCTTAAATCTCTTAAGACTCCTTTTAAATTCACCAGAAGCTATACCCGAGTAGGTATGTGCTGATTCCTTTACAACTACACAAACGGATGTAGCCATTACCTAGTTAACTGTTGAGACGACGTCGGACCTCAGTGCGTTCGTCCGAAGACCATTGTCCTGATTCATCCCACAACATTGTTTTTAAATAGATCCAAATCATCGCTTTGTTCTGTTGATGATTTGATAGGCTGTGGGGACGTATACTTAAGAGCAGACAGATCTTGACACCTTGGACTTTATAAGGTTTTTATTCATGATGCGTAAAAGGAAAAATCGTACTTCATACGTGAGCTGCTTTTGATTGTACTGCAGACGTGGCCTAGTAGGATTCTAAGTTTTTACTATCCTTATTTAAGACCTTACATTCAATGTGAAAATGCAAGTTAAGTATTGAGAATTGAGCTATTTTAGAGAATTTCCAATGTAATAGGTAAAAGTGAACTCTATATTATAGGGGATTCCATTCTTCACAAAAGATTAATTTGATTTATTGATTGAAGAAGAAAAAAAGAGCTTCTTAAGAGAAAAGAACTGGTAGATTCGAGAACAATCACAATGATATTAGTTTATTGCGCTAACACGCCGATCCTTTATTTCAGTCTCCTTTCGGTTTTCTCAAGGGTTAGCTGGAAAAAATCCCTGTAAGGGTTAAGCTCATCTTTGTACATTTTGATCTGTGTTTTTACCCACCTATTGGTTCCACATTTGTTTATGCAGTAAAGTCTTTATATACCTACACACATGACAAAAAACGAAAAGAACTAGAGTTGATCAGTGATGGTTTTAACATAATTTGACTGTTCCGGTGTTAATAGACTCAGCTTACCACACGACAAATTGCCAAGGATCAACGTTTTTATTACAAAAAATGTCTCTAAGTCCACGTGAGAAACCGGATGGGTCAATTCTCTTTAATGGTCTTAAGAAGGACTCGCGATGCTGACGACCTGTTATTGGAAAATAGTCCAATTACCAACACTCCGCAGAAACCCTCGTGCTGTGGTTGCCCGTCAAAATCAAATATATTTATTGTCTTCGGGGGTTTCACAAAGGTCTTAGGTATAAGTTATGAGAATTCAACACGAACTCCGTTAAGGTATGCTTAATGTGCACATACTGCCGGTTTGGTCAAGTGGGGTAGTGAAGCTTCCTCTTGATCAACGGGTTTGGGTTCGATTTCCAGTCTAGGCAAATATTTTTGTAAAACGTAGATGTTTGTTCGTGTCTGTCTTTGTGTATGTTCCAAGGGATCTTAGTGTGGCTCTTTGAATTTGTAGCCTTTATTTTTCACTTCAAACTATTTGTTACATATTACTTAGTAGTTCTTGACAGATGATAAGAAAGCTATATGATCAAATACCAACATTAAAGTTTACCCTATATCATGGGTCCGTTGGGTATGGGATAGACACAAATACACCCATGTCCGAGAACAAACATTTGGGGATGTATTCTACAAGTTTACGATCGACACTCTCGTACTATAAACTTTTGACTTAAATATTATTCGACAATTTATTTTTGTATAATAACGCTTATTCTTGACGTAAACATTATTCTTTCACATTTTTGACATGCAATATTGTAAATTTGAATCTGATAATGTTTGAATGAATAACTAAACTATAAAGATGTCAAAGAAGTAGTAGCAACTAAAGGTCGTATACCTGTCACTATCATGTTAAGCTCTAATGAAAAGACTAACAAATTTATCCTTGAGCTAACAAAATCGGTACCTAATCCTGTCTATTGGGTGACTTTAAAAACTGCTCAAAAATATATGTTGAATTTTTTTTTTATTTCCCTGTCTGTATAAAGTGTGCGAAATATTTTTTTTAGAATTTCACAAGACCCTCTTGGAGAAAGTTTTTAGTTTCACGAATAGAATCATGCCATGAAATTTCAAGTCACCGAAATATTGTATACTAGCATTCCGCCCGGGACTTCGTTCCCGTTAGATTTCGGGAAAATTATGTAGCCTATGTTCATCGGGGATAATATAGCTTTATAATGGTGAAAGAATTTTTCAAATCGGTCCAGTAGTTTCGGAACCTATTCAATGCAAACAAACAAACAATCAAATCTTTCCTCTTTATAATACTAGTAAATACTATGTAGTTAAGATTCCTCTACCGGCATATATCGGCACCGTAAACAAAATAAATGCAAACTACCCACTTAATAAATCAAATGAGGATGTTTTTATTAGATGTTTAGATACAACTGTTAGCGATAACGACCTATTTTACGGCTCTAATTATCATCGCTTTAATATTTTTTGCCACACCAGCTTTTCGTCTGCAATTATTTCCTTGTGTGAATTTCAAAGTTATACTAGCGTACTTACAGTAACAAGAGCATCGGTGGTCTAAAGGCTAGCTAGTTGGACTAGTAAGCGAGAGGTACAAAGTTCGATCCTCACCAATGCTGCCATGTACCAATGACTTATTTTCTGAGTTATTAGTGCCACACTAGCCGATGTTTTTACGGTGAGGGAAAACATCGTGCGGAAACCGGCACATTCAGGAGATTGAATGTGTAACCATGATCAAATCCGGTCAGGTTCCTCTAATCATAGGATCGCGGAGGTCAGATGGCAGTTGCTCCACTGTAATGACTTGACCTGCCAAATCCTGGATCATGGGAAAGCGTACCCCGAATGAAAAACGGGACTAACCGCTAGGAAGAAACAGTAATTAACGTATGGTAGGATTTACTTATAAGGAGATTCCAAAACTATTTTCATCTAGCTAGCTCAATGTAGAGATGAGTCAGTACAATGTATAAATAAAAAACAATATTAAAAACAGAAACATTAGACAAGTACATAGCCACGTGTCGTCGTGTTTACTACGATATAACGGACACGAGGCGAATATTTATAGTTAGGTATATATAATAGCTATATAATATACAATTTATATCTATCAATTAGTAGGATGTCAGACTGAGTCATTTACAAACTCGAATTCAAAGTGTAGAACTCGTACAATATTTTCTAAAGTCTTAATCCTTTATTTTTATGTTTCATGTAATTTAAAAGTGACTTACGGCTCGAGTTGCTGTCTTACCGATCATTGTTCCCAAATCTCCAATGTCGATTTCAAATTTTAAAAATAAATTTGCAACGAATTCCCATTCGATGGCAGCAACTCGCATAGAACTGAACGGCCAGTGACGATTGTGAATGCAGCCTCACCACTTAAGAGAATGCATAGAATAGAATAGAAAAAATCTTTATTTTATAGGACATTCAGGATGCCACTTAAGAGGATCGTCTCAGTGTTTTTTTCCCATACAAACGGCGTCAATGGATTCCATCCCCTAAACGTCAACGGATCCCTGTGAAATTTTGGTAGTTTGGTATAGTATCAGGAACACCAAAAACAAGGTCCGTGCGTTTTAATTTTTGTGATATTTTTAGTAGACAAAAAGATATTTAAGACTAAAAGTCAGCATTTTTCGCCAAAAAAATTCTCAGCATTTAAGAGGTGACTGTTGAAAAACTAAGAACAATTTTTGAAAAAACAGAAACACCTTGTTTATACGCTTACGAATCGATAGAGACCAAAACATACGATTTCATTATGTTTTTGGGGTAGGAATTCATTGACGCCTAAACTCATAATTTTGGAAATAATTCGCCGGAAAGCTGCAATTGTCCCTTTCGCACAAGTCTGAGGTGATTGGGTCGACATCGAGACAGCATGAAAAACAACTGAGACGTAAGTCAAGATTACATTAAATACATACAAACATACATTAAAGTATTTATATACATACATACACATTCGTTCTTTTGACCCTACTGACTCCTACCCTACATACCACAATACACTCACGCCTCACATCCCTGTTGAGGTAGGCAGACGATCATATTTTTTTTAATCCAGTTGACGCCTCATTTGACATACATTCTAAGATGGTATATGAGTAAAGAGGTGATAAGTTATCAGCTTTTCGCCTACAATACAACAATACCCTGACATTCAATTACATTGGCAGCTATTTTTTTTTTACTCCTAGTCCAGGCTGTAAGTCCAGAAATATAAAATTGGGAAAACATTTCAGTTTTGTGGGTTTTTTTTAACATTATAATTTAAAGGTTCTCTAACTGATTGTAAGCATACTTCACATTTGACTTCTCTAAATGCAAATCAGAGTGACCTTGTAGAGACATGATGCGCAGGAGTTTATTTACTCATTTAGTGAATCATTTACCTATTGCGTGTCGCATTTCATTGATAGCATAACATTGTTGCATTTAGCTAACAGGACATGTAAAGATTTTTTTTTAATTGTAAATTTTAAAATTTCTTTCCACTAATGTGTGCAAAAAAGTGTTTTAATTTAGACCCTTCTAATCTGGGTTGCTATCTCACCCAACGTAAAACTACTAAGTTTTAGTAGTAATTCTACTATTGTTAATCACGAACTCTATTGTAGTAGTAATTTGTCAACACCAATCAGTACAGATCTATTATTTTATTAGTGTTTAAAATTCTATTGCGTATTAAATAGGTACTTACATTCCTATTTTAGAAACATTTATTTTTAGAGTTCGCATGCTATTTATGTTATAACAAGGTAACAAGGCAAGATAATAACTGATGAATGAATAAATAAAGGGTGCAAAAAATACGTGTACCTACATTTTTTTAATGTAATACATAAGTATGTACTTTATTTTAAAAGTTTTTGAATATTTTTAAACGCTTCCCGCGTCAAGGAATATTCACAAAGAACGACCAAGAGATTTTATCCTGGGTCGTCGGTTCAATTGTCATTCGTAAAGATTTTTTCTTTCTTTACAAAATATTACTTGTAAATATTTATATTTAACGAAATATTTTGTCCGACTCTACTTCAAATACCTACAAAATAAAAAGAAACAAATCATTAAGATAAACGAAATTCCAAAAAAAAAAAACAAAGAGGAAAGTTGGAACAAACTGTTCTTTTTAAGGTTCCGTAGTAAATTACGAACCATTGTTGTTTCGATGTGGTTTTTTTTCAGAGATTCTTGGTACTATACAAAACTGAAATGTTGGTATGATTATACATTATTGATTACGCCAGCAAAACGGTGTAGCAAGATATATTTTTTTCTGGTATCTTTCATACATGTAAGAGGGGAAAGATTTCTTTTCAACCGACTTCAAAAAAGGAGGAGGTTCTCAATTCGACTGTATTTTTTTTTGTTGTATATTTGTTACGCGATTTCTCCGGCAACTGTTGTCCGATTTTCAAAATTCTTTATTTGTTCGAAAGAGTATACTCCTGAAGAGGTCCCATATAAATTTTATCGAAAATGATTCAGCGCTTTTAAAAAAATCAACAAAAACAAAATATACTACAAACTAGAACATCATCTAAATAAATGAATGACATTTCTGTTTGTAGTTATTTGCTAATAGGCATTGTAGTCCGCAAAAAACTAGATATCTACTTTGTGCGAACTGTTGTTGGGATTGAAGTCGGTGACTCATACGTTTTTAACGTGGAAAATTATTTACTCGACAATTCCATCCACTACCAGCCCATATACGTTTCTACCGAAGGGCACGGGCCTCCCTTCGAAACACGAAGGGGATTTAGGCCATAGTCCACCCACGCTGGCCTACTGCGGGTTTTGGTGGACCGCTCGTCTTTTGAAAATGAATTTTCTTGGACAGGCGGGTTTCCTCACGATGTTTTCCATCAAGTGATAATTAGAAATCCTTACATAAATCCGAAAAGACGAATTTATTAGTACAGGCCCGCACCAGGATTTGAACCCGCGACCGTCGGATTATAAGTCTGGCTCATTACCAACTGGGCTATCACCGCTCTCCATCATATGGGGTGTAATTGGATACCTTTTTAAAAAAATACGAGGGGTTCATGAATAACGTTTTAGCTATTCCATTTGCGAAATATTAATTTATAAAGTGAAAATTTGCGTTAAACTCAAGTGTTGAAATTAAAATGAAAACTATCACAGCCAAGTTGGCTCATCAAGTTGGTCAATCAAGTAATAAAATGTATATTTTTAAGTATGGAACCCTACACAGCGTGAAGCCCGACACGCTCTTTGTCGACTTTTTCGGGTAGGTGTTGCAACACCAAAAGGGGTAGCAAATTTTAATTTGTAAGGCTTCGGCTGGTTTTCACAATTTTTGAGGGTGCTTTTATAGGGTGCAAAAAGCTAATATTAGCGCATTTCGAGGCAGTTACGCAAGTAGGGTTATTTGTGTCTGTGTTTGACTTTTGAATTAAATTTTATTTAGGAGACACAGTAATTTTTGTTTTAATTTTATCTTGAGATTAAAAATGCACAAAATTTTTAACAATGTTACCCAAATAAGCGTTGGCTCAGGATTGTATTTAATAAATTGATTATTATTACTATTTGCGACCGCGGCGAGCTTGTTGCGCTTATTTTCTGCCAGTAACATTAAGAAAAAATTAAAGAAAGAAATAAAGTTCTGAAATTATAAAATTCAGTTTTATAATGTTCGATTACAGTTGCCCGGTAAGTTAAAAATGCCGACACTAAAATTTCGCAAGTATAAAAGTGTCTCTTGCGGGTTATGTTCACCTGGTACTTTGTGCTCTGTGTACCCTTTTGCATACAGTTGGCGGTGGCTCCGCCAGTCAAGGTAGCTGTCATCAGATGTATGAGGCTTCAACAGTTCTCGCCATCTGAACGGATGAAGTGGTCATTAGGGGGCGTCCATTAATTACGTGAGGCGTTTTGGGGGGGGAGGGGGTCGGGCCGGATCTCACTCAATCTCACGTGGGGGAGAGGGGGAGTCTCTACAAATAACACGTAATATTTTCCCCCAAAAGAAATATTGTTAAATTGTGGGAAAGCTAAGTTAAACCATCTAAACCATGTTCTTCCAGTAGCCACTCTGAGTTCCCGTGGACTGAATTAGAACAATCTGTTTTTTTCAAATTTAAATTGGTAAATCATAGCTGTTTTTTATTGTTCGATTATTAAAAGTTAAAAAATAATTAGGCAAATTATGTAAGTTTTCTAAATAAATTACCAATTAACGTATTTACACTAAAACTAAGCATTTTCATAAAACTCACGTGAGATAAAAGGGGGAGGGGGGGTGTCGAGCCAAATCTCACGACATCTCACCAGAGGGGGTGGGGGGGTCGAAAAATCGCCAAAAACACCTCACGTAATTAATGGACGCCCCCTTATATATCATTCTACCGCCATTGAGAATTCATTGAGGGTTAAGTGGAAAAGCCCCATTCTAAAAATTTCCTTTTCCATTCTACTCTATCGTGCTATCTAATCCTTTTTCAGAACAATGACGTTAAAGTGTAATCAATTATCTCAGAGTAATTTAGCCATAATGTTTTTATGCCCTTCTATCAGAAGGTCACGCGTGGGCAGCTATTTTCTATTAGGCAGTGGTCTAATCCCTTGGGCATAGGATGTAAGTGGACGGACCTCACGACCTCGAATTGATACTTGTAACTTAAACCAAGGCGGGTTGTTGAGTTAGTGGCTATTTGCGGTTAACTACACGATCTTTTTGTAGCACGCACTGTGGCACACATACAATACAATATACTTTACTGCACAATTTGAAAAGAAATACAATGATGAGACAATTATAAGTAATTTTACAAAAGGTACAATATAAGCGAAATACATATTAACAACTGAGTAATTATTTTTATTCTATTTTTTTGTATTTGTATTGTTTTGCTTCTTTTTTTTCAATTTTGGTTGTATTAATTTTGTAAATAATGTGTGTGTTTAAGTGTGTACAAATAAATGTTTTATCTATGTATCTATACGTCTCTAGGTGAGTATTTTCAACCTCTCGGGTGGTTCATCAGTCCATGATGAACCTTAAACTCGCCGCAATCACTCAGAGTTCAGATTGTAAAATATTCTTAATACTCACTACCTAATTCATCCAGGCTCAGCCCAAACTCTTGGATTCAGAAAGTTGAAAATTTCTACAAAGTTTCCTTTAGCGGTGTAGACGAGGAACAAGGAAAGATCTTACAAAATTTCCAACGGAACTAAATCCGGGGCATCGTCTAGTAAACTAATAAACGCCAAATAATTACTGAAAGGTCTTCACTAAGTTGTTTTAGTTTCCATCCTTATTTTTCGCTACCTGCTATTAATTATACTAACGTATTATTAAATATTAAGTACCTACCTATGTTCCTTTATATTTTAAGTTCTTAAAGCTTCATAGATAAGAAATATCTGGGTACCTAGCCAAGTTGCATTGACAGCGACTGTAGAAAACGAATAGAATGTAGAAATAGAATAGATCGACAGCAATGTCGACTTGGCTAAGGCTATGTGAGCGGAAGTAACCTTTTTTGGAAAAAATAATACTATTATTTAAAATTTCAAATATTATTGTGTGATAAACGCAATCAATTGCTTAGTTAAAAACAAGAAATCGGCGATAAGTAAGTGGACACAGTTGTTTAAACTCAACTTACAAAAATATGAGTATCCACGTGAGCGTCTGCATTTTTCTTAACTTTATAGTTTTATACATATTTTTAATTATCTTCTTTACTGTTTTTAATCCCAGACAAAGAGAGGAGCGGTGTTATAAGTTTGACGTATATGTATCTGTGATAGTGTTTCTGTCTGTGACCGATTTTTAGGTTTGAAAACTGAAGTAGGTCATCGAGATGGTTCTTAGTTACATTTTATCAAAATTTTGCCGTGTGGTGATCAGTTCAGAATAACACCACCTCATTTCTTCCCGTGGGTGTCGTAAGAGGCGACTAAGGAAACACAAATGAGACCTGCCTCCTATTAATCCACCCCAGGCAACGACACCTCAATTTGTTCTGAATCTGAGGTGTCGTCACATGGTCCCATGCGGTGTGGTAGGCTCTGTAAAGGGCCGCCTGGTTCGCGACCACCCTCCTACCGAAGTCCGACGCCAAACAGCTTGCTGTGTTCCGTCGGTGCGTAGGAGTAGGTGCCTTATAGGCATTTTCTGGTTATATACATATTAAAAAAAAAAAACTCGCTCCATCGTCGACCTCATGTATGAACGTGGTGAAGATTGAGGTCAAGAGTTAACCCATCTTATAGTTCAACCATTTTTTTTATATTAAAAAAAATGGTTGAACAGTTAAATAAATATGTCTAGGGCTTTATATATTTTTATTTTAGAGTCATTTAGAGCCGGCTCTAGTCTCCTCCCATTCTTTTTGCAATATATTTTTATATGTGGAAACCGTAATGTGAAGAAATAAACTATATTATTATTACAAAATTTTGATCGTCATAAATCCACGGAAGGAGATAGTGTTAAAATTAAAACGTGGCATTATCAATTGAGGGAACAGACATCATATGGCTTACTATTCTAATATGTTCATGCCTTATCGTACAAGTAGATTTATTAGGCTCACTGCCTTTGCCCTACGATGACAAAAGAAACAGTAATCTTTCATTATGTATGCTAATCCTGAAACAAATGCTTATTCTTTTGTTTCATAGATAAAACGTGAATCATTCACGACTTTTTTCACGGAAAACCTATAAAATTGACCATCTTTGCCACACGATCTCGATTTTAGTATAAAGTTGTGTGATAATATTAATTAAGCATGTTCACTGATATGCTAATAGGTGTATTTTTGTTTTGTATTATCAAAAGATAATTCTGGGTTATTGACTGACCTACATATCTTCATGTCTTTTACATTATTTCGTGTATGATCTTTGGGACAACAAATTATTTAGTTTTGATGCAAAAGTATCAATTATGGGAGAGTGATAATTACAACTTGTTTATTTGTTCACACACTCACGACTTAAGTGATACTCAATACTTATTCTTTTTTGACACTCATAAGCGATTTTTGTTTTAAAATATCTTTATTTTATAATAAAGAGTCACAACAATAGGCTATAAAACGAAGGTTACACATTTTAATGGCTAAGTTTTGTTTTATAGGCTAAATTCGCCTCTGAAAAACATTTACATATGCAAACTAATCATAAGCGATTGATTTTGTACGGAAAGTTATTAATTTTCACACGGAGATTCACGATTTAAAGATTCAGGCGACTACAGCACCTAAATTACGATTTTATGATGCGTAGCTAAGCATGACGCACTGCATTAAATCGAAGAAAAAAATACTACGATAATATTCAGGACATAAACTAGATAAGTAGTTTGCTGAAAACATGATTCAGCACTTTTGGTTCGATAGAAAAAGCTCACAAAGTCACCTCTAAATACCAATATTGTGTATCTTTTAAGCTGTAAAAACGATAGTAAAATGCACACAGGAACTTGAATTTGCTATCAAAATGTTCGTGATTGAACACTCTCGATAAGTAGTTAACGCATTTTTCGATTTAAGCTGTTACCTTGCCATAAATCTCATTTTTCTAACTTTCGAACATGTTTTTACGCACGCACGCTTTCATAGTCCGTAAACTTCGTGTATCGACACTGTTCGCACTGCCGGCCTAGGCCTGTTGAGAGACGGAGATGGCGCTATTCCTATGTGTGCTGCCTTTATCGGGTGCTGTAGTCGCCTTAAAGCCACGACATACAAGATGATGATAGTAACCATTGCTTTCCCTTGTTCCAGCCGGGTAACTCCACGTGGTGAGCTGCCTACGGCGCGGGCGCGCTCGAAGGACATGCGCGGGCGCGCGCCGCGGTGGCGCTGCCTGCTCAGCGGCTCGTGCGCGCTGCTGGCGGCTGCAGCGCTGGCCGCCGCGCTTGCCTGGCCCGCCATCTTTGATTCTGTATTAGCCTCTGTAAGAAGCGATTCCTATTTTATGTTCTTACTAGCTTTCCGCCCGAGAGTTTGGGAAGTTTGGGAAAATTATATACTTAGCCTTATGTAAAATTACCTTCTGTCTTATTTACCGGTTTACCAATACGTAATTTCAAAATACCATTTGTTGTGGTGTCAATACACTTCAATGAAAGAAAGAAAGATTATTCCTTTCTTATTGCGATTGATAATATTTAAGAAATATATTTTTTCCAGGATTTTAATTTGAAATGAAACTTGATGTTAATGAGTGAGCTTGATGTAATTCGAACGGAATGGAACGGAACAGATAAATTCCTTTTAAATTATAAAAAGGCCCGTTAGCTCAGTACCATCAAGTACACTCAGTTATTGAAGTTATCTACTTAAAATTTTTTGCCGTGTGGTGATCGGTTGAGAATAACACCACCCCATCTCTTTCCGTAGGTGTCGTGAGAGGCGACTAAGGAAACCCAAATGAGACCTGCCTCCTAGTCAGCCATCCCAGGCAACGTAACTTCATTTTTTTTCTGAATCTGAGGTGTCGTCCTATGGTCTCATGCGGTGTCCTACCTGTAAAGGGCCGTCTGGTTCGCGACCACCCTCCTACCGAAGTCCGACGCCAAACAGTCTGCTGTGTTCCGTCGGTGCGTGGGTGTACCAGTGCCTTTATAGGCATTTTCTGGGTTAACTCGCTCCATCGTCGACCTCATCTTTGACCTTTATGGTCAAGATTGAGGTCAAGAGTTAACCCATCTTATAATAATAAAAAATAATAATAATAATAATTTTAATTAAAGTTGAAACGTTCCCTAAAATTAAAAACAAATAGGTCAACACCGTTACATTGCTAAAATCAATGACAAGAGGAAGAATCGTTATCTAAATATATAAAAGGAGAAACTGACTGACTGACTGACTGACATATCAACGCACAGCCTAAACGGCTAAACGTAGGCACTTGAACTTTGGAAGGGACGTAGCTTAGGTACCGTAGAGGTGCACCAAGAAAGAAATTCCCGAAATTCCCACGGGTACGGGAATTATCGGGAAAATCCTTTTGTATGAAAAATCTAAACCGCTTAAGTTAGACGGTTGAAATTTGGCATGCAGGTACCTTAGTAAACTTAAAGCTTAGTTGCAACAGGATATTGCAAAATTCCCACGGGAACGAGAGTTAGCGGGAAAAAACTTTTGTATGTAAAAATCTAAATCTCGTAAGATAGATGTTTTCAATCTGTGTACTCTGTACAAAAAAAAAATTAACACGCAAACGAAGTTGCGGGCATCAGCTAGTCCTTTTATAAAAAGCCTTACAAGTGCGAAGTGTCTGATACAATGTCTCGCAAATTAATTTGATCTTGACTTTCTTAACAGGATTAACTTTTGAAAAAGAATAAATCAGATTTATAGCAAATAATTTTTGTTAATGTAAGGAATGGCTTTTGTTCTTGGCTATAGTCTAGCTAAGTGGCAAATATGTGTTGAGGATATAATAACCATAGTAATCTCATACAGAAGAAGCCTATTCATTTGAACTTTGAGCTTCGGGTTATATGAGCTTGGAAATGCCGTCGCTGACAGAGCATCCGTATAATTTGATCTTTACTGCAAGCAAGCCCTAAACTACAAAATAAATAATAGTACTTATGAATGAATACTTTATTGCACAAGAGAAACAACAAAAGGAAAGATATTACTACATAAAGTGCAAAAGACGACCTTATCACTAGAAAAAGGCGACCTTTTGGTACTTGCAGAATATCAGCGCTACAGCCTCGCCGCCAGCGCCTTTTTGGGTGACACTGTTATAATTTTTGTGTTTATCTTTTAGTCAGATTAAAGAAAACTTACTGTTTCTCCTAAATAAAGTTTCATTCATTCAAAATGATTCTTCCATACAAGCCTTTGAGAGGAATGATAAATGAGAAAAATAGTAAACTAAATGCCTTATCAAAAAAAAAATGTTGACAGCCCAGATGGTTATGACTATGAGCCAGATTTGCAACAGGAAGGTTGCGGGTTCAAATCATGGTGCGGGCCTGTACCACTAAATTCGTCATTTCGGATTTATGTACGGATTTCTAATTATCACTTGGTCAACGGTGAAGGAAAATATCGTGATGAAACCCGCCCGTCCAAGAAAATTCATTTTCGAAAGACGAGCGGTCCACCAACCCGCATTGGGCCAGCGTGGTGGACTATGGCCTAAATCACCTTCGTGTTTCGAAGGGAGGCCCGTGACCTTCGGTGGGGACTTATATTGGCTGGTAAGAGTAAGAGACCAAATAATAGGTCTTTACCTATGAAATTGCTGTTTTTCATACAATATTTTTGGAAAACTGAATTTACCATACTAACGTTTTTGGATTTTTCTCGGGAATGCGAAATCCAAATTTAGCAAAATTTTGTAGGAAGGTTTGGACAACATTAAGTTAATTTTCATCATACTTACTTTATTGAAAATTGTAACTGTAACAACGGTACAGCAAACGGCCAACGGAATGAACGAGCTATATTTAAGCTTCTTTTACAGCAAATAAATCTAAAGTAAATATGTATTAATTTGACTCAATATCTCCGTTATATGGCCAAGGTTTTAAATAAAAAAACAATTTAAGTAATAGCTGTTCAATCAAATAAATTATGAATAAAATGAAGCTTGAGAAAAAATCGGCAATTTCATACCTACCTATTATAAGTAAATCTTATGAGTTTGCTGTGCTTTTAGTCAATACCATTTAACGTTTTTTTTCCATCTTTGAATAAATAAATAATTCTTGACACAAGGATCCATCCTTGAGTAGGAAAATAATCCTTGAAATCGGTCTTGAGTCACATGTTTGGAACGTTCCCTCTACACAATCCAAACACAAAACTGTGTGCACAATCCAATTAGTTCATTAAGTGTAGCTGATAATGTCGCGTGACCACTTACTCGTACAGAAACCTTATACAGTTAAAGAGATAGAGTGTTCACTTATCATTAACACCACACCTACCACCATACAGTAACTGTTTATTTTGATTAGGATTATCGAATACTGGGAACACCAAAAAACTATTTTGAAAAGCAACTATACAAAACTATCACAGGACTTCAAGTAGGTAACTAAATGAAGAGGCGATATTGTCGTGTAGTTCCAGCACTAGCATTCCACCCGGGACTTGGTTGCCGTGGGAATTTGGGAAAAATATGTATGTGTTAATCCAGGTTGTCAGCTACCGTTTTAAACCAAGTGGTGATCGGTTGAGAATAACACCACCCCATCTCTTTCCGTGGGTGTCGTAAGAGGCGACGAAGGAAACACAAATGAGACCTGCCTCCTAGTAATCCATCCCAGGCAACGACACTTCATTTTTTTCTGAATCTGAGGTGTCGTCCTATGGTCTTATGTGGTGTGGTAGGCTCTGTAAAGGGTCGTCTGGTACGCGACCACCCTCCTACCGGAGTCCGACGCCAAACAGCTCGCTGTGTTCCGTCGGTGCGTGGGAGTACCAGTGCCTTTATAGGCATTTTCTGGGTTAGCTCGCTCCAGCGTCGACCTCATCTTTGACCTTATGGTCAAGATTGAGGTCAAGAGTTAATTCATCTTATAATTTAAAAAAAAAACTTCTCTATATCCAATTTTCTCAAAATTTGTCCAGCCGTTTGAGCGTGAAAGAGTAACAAACATCACGTTTATAATATTAGTAAGGAAAGGAAGGATAGTTGGCATGGCCCGCGACATACTTGGGCGTCACGCCACTCCGATGATGGTGAAACTTCACTTTGCGCGAGGGCAAGCTTTGCTCGCCCTCTGCCGTTGTCTTTTCGACACTTTTTCGACATGAGGGATTTCACTGTTCACATTGAAACTCTGTGTTGTTAATTTTAATATGCAGTAGAACTTGGTATCCAATTATCTACGGGCAACGATGATCTCTCATTCGAGGAAACCACAGACATAAAAATAAGGAGGAGGTTCATCAGCTCTTTTGTCAAGTTTACGTTTTGTGTCGATGTTAATTTTAAAGTTGGCCCCGCGTTTCCCTAGTAACATTTTTTATTTAATTTTTTTAACAGCTCACTAACGTCCCCAACGAAGGGCACGGACGTCCCTTCGAAACACAAAGGGGATTTAGGCCATTGTCTACCACGCTGGTCAAGTGCGAGTTAGTGGACCGCGCGCCTTTCGAAAACGAATTTTCTTAGACTTCCGGGTTTCATCACGATGTTTTCGAATGATAATACTTAAATGAAAAAAAAAACTAACAAAAAAACCATCCCAATATTTTCGCTTTCATTCAATAGCTTTTTTATAGATACCATTATAAAAACTACGAGTGTCTGAAAAAACTCTTCGTTTTCCTTATGCTCATGGGTGACGTAACTTGATTAAATCGATGCTACCTTGTGGAAGTATCTGGTACCCATGACATAACCATCTGATTAAGGGTTCTGAAGGCTAGAGGGGTCAGATGTTCAAGCTTCTCGTGTTACGTTACGTAAGGACCCAATTTGCGAGGGTTCTAATATCATATCTCACCAAATAGGCCTTTGACCTATGTGTTTATTTACGGATTTTAGACTGACAATACAGAAATGTAATTAAAGTGGCTCTAAGTCAACACTATAAGTCGGATTTTTAATCAGACCGAGTAAACTGACAGATTGAAATGTCAATTAATGTAATAATGATACCAACTTTCACATTATAGTGAAGTATTTGACTCATTCATAAATAGTTCAAAAGATGTGACTATGAATAAATTGCAAATAATTTTATGGTTAAAAAAAAATTGTTCCGGAAATCGGCCGGTGCCTAAATGAAAAGGGGTGTGACCACCGCTCCAGGTCATACCTGGTGCAAAGGCTGTCCATAGCCATTCAGCGAGGTAATGCCGCGAGTGTCATGGGCACCTTTGCACCGGGGATGACAAGGGGCAGTCTGTTTGATTAGGTGTTAGATATGTGACGAGGATGTTTCCGATTTAGAATAATTTTAGAGCATTTAAATTACCGTCAGTTAATTGTCAGACATCGCACATGGCTGTATGGATTCGAAGCTTTTTCTTAGTAGCGAAAAAAAAGATGATGACGCTGACACGCATAAATTATTATAATGAAAATAACATGTTTCTTATTTATGTCCCATTTTTAGGGTTCCGTAGTAATTTACGAACCCTTATAGTTTCGCCATGTCCGTCTGTCCGCGGGTTTCCTAAGAAACCCTTGGTACTACAGAGCTGAAATTTGGCATGATCATACAAATAAATCACACCGACAGAACTGTAGAGTAAAATCTTAGGAAAAAAATTTTTTTCGGGTGAATCCCATAGACGTGAAAGGGAGATGATTTTTTTTTACTAAGAAGAAGAGGTTTACTAAGAACGCTTTTCGATTAAGCACTCCGTTAGCGAAATATAAATTTTTAAAGTGAATTTTTTTATCAAACACAAGTGTCCCCCCCCCCCTTCTACCAGCTAAACGGTTGTTTCTAAAAATGTGGAAAAATTCAAGTTATTATTTAAAGAGTTCGAAGGGTTGGGGTCAAGCTTGTACGCAGGCCCCCGTGTCACTGCGACCTTGCCAGATCTATTGTAACAGTACCCTTCTATATCACTAGTTTTAAATGAAATTTTTATACAACCGTTTGCATCCACGCGAGGTGGTTCTTAAACAGATGATTTTTTTTTCATTTTCTTTGTGGCGCTGGAATTTATAACTCCTTTAGTTATCTACCATCTTTCTTTGTGACCTGGTTTTTAGACATTATTAGCGATTTAACCGTCAATATGCTCGTAGAATTAAGAAGCCAGCTGCATATTTGAACCATGCTGCTACGGAACCCTACAATGCGCGTGGCCCGACACGGCCGGTTTTTTGTGTTCTAGTTGCTTATTAGGTAGCAAAAACACACATTAGACAGATATTTTGGATTTTAGATCACTGAACTGAAATGATTAAATTGAGTAAATCATTTAAGCACAACATTAATTGCATTTTGTAAAAAAGCGGCAACATTCGATCTGTCAGTTTACTCCGTCTGATTAAAAATCCGACTTTATCCTAATTTCTACTAATCTATACTGATATTATAAAGAGGAAAGATTTGTGTAACGAATAAACTTAAAAATTACTGGACCGATTCCAAATATTCTTTCACCATTAGGATTCTAAATTATCCCTGAGTAACAAAGGCTACATAATTTTCCCGAATTCCCATGGGAACGAAGTCCCGAGCGGAATGCTAGTAATATTATAAATGCGAAAGTTTGTCAGAATGTATGGACGTTTGTTAGTCTTTCACGCTCAAACGGCTGGACCAATTTTGATAAAATTTGGTATGGAGGTAGATGACACCCTAGAGTAACACGTAGGCTACATAATTTTCCTGAATTCCCACGAAAACGAAGTCCCGGGCGAAAAACTAGTACGATTTAAAAATCTGATAGCCAATTTGATAGCTTCCAAGTATTACACAAGTTAAATATAGGACGCTTCTAGTAGGATCCCAAAGGACAGCGCTGACGTCACGAGACGTCTTGCGAATGACATAACTTGATATTGGAAACTGTGGAAACTTATTGGACTCGTAGTATGCTTACCCCTGTTATTATTTTATGGACTGATTTTGAATAAGCTAGCAATCTTTATGATCCTTTTCCCTTGAAACAAAAACTTATCCTAAGAAACCATTTCATAATGAGCAATCAGCTGATTCCACCTGTGTTTCCCAGGGAAAGCGTTCTTAATTGGATTTGGTCTTTTAGTATTCAGTTTGATGGGTTAACAATACTTACAATACAATACAATATACTTTAATGCACTCCAACACAAATAAGGTACAGTTACATTTTATACAAAAAGTTATGCTAGGGTACAAAAGGCGGCCCCATTGCTAAGAAGCAATTTCTTATCGGCAACCTTTGGGTGTGGAGAAAAAGTATAGATGTGGGTGCAAATACAATACATGCTAGTTAAATACAATGTAACAATAAAACATATCTATGTACCTCACATACATACAGAATATAATACACATATTATATATATATAAACCCATATAAATATACCTATATACCAACAGAATGTAACATTAAATAATACTTACGTGTAGTTTCAATGAAGCAGTAAGTATTGAATTTAATATGGGAATATAGTATGCGGCAACTGAAAAACCAACCTCGTTAAATTTTGCCATATAGAAGAGAATATCAACAAGTATTATGAGAACTTAGCAATCAGCTCTGCGGGATCCAGTAAAAGCCATTTCGAAAAGTCTGTAGTAGGAACAGGAGTCTTACCATGATCGCTTAGCGCGATCCAATTTAGGACCTTAACAAGTCTGCAACGCTTATTCGTAACATGATGGCTTATAAGCGATTCAATTTTGGCGCTGTTGCGATTCAAAGGCAGACCAGCGACAATTTATGTAGACATTTAAAATGGACCGTAGACAACCGAGCAGTTCAAAAGCAGCGCCATCATGGTACCATTTCAAAAAACATTCCAATTGCGAAGCAGTTCAAAGTTGGATCTTAAACAGAAATGCTTTTAAACGATCATGGTAGGTACCCAGATCCTGAGAGACCCAGACATAACTGCAGCAGCTTTGATGTCATCAGACGAAACAGTTCGATTGACTAATCATCCACGTGTTCTTCACCCATTTACGTCAAACCAATCACAAATCCTTGAGCACCAATAAGAGCCCAGCATCTTGGGATAAGCTTGATCACTTGGGCCATTTTTAATCAATCGTTGTCTATATTGACCTAGGGTCAAATGGAATGTACGTAACATGATCGGGATGTAATATTGCTGCTTTATTGTTGGTTGATTGACATTATTGACTGTTTTGCGACATGACTGCTGGCGTCATAGGGCATTCACTGCCCGCTGACCAAATTGAAGACGATTAATTCTGGGTATGAAAGGCTGGCGGCAGCTTTTTTGGATGTTGATTTAGGTTTAGTGTCTATATCAGGACGGGTTTTTTCAGAGCAATGCTGTATAAGTAGTTTCTCTTCTCTTCCAACATCTTTGCGTGTGAGTTCGCGAGACCTTTTTTTAATTAATGAGGATCTAGAAAATTGTTTCATGAACAATGGTCCTTGTTAATTAAATTGAATCTCACTTCAATTAATTAACAAGGCTCAGCCTTTTCACAAGGATAAGAAAGAAAAGCCATGCTATACTGTTTGGTTTTTGTTAAATAATTGTGTTTTATTGTTCTTACTGTGTGATAAATAGAGAGTTTATCTATCTACCTACCTATCACTACACTTGGCTTAGCTTTTAGTTTACACGCGAAAGAAGTCGCGAGAGAATAGCTAGTAAATACATTAATACAAATCCTCATGTCTATAATCCCTAACGGGGTAGGCAGAGCATCACTGGTTCTAGAACCACTAAATTCCACGTTTGACACAAATTGTGAGGGTTTTCAGATGGAACAAGTTGTATAATGGTGAGCGGTGGTCAGCCTTTCGCCCATTGTACAGCAAAACCCTCGCATCTCACTTACTGACTTTTACTGCATACCTGCAGCTCGAGCAAGATGGTGACAAACTCGCGCGGCGCGCCACTCGACTGACGCTGAAACTTCACTTTGATTGCGCGAGGGCCCCGCGCAAAGGCTTGCTCGCGCAATGTTGACATTTTGACATAGGACCGCGGCGCATTACGCGCACTATCACCATCGTACTCGAGCTGCTGGGAAGAGTAGGTAGCTGGCACATTCTAAGTTTTTCATTCACTCCCAGCCCAGCATAGGAGAATATAAAATTCTAATAGAATCTTATTTTTTCCCTTAAGAGGAGCGTCTCAGTTTTGACTAGCGTCTCAGTTGTTTTTCATGCTGTCTCGATGTCGACCACCCGCCTCAGACTTGTGCGAAAGGGACAATTGCAGTTTTCCGGCGAAATGCCGAGTTTTATTTCAAAGATTATGAGTTTAGGCCTCAATGAATTCCTACCCCAAAAACTTAATGAAATCGTACGTTGGTCCCTATCGATTCGTAAGCGTATAAACGAGGTTCGTACGTTTTGTTTTTTCCAAAATTGTTCCGAGTTTTTCAACAGTCACCTCTTAAATGTTGAGAATTTTTTTGGCGAAAAATGCTGACTTTTAGTCCGAAATATATTTTCGTCAACTAAAAATATCACAAAAATCAAAACGTACGGACCTAGTTTTTGGTATTTTTGATACCATACTAAAATTTCCCAGGGATCCGTTGACGTTTAGGGGATGGAATCCATTGACGCCGTTTGTATGGGGAAAAACACTGAGACGATCCTCTTAAAATGATTTTATCAACAGCAACTGGCCTTAACCCCGACGTCGAGATCGTTCCGCGACTGGCGAGCGCCGTCAGTGCCCCTCTACTTCGAAGTCTTCGTCTTCAACTGGACCAACGCGGAGAAGTTTCCAGAAGAAAAACCACATTTAGTGCAATTAGGTGAGCTCGTGGTACTGCTGTCTTTGCAAATACAAATACAAAATTTCATTTATAATTAATACATTACAAGTCAAAATAGATTAAAATACAATTATAATAAAAAAATTAATAAAGCTTGAGAATTCTTAATTGCTTGCTTTCTTGCTACATCTAGGCGGGTGTGACAACAGTACATAATTCTGTTCATATTGCAACGCCATGTGGTACAATTTATTTATGTGCTCACAAGGGAATGAGAAATTTCACTGCTCGACTTGAAGGCACACGATAGTTCAGTTGGTTAGAGCACCAGGAGGTCTAATCCTGGAGTCGTTGGTTCAAGACCCATTCACGCCAAACATGTTTCTTAGTTTGGGAGTCAGGGTTCATACCAATAAACTTTTTGTCCTACGATTTTTTTATAACTTATTAATTATTTACTAGCTTTACTAATTTTTTCGTCAATTATCCAATGTTTTTAATGAAAAGTTATTCTGCTATTCAGGACGGAGACAAATACAACAAATAAAAAACCATGAAAATAAGTGTTCGAACTAACCTGACTTTGTTTTATACATATATAAAGAATTATTCGTTACTTATTTATTCATTATTATTTATTTAATTTAAACATTCAGGTCCATATCGCTTCCGCGAGCACCGGCAACATGTCAACATCAGCTGGCATAACCACAACGGCTCCATCGCCTACAGAACCCTCAGACGGTTCTACTTCGACGCTGAAACTAGTAATGGAACCCTTAAGGACAATATCACTACTCTTAACGTTATTGCTGCGGTTAGTATTTCAGTGGATATATGTACAGACAGCAGGATGTCAGGTTACCCATTTGCTCTAGGACAGCCAGCGCTATTGCAAGCGAGATAAGGGCGATGTCAAGGTCACCGTGTATGGTCAGAACTTGCCAAAAGTTGATAATTGTTAATTTATGTAAAGTAAAAAGCCATTGATAGCCGTGATAGCCCATGTTGGTAATGAATAGCCGTGATAGACCAGTTGGTGATGAGCCCAGACTTGTAATCCGAAGGTCGTGGGTTCAAATCCTGGTGCGGACCTGTACCACTAAATTCGTCTTTTCGGATTTATGTGCGGATTTCTAATTATCACTTGCTCAACGGTGAAGGAAAACATCGTGATGAAACCCGCCTGTCCAAGAAAATTTTCAAAAGACGAGCGGTCCGCCAACCCGCATTGGGCCAGCGTGGTGGACTATGGCCTAAGTCCCCTTTGTGTTTCGAAGGGAGGCCCGTGCCCGTCGGTAGGGACGTATATGGGCTGGTAAAAAAAAGCTTTACCAATAGGTATATGAGGATCAAGTCACCCATTAACTTGAATTAATTCCCTAATATTTTCAGAAATTGTTACACCATTTCCAAACCAGTTTAATTTACTGACTAATGATTAAGACTTTAATACAATACACTGGCAAAAAACACTAGTGGAGTGGAGTCGAATCGGATTTATTACTGTTGGATTACACAACTTTTAACGAGGACCCACTGGCTGGGGATTTACTTCGAGCTTGTTAAAAATACAACGATGTAACACATGTTACAACATGTTGTAATTGTAACGCATGAGTTTCATTTTTGTGAAATTTGCTTTTTTTTTTTTATTATAAGATGGGTTAACTCTTGACCTCAATCTTGACCATAAGGTCAAAGATGAGGTCGACGATGGAGCGAGTTAACCCAGAAAATGCCTATAAAGGCACTGGTACTCCCACGCACCGACGGAACACAGCAAGCTGTTTGGCGTCGGACTTCGGTAGGAGGGTGGTCGCGAACCAGACGGCCATTTACAGAGCCTACCACACCGCATGAGACCATAGGACGACACCTCAGATTCAGAAAAAATAAGTTTAAAAACTAAAACCCGACTACTGAAGAATCGCGCTCTAAAAAGTATGAAACAAGAAAATTCTCGTATCTGAAATATTTATGAAAACTTTTAAATACTTATCGTCTATTTAATAAACACTATACATGTTATATAACTTAACGTATTAAATACATATTCATAGTGACGTTCGGAGGAGAGCCGTGGTCGTATGCCACTTTGTCTTAATACGATCGCTTTACTACCTGTTAAAAAGGTGGCATGCGACCACGGCTCTCCTCCGAACGTCACTATGAATATGTATTTAATACTTTAAGTTATATAACATGTATAGTGTTTATTAAATAGACGATAAGTATTTAAAAGTTTTCATAAATATTTCAGATACGAGAATTTTCTTGTTTCATACTTTTTAGAGCGCGATTCTTCAGTAGTCGGGTTTTAGTTTTTAAACTTATTTTTTATTTAAATTATTTTGGGGTTGTTCGTTGGTGAACAGCTAAGAAAACAGAAAATATAAATACTGAAATATTACACGTATTTTTAAAGCTAACGATCCGCCCCAGTTTTACGAGTTGGCAGAATCATGCGCGTTGGCAGAAATACGTTTTGGAGGGATACGAACCCAGCCGCGACCATGACTGTCGTTTTCGTATCTTCAACAAAACAAATTTGAAAATATAAACTTTGAAATAGGTTGGCTCACTACTTGGGGCTGTGTTTAATCTGGACTGGGATCCGGCAGAAAATAATGAGTGTCGTTGCGCGAGCGAAGCGAGCGGCAAATTTTTTCGTAAATAAAGGGAATACGAAGTTAAATCCTAATCCCGCAATAGTATAGGAGCTTTATGAAGATAGAGTTTGAACTAAGTATAATATAAATACTGAAACCGTTCCAGAGCCTAGGATGTCCCCCTTACATCGTAGTTTACGTACATACTTCTTAGATTGGGGGGACGCTCTGGGCCTCGCACTACGTGGAGCTCGGCCTGGGGCCTCGCATCACTATTCTTTGTTTAGTGAACGTCTTAGATTGGGGGGACGCTCCGAGCTGCGCCCTACGCGGAGCTCGGCCTGCGGCTTTGCATCACTTATCTTTGTCTGGTAGATGTCTTAGATTGGGGGGACGCTCCGGGCTTCGCCCTACGTGGAGCTCGGCCTGCGGCCTCGCATCACATATCTTTGTTTGGTGGACGTCTTGGATTGGGGGGATGCTCCAGGCTTTGCTCTACGCGGAGTTCGGCCTGCGGCCTCGCATCACTTATCTTTGTCTGGTAGACATCTTAGACTGGGGGGACGCTCCGGGCTTCGCCCTACGCAAAGCTCGGCCTTCGGCCTCGCATCACATATCTTTGTTTGGTGGACGTCTTGGATTGGGGGTAAGCTCCGGGCTTCGCACTACGCGTAGCTCGGCCTGCGGCCTCGCATCACTTATCTTTGTCTGGTAGATGTCTTAGATTGGGGGACGCTCCGGGCTTCGCCCTTCGCGGAGCTCGGCCTGCGGCCTCGCATCACTAATCTTTGTTTGTTGGTTATCTAAGATTGGGAGGACGCTTCGGGCTTCGCCCTACGCGTATCTCGGCCTGCGGCCATTACTATTCTTTGTTTGGTGAACGTCTTAGATTGGGGGGACGCTCCGGGCTGCGCACTATTCGGAGCTCGGCCTGCGGCCTCGCATCACATATCTTTGTTTGGTGGACGTCTTGGATTGGGGGGACGCTCCGGGCTTTGCCCTACGCGGAGCTCAGCCTGCAGCCTCGCATCACTTATCTTTGTCTGGTAGATATCTTAGACTGGGGGGACGCTCCGGGCTTCGCCCTACGCGGAGCTCGGCCTTCGGCCTCGCATCATATATCTTTGTTTGGTGGACGTCTTTGATTTAGGGGGCTCACCGGACTTTTTTAAAAAAAAAACACTATTTTTTTCATTTCATATAAGTATATGAACTCCTGCTTGATTCGATCACTATACAGCCGAGTAATCACGAAATAAAGACAACAGTGTGCGATGGTGAACTTAATATCCGGTGCATCCAAGCAAATCCGCAAGAAACAGCTTACAATACATATACTTTTGAAATGCACTAATGAAACCCTTTCATTTGATACCCAACAAAGTACCATCAAAAACAATTTTTTTTTTAGTTCATGACTTTATGTCATCTAGAGGGCGCTCTAATCAATTTAATGTGACGTCTTATAGCCTATAACCAGCGGACAATCAAAACGCGTCCAACAATACCTCATTTGTCAATTTGAGACGAATAGTTTAGAAGTTATGATGGAACAGATGAACATACATACATACATACATACATACATACAAACATACATACATACATACATACCGGTCAACCACATAACCCTCCTTTTTGCTTCGCCGTAGTCGGGTAAAAAAAATGAAGTGTCGTTGCCTGGGATGGATTACTAGGAGGCAGGTCTCATTTGTGTTTCCTTAGTCGCCTCTTACGACACCCACGGAAAGAGATGGGGTGGTGTTATTTTCAACCGATCACCACACGGTGGTGCGGATAGAAGCTTGGAGTTGTAGACCCCTACTGGTCAAAGAAAGATAAGCGCTCGTAGCCCAGTGGCGCTCGCTGATCTCAACCGATCAGTGAGGTTAAGCAACGTACACAATGCCAGGGAACGTGATGGGTGACCAAAGTGGCAATTCATCACGAGCGTTTCCGTACTTTGGAGGGCACGTTAAGCTGTCGGTCCCGGCTGTTGTCGATTGACTCATTCGTTTAAACCAAGTCAGAGGCCTTTGTACGGTTTGAAAACTTGACACCAGGGTTGGCCAAGTTCGACACACACTTGACTATACCTACACGATAAGAAGAAGAAAGAAAAATATATCAAAATCTTCTCCATTCCAGTCAGCAGTCTTCAGATCCAGAGATTGGGGTTTCCTGCGCCAGAAGGGCCTGTCCATGGGACTGGCGATGTTTGGACAGCATATCTCCGTGTCCAAACTTGCCGGGGAGATCCTGTTCGAAGGGTATGAGGACCCGTTGCTGGATCTGGCCAAAAGTCTACCTTCCAGCGCTACGGGCGGTGCACCACCAGTGGATAGATTTGGCTGGTTTTATTCTGTAAGTGTATTTTGTTAAAACTTATTTTTAAACGCTATAATCCGCTATAATCCTCCCTGAACTGGGAGTGAAAGAAAAACTTAAATGTGCCAGCTGCCTTGCCTACTCTTTCCAAGTGAACAGTTAAAGCCTGAAATGTAGTTAAATGGATGCGAGGGCTTTACTGTATAATGGGCGAAAGTAGGTGGTCAACCTCTCACCATTATACAACTTGGTTCATCTGATAACCGTCACCATTTGTGTCACAATTTAAATCACTGATGCTCTGCCTACTCCGTTAAGAGTGAGCATATGTATGTATGTATAATCAAGGTCCAGGTCTTCGTTCCTGTGGGAATTCTGAAAAATTCCAGCCACAAAACCTCCACGCAAAATTTAAGCTTTTAGTGGAAATGAAAGCAACTATCTGTTAGTTGCGAGAAATGTTTTCTGAACGTAACCTTACGTTATGACCTTTATCTTTAATGTTACCCATTATCTTTAATGTTACAGCGTAACAATTCCATAGACTCAGATGGGTATATGGAGGTATCCACAGGAGCTGATGGCGGTCTACCCGGTCAGATTCTGAGGTGGAACCACGAAGACCACATACCATACTACAGTGGGCAGTGTGCTGAGGTTAGTACTTTTTCTTTATCTTGAAGAAGAAGATATCTCTAACGCCATATTTGAAAAAATACAATCCTACTGTAGTTTGGGGTTCCGTACCTAAAGGGTAAAAAACGGGACCCTATTACTAAGACTCCGCTGTCCGTCCGTCCGTCTGTCTGTCACAAGGCTGTATCTCATGAACCGTGATAGTAAGACAGTTGAAATTTTCTCATTTTTAGGGTTCCGTAGTAATCTACGAACCCTTATAGTTTCGCCATGTCCGTCTGTCCGTCTATCCGTCTGTCCGCGGGTTTCCTAAGAAACCCTTGGTACTACAGAGCTGAAACTTGGCAAGATTATACATATGAATCACGCCGACAGAACTGTAGAGAAAAAAAAATATTTTCGGGTGTCTCCCTTATACGTGAAAGGGCGATGAATTTTTTTTTCTCGCCAATATTTTTGAGTGGGGTGTCATAGGATAGCATATTAAAAGATAGAAGGGGTTTACTAAGAACGTTTTTCGATTCAGCACTCCGTTTGCGAAATATAAATTTTTAAAGTGAAAATGTTTGTCAAACACAAGTGTCCCCCCCTCTACCTGCTAAACGGTTGTTTCTAAAAATGTGAAAAAATTCACGTTGATAGAATATATAACGAAATTAAAAGAAAAACTATCACACATAAGTTGGTCTTTCAAGTTTGCGAGTAATAGTCGACCAAGTGCCAAACACTGTTGGGATTAATAAGAATATATTTACTAATATAAGATCCTTGGTACTACAGAGCTGAAATTTGGCATGGTCATAGATATTGATTGCACCAACAGATCTAAAATATAAAATTTTGGAAAAAACATTTTTTCGGGTGTTTCCCATACACGTGAAAGGGCGTTGTTTTTTTTTTCTCGCCGATACCATCGAATTGAATGTCATAGGATAGATTTTTAAAATATAGAAGGGGTTTACAAAGAACGTTTTTCGATTCAGCACTCCGTTTGGGAAAAAAATATTTTTAAAGTGAATTACCAGCTAAACAATTGTTTCTAAAAATGTGAAAAAATTCACGGTTATAGAATATACAACGAAATTAAAAGAAAAACTATCACACATAAGTTGGCCCTTCAAGTTTGCGAGTAATAGTCGACCAAACGTTTTTGGGATTAATAAGAATATGTTTACAAGGTTCCACGCTAAAAGTGAGGGGAGGTCGAAAGCCAAACTGTAACATATTGACATTTTAGGTGTCGTTAAATAGTTTTTTGGGGGTGTTAATTACGAAAATGACATCAAAATTATTTTAACAGCAGGTTGATATTATTTCTAATAGTAATATTGCCGTAAAAAAAAAAAAAAATTCGCTTACATTCGAATGTTTATACTTACATTCGGTTGTATTTAGACCAAAACAAAAATTATTTCCCAAATTACAAACTCTTTAATAATACATTTGTTTTTAGGGTTCCGTAGTACTCTACGAACCCTTATAGTTTCGCCATGTCTGTCTGTCCGCAGGTTTCCTAAGAAACCCTTGGTAGCACAGAGCTGAAATTTGGCATGGTCATACATACCTATTGATTGTGGTGACAAATCTGAAAAATAAAATGATGGAAAAAAATTTTTTTCGTGTGTTTCCCATTAACGTGAATGGGCGATGGTTTTTTTTCTAGCCGATATCATCGAGTGCGTTATCATAGGATAGCTTTTTAAAAGATAGAAGGGGTTTACTACAAACGTTTTTCGATTCAGCAATCCGTTTAGGAAACATTAATTTTTATAATGAAAAAAAATGTGGAATAATTCACGAGGGTAGCATTTACGACGAAGTATACCCTAATCCAAAATGGTTGACATACAAGGTTCCACGCTAAAAGTGAAGCGAGCCGAAAGCCAAGCTGTAACATATTGACATTTCAGGTGTCGTTTAATAGGTTTTTGTGGGTGCTAATTACGAAAACGACACTAAAAATATACACCTGCTTAGCTTGATATTATTATATTATTCCTTAAAATAAATTGTCGCAAAAAAAAAAAAAAAAATTTGCGCTCGCTTCGCTCGCGCATTAAACACTTCCATTCTGTTATATTTAGGCCAAACTTTTTAATACATTTGTTTATGATTCTAAGTAAAGTATTTGGGGATTTTAACATCAACTATGACAATATGCTTGTAGAATTAAGAAGCCAGCTGCATATTTGAACCATGCTGCTACGGAACCCTACAATGCGCGTGGCCCGACACGCTCTTGGCCGGTTTTTTTTTCCATCGTGGCATCAAGTGGTTCTAGGTGTGAGCCTATGTACGTGTGATTCGAAAAAGTAAGCTATGTTTCTTGAGGACCTGACTTATGGATCTACTCTTATGATGTACATACCTACGTATTTTCTAATGCCATTTCTTCTTCTTTCCAGCTAGCAGGCAGTGCAGGCGAGTTCATGGACCGAAACTTGACAGAAGACTCCCAGCTCACTATGTTTGTGCCAGATCTCTGCAGGACGGTACGGATGGATTACATTCGAAGTGGGGAGCTGGCTGGCCTTAACTACAATACCTATGCTATTACAGAACGGAGTTTCGATAACTGTGAGTTTGTCTCCCTTTTTTAAAGCCTGTCGTCAGGCAAAAAAGTTACTTAATTAGCCTATTAAAAAAAACTTCCACTTCAAGAAAAAGAAAGGCAATTCAAGTAATCAGCTTCAGCTTATCTAGGGAGTGATTCTAAAGAAAGATTGTAATCAGTTTGGTGTGAGTAATCTGCCAGTCGACCTACTGATTTCTTGCTATACCTACAAACAACCTTTCAACTCCTAGTTTCCATTACTCACTTTTTGCTAATCCTCGGTTGTAGGACAACCACCCAAGCAATGCCCTATGATAAGTATCAAGATTACGAAGTAACCGTCTAACAAATACTCCAAATCCCTTCCAGCAACAGTGTCCCCTTCAAACACCTGCTTCTGCAACGGCGAGTGCGCCTGGCAAGGAGTCATGAACGTGTCAGCTTGTCGGTTCGGTTCACCAGCCTTCATTTCGCTCCCCCACTTCTTGCACGGCGACCCTCGACTCCAGGAGATGGTCACAGGGATGGAACCTGACCCAGAGAAACATGAGTTCTATTTCTCCGTTGAACCTGTAAGTTTTGTTTTGTTTACGCCTATTTCTTTTACCGTTTTATAGTCACTGTAGCTACGAATTTGATAACATTAAGATAGGGCAATGCGATAAAGAGGCTCGCTGCGGGCAGTCATATTTTTTTTTACCAGCCGGCCTTCCTTCGCAACACTAAAGGGAGTTAATCACATTATATTTACATTCGTTTACAATCGCTTAACTGTATAGGCCAAGAGGTCCAACCCATAAAGTTTTGGTCCTTCGAGTCAGAAGATTACATGCCATCAAACAAACTCGTACAGTATTTTTAAGCGCAATGCACACCAAAGCCGGCGCCCGGCTGCTTTACCCTGCGGGTTGTGCCACCAGGCTTGTTTTTTTTGTGATAATCATACAAAACCTTTGGTGTGTAGATTGCTTTAGATTTGATCTATACCTTATCGTTCACTGACGACGGGACATGAGGATCACGTTTAGTCCTAGTTGTTATGGACATTTTTTCCCAGGATGCTGCATTTTATGATAGGAACAAGCCACTTTGCAAATTGATAGAAGGGACCATAATAAAATATTTGACCCGAGGATAAACGAGATTCCCCCATTTGGAACAGAGATGGCGCCACTTACTCGATTTAAAAAAAAAATAATTCTCAATCCTGAATGGATGCTCCGATTTGAATAATGAAGATGTCAATCGACAGGAAATTAATTGATTTATTCTAAAAAAAAATAAAAAAGCGCCCTAAAATAAATATAAGATAAAAAAAAACTGGAATAAATATATATAAAGTGTTTTTTTTTTGTATTAACGAAATTTTTTGAACAGTGTGTAAGGAAATGGAAGTTTTTATTTATATACATATTGTCACGCAATCATTTACACGTTTTGCGCAAAAAACCGTTACTCAATATCTTGTCTCGTTACAAATTTATTGAAGAATTACCGCTGTCGTCCGCAAGACTTTGTCCGAGTATAATTCGTTAAAATGAAAATATTTTCTCTTACCGTCATCCGATGTTTATAAAACTTGTACCAATTTGTAAATCGCTCTCAATCAGTCAATATACCAGAAATGACATGCCTATTTTAACCTAAGTTAGGTATATATATATATATATATTAACCAATTGTTTTGTTTCTATAAAGATCCTATAAGTTTACTATTTTTTCATCAAATCATTCTATGTTCTTAGGGTTGTTATAATTCCCAATATTTTTAAACGAGCAATTCTTGTATATAAATATATATATATAAATATCTATATATATTTTTAGGATCTCGGAAACGGCTCCAACGATTTTCTTGACATTTGGTATTGTAGGTTGATTCGGGGGCAAAAAGTCGATCTGGCTAGGTTTAATTTTAAAAAAATAACCGTGCGAAGCTCGGTCACCCAGGTACTATAAATATATATATATTTAGGATCTCGGAAACGGCTCCAACGATTTTCATGAAATTTGGTATGTAGGTTGATTCGGGGGCGAATTATCTTCCATTTCAAAGGTGCTGGAAACCCTGAAAATAAGGTCGCTATTAGTATAAAATACCAAAATAATAATAATACTAGGTAAATGTAAAATAGTTTTAGAACTGATATTTTACTTACGTTTTGTTGTCACATTGGCCTTTGCACGTTTTACACTGTAACGTGCAAGGAAGACCTACGCGTTGGCATCAGCCACAACGCATCGAGTTGCAGCTCAATTTACAGCCACAATTATCAAAAAAGCTTAATTCGGGCCAAATTGGAGTGACTTTGAACCATAGAGGAGCGGTGCATAAAATATTTACTGTTTTGGGTAAGAATCCGTTAAAAATGTCTTACGTTAGTGATAAAAAGCGAACCGATAAAACAATTGCTTACTTTTTTAGGCCCTGAAATGTCAAGTGCTCTACGGGGCTTCCATGCCTTTACAGGGTGTGACACGACTTCATATTTTAATACAAAAAGAAAAAAACTTGCTTTAAAACTTGGATGTCACACCCTGAGACAACCACCGCTTTTGCTGGCATGTTAATTCCTGCAGAAATACTTTCTGAAGAAGTAATGGGTCATTTGGAGCGGTTCGTATATATATGATTTTTTATTGTATGAGGTATATTATATAACTATCTCACACGTTATCAGCTGATTAATTTTTTTTGCAGATTCACTTGCAGGCTATACGACGTGCAAACCAAACATTCAACGGTAAACGAGGTTCGGCAAGATTTGTTTTCAAGTAAAAACAGGATGGTGACGAGCCTGCCCCCTACTTCCGCTGCCCTTAAACAGCATGCCTTACGTGCAGCGTTTCAAGCGGGCCATATTTGGGGCAACGCGTTAGATTTAGACGCATCAACCCCAAGTCCATCTGTCTGGGGGTGGCACAATGTTGTTGGAAAATGGACTCCTCTATGGTTCAAAGCCACTCCAATTTGGCCCGAATTTGGCACCTTTGAAATGGAAGATAATTAGTTTGATTATCAATGCATGAGGTGCACTTGTGGCGCCAGTATCAACACAATGTAAATAAATAAAAGTACCTGGGTGACGTTTTTTTTAAATGAAACCTAGCTAGATCGATTTTTCGCCCCCGAATCAACCTACATACCAAATTTCAAGAAAATCGTTGGAGCCGTTTCCGAGATCCTAAAAATATATATAGATATATATATTTATAGATATAGATAGATATATATATATATATATATATATATATATATATATATATATATATGTATATACAAGAATTGCTCGTTTTAAAATATTGGGAATTATAACAACCCTAAGAACATAGAATGATTTGAAGAAAAAATAGTAAACAGGATCTTTATAGAAACAAAACAATTGGTTAATATATATGTTATGGACCAAGTGATAAATTGTGCATTATTCATAATGCCCGGGCATTATGAAAAATGCCCAATATGAGAGAGCAATTTGATAATAATTATTCAAATAATCAAATTGACCGGGCATTATACATAATGCCCATCACCTTTTGGGCAGAGTAATACAAACATATTTAATTGCTATTTTTTTATTATTATAGTCATTTAACTTCAAATAAATTAATGTTTAACAGTTTAAATATACTGACTCATTATTTGGATTAATTAGCAACGTAAAAGGCGAGGTCGAAGTCCGAGCTCCGCATAGAGCGAAACCCGGAGCGTCCCCCTCCCCCAATCCAAGATGGCTGCCATACGAGTTAAGATTCTAACGGTGAGGCGAGGTCGCAGACCGAGTCGAACTCCGCGTAGGGCGAAGCCCGAAGCGTTAACCTCCACAATCCAAGATGGCCGCCATACAAGTTTAGATTCTGTAGGTGAGGTGAGGCTTAGGGTGATGCCGAAGGCCCAACTCCGCGTAGGGCGAAGATCGGAGCGTCTCCCGCCCCCCAATTCAAGATGTCCGCTGTACGAATTTAGATTCTAAAGGTGGAGTGAGGCCGTATGCCGAGGCAAGCTGCGCATAGGGCGATGCCGAAGGTCCGCGTAGGGCGAAGCCTGAAGCGTCACCAAACGTCTTACCCGCAGTCTGCCTTCCGAAAATTTCATATCCGCCAACTTGTATTTTAGTTGGAGGAATCGTGACGAGAAGGGCAAACCCCGGAGCGTCGTGTTTTTCCCCATAAAAAATCCAAGAAGGCGGATATGAAATTTTCGGGCATGCTGATTCCGAAAATGTCGTTCATATTGATATCCAAGATGCGGACGTTTACATTTTTGAAAAAACCGCTATGGGTGTCGTTTAATAGATTTTCGGGGGTGCTGATTCCGTAAACGACATCCATTTTGAAATCCAAGATGGCAGACATGCATTTTTTGTAAAAATCAGTCATTAATGTCGTTTTAGATTTTGAAATCTAAGATGGCGGCCGTGAAAAAAAAAACGAAAACTTTTTTAAATTGCAATGACGGCACTTCCCTGCCCGCACCGCTTCCTTCTCCGCACTTCCCTCCCCGCACAGCATCAAACTTAGCTTTATTATTAAATTGCCCAATTGTCACCTAGCAATATAATAATGACCGGGCAATATGATGAATAATGAAGTTTAGATAGTAATTAATCACTTTGCCCGATAGAGCTAGACATTATTAATAATGCCCGGGCATTATTCATAATGCCCGCATTAATCACTTGGTCCATAACATATATATACCTAACTTAGGTTAAAATAGGCATGTCATTTCTGGAATATTGACTGATTGAGAGCGATTTACAAATTGGTACAAGTTTTATAAACATCGGATGACGGGAAGAGAAAATATTTTCATTTTAACGAATTATACTCGGACAAAGTCTTGCGGACGACAGCGGTAATCCCTACTTCCCTACTAATCCCTACTAATATTATAAATGCGAAAGTAACTCTGTCTGTCTGTCTGTTACCTTTTCACGCCTAAACCGCTGAACCGATTTTGATGAATTTTGGTACAGAGATAGATTAGAGCCTGGGAAAGGACATAGGCTACATTTTATCCCACAGTTGGGCACGATATAACCTGTAGTCCACGCGGGCGGAGCCGCGGGCGGAAAGCTAGTATTATAAATGCGAAAGTAACTCTGTCTGTCTGTCTGTCTGTCTGTTACCTTTTCACGCCTAAACCGCTGAACCGATTTTGATGAATTTTGGTACAGAGATAGATTAGAGCCTGGGAAAGGACATAGGCTACATTTTATCCCACAGTTGGGCACGATATAACCTGTAGTCCACGCGGGCGGAGCCGCGGGCGGAAAGCTAGTTCTTCAATAAATTTGTAACGAGACAAGATATTGAGTAACGGTTTTTTGCGCAAAACGTGTAAATGATTGCGTGACAATATGTATATAAATAAAAACTTCCATTTCCTTACACACTGTTCAAAAAATTTCGTTAATCCAAAAAAAAACGCTTTATATATATTTATTCCAGTTTATTTTTATCTTATATTTATTTTAGGGCGCTTTTTTATTTTTTGTAGAATAAATCAATTAATTTCCTGTCGATTGACATCTTCATTATGCAAATCGGAGCATCCATTCAGGATTGAGAATTTTTTAAAAAAAAAATCGAGTAAGTGGCGCCATCTCTGTTCCAAATGGGGGAATCTCGTTTATCCTCGGGTCAAATATTTTATTATGGTCCCTTCTATCAATTTGCAAAGTGGCTTGTTCCTATCATAAAATGCAGCTTGGTTTCCATAACAACTAGGACTAGTTATCACGTCCCATATCCAAACCAAAGTTCGTTTACAGATTTATTTAACCGATTTGCTTAAGTACGTAGAAATGTTTAAAATGTAAAGGGGTTTGAATAGAAAATACCTACAACTCTGAACGTTTTTATTTTTCAGAAACTTGGAGTGCCACTGGATGTTGCAGCTAGATTTCAACTCAATATTTTCATAGAGCCAAGTCCTAACATAGCGTAAGTTCATAAAGCACTCCACTTTATTTTGTAGTTTTTTGATGATGTGTACTTGAGTAGCAGGAAATTGATAAGGGAGTTTTGTGCTACGCATCAGGAAATGCATGAAAAACTTCGCTTAGATACTAATTAGTCTATTACCTACTTAAGTACATCTAGTGTATTCTTAAAGTATCTTCCTAAGAAACCCAAATCTACACAATATTATAAAGAGGAAAGATTCTTATTTTTGTATTTTGGTATGTCTAACGAATAAACTCAAAAACTACTGGACTGTTTAAAAAATATATATCCCTGTCACCACAAGCGGGTGATAGGGATTCCTTTTTAATTAATAAAAAGGAAAAATCAAAACATAGATCAGGCCGACAGTTTTTTTGAGAGTGTTTTTATGCCTTTATCCAGCAATGACATTTCACATCCAAAATTATACAAAATACAAATACAAAATTATTTATTTCAAAAAATGATTACAATACAAGGTAGAATGAAGTCACCCTTTAGGCAAATGTAATTACCTATGAACTAACGTTAGTAGAACGAAGAGTGTTTTTTTGGTAGAGTTCATCATGAGATGTTCTGTAAGTTAGATGTGTCAGCTTCCTACTCTTATTATTTTATTTATTTTTATTTATTTGCTCTTCCCAGGCATACTGTAGTTACTGTAGAAGCCAGTAACGAGGACGCGAGGGTTTTGCTGTATCGTGGGTGAAAGGCTGACAACCTATCTATCACCACTATACTCATGTTCCATCTAATACCTAACCCTAGAGTAAGGGTGCTTTTCCATCAGAGATGTGCGAGGATGCGTTGCGAGGGATATGTTTTTCAAGAACCAATAGAATCGCTTCATTTATTTAGCTTCGCTTAGCACATCAGCTCTGGTGGAAACGGCTTAGCGGAGCGAGGTTTTTATACGTACAAAACTAGCGAGAGATGTGTGCGAGGGATGTGTTGCGACGGATGTGTTGCTACGGATGTGTTACGAGGATGTGTTCCCCCGCCGACACATTTCACAGCCTCGCAACGCATCCTCGCTCGGTTCGCACCGCGCATTTTCATAGCTCCGCTACACATCCTCGTACGACACATTTCCATCGCACAGCTTTGGTGGAAACGCCCACACATTTTCACAGCACAGAATAATTAAAAAGCACACCTTAGCACAATAAAAATGACGAAAAACAATACAATCACGCTTTTATTTTCTTTCAGTCTCTATGAAAACGTCCCAACGATGTTGTTTCCAGTTTTCTGGGTGCAAGAGAAAGTCGCAATTGAAGAGAAAGTGCTTACTGAATTAAGGGCGGTGCGCGCCATCTTGGATTGGGGCGCGACTGTCTGCGCATGCTCTGCTTTAGGCTTCGTCCTCATCATTATCATAGCCACCTGCTGCGTCAGGAAACCTAAGTTTATCCCACCTCAAGATTTCCCCTTCGAAAAGCCGAAGGACGAAGCAGAACTGAAGTTGAACCCGAAATGATTTAATGAAATTTGATGTACGTTGTACGATTGTTTTTTAATGTACAGACTGCCGTACTTCAGGTTACTACACGCGTGTACTATTACGATAAAAATCATTTTTGCAATGGAAATTGGGTAACCTGATGCGCTGGCCTCTGTATATTCTATATATTTGTATGTTGGTTGTCGTTATCAGTAATAGACTTAAATAAAAAAATAAACTCGCTCAAAGCGATATTATGGATGTTTAGCAATGCAAATCAAATATACACATTATTATTGTTATTATTATTTATATCCATGACTACTAATACTAAGCCATTTTCTAGTAGAAGTGCCATCTGTGTTACATTTTATATTTTTGTACATTTTAGGCCAAAGACGAACTAAGTTTAGAATTAGTTATTTAGCATAAGTAGGTATCTTAGTTATTAAACGTAAGCATCTATGTTTATTGTACGGACGGCCGCAACTCAGGTTACAACACGCGTGCACTCTGTGCTATTGTGATAAGAGCGGTTTTGCAATGAAAATGGAGTTACCTGATGCGCTGGCCTCTGTGCATTTTTTATTTATGTTTTTAGAATCGATCATCACACATTCCACATTTTTACTGCTATACCTATGACAATGACAAAGTATTTTTTAATATTATTTACTTCGTTTTAAAATTAATTTAGCTATTTATAATTATAATTTACATTTATTTTCTAAAGAAGGTAGCTAAATAACAATTAGTGTAAGTAATAGTGTATTTTATGTACTCTGTGATATGTGTTGATGCAAAGAATTAAAACGTGTAAATAATTGATTTTTTGTGTATTTACCTTGTATTTACCAACATACCAGTTCCAAATTAAAAAAGCGCCTGTTAAAATAACATAGCAAAATATCAGCTTCAATTTCTGCTATATTGCTTTCAGCAGGCACTTAATCAAGTTTAATTTAAGAAATGAAAATGCAATGCTTATTTATAATGATCTTAGATTGTAATCTCCAAATACTCTTTATTTTTATAAATACAACATGCAATACATTGGTGTGGCTGTGAGTACGTATAATCCTATGACAACGGAAACAGAATTTAGTGTTTTGTTTCTGAGAATGGACTTACGTAATTTCTCTAGCACCATTGAAATAGGCTGTAAATTTAGGGAGTCTGTGCGTATTAAGGCACCTTGCCTATTGGACATCTATTCTGTTAGTTTACAACCGATATATTCGAAGCGTCGCATGTCGGGGCGTCTCTCTTGCACTAAACACGATCCGACTAAAAGTTCCAAAATCCATCATTTTACGAATCTATTTCGACATTGATGTGACAAAATTATCTCACGCTTTATTCTATGTTAGCGCCAACTTATGTCTGCTTGAAATTTTAGCATGACTTTTCATGATGTCTTCCAATGCCAGTCTCTTTTACACTCTTAAATGCCTAATAACCGATTGATAGAGGAAAAAACATTCCCGCTGGCTAGACCAGTCTGACCATCAATCTGACCACTGGGAAACACTGGACAAAATGGCGTTCGAGCGAGCAACTAACTCGAAGCTTATGAGATCATTCATGATTACCGACTAAGATCCAGGGGCGGTCGCAGTCCGAGATTTTGGGGAGAGCCATTCAAATCAACAGAAAATTATTATCATAATAAAATAACTATAGCTTTCCACCTTAGTGAACTCAGTTTGTATCGTGCCCAGCAGTGGGATAAAATGTAGCCCACGTCCTTTCCCAAGGTCTTATCTATCTCTGTACCAAATTTCAGCAAAATTGGTCCAGTAGTTTAGGCGTGAAAGCGTAACAGACAGACAGATAGAGCTACTTTTGCATTTATAATATTAGTAGGTATTGCAAGAGGTGTTTCTTGGGGGCGATCAATTAAAAGACTTGATTTTTCTTCTGGTATATGGTTATAATCAAAATCTGCACATCCGTTACAATATTATTTTACTTTCCGTCACATCCACACAGCTACCGAGTTTTGGCAACGCTTATTAAGTGCTATTTGCACGCCTTCGAACGTATTTTACAACTTATTCCGCGAGCTCACTACAATGAATTCACAATAATCAATGAATGGTGCAAGACCAGATCTTTAATCATTTCGAATCTTGACATCGAATACCATTTCAAACTTTTTAAATTGATATTCGAATTATCTTCTTCGAAATGACCGAATGAGAAAGAAGTTGCGTTATGCCCGATCCTCCGTGAAGGTCTGCATACCACAGTATCTAGGTATCCTTAATTATCATATTAATAAACTTGTACAGTAAAAATTTGTCAAGGTTAGTCTACGACATATAATACAAATTGTTAACCGACGTCTTCGGTTTTAGAACCCTGTGACCCCCCTCCCTGGACCGCCCCTGCCGAGGAGATTTTCCGCTGAAGGAAAATATAGGCCCATATTGCAGAAGGAGAGTCAAGTCTTGATCTATTCTTAAATATTGACTGTCTCTTTCTCTCCAGGCGCGGTCCGAAGGGGGGGGGGGGGGGCACAGGGGACATGACCCCCCAAAATCTAAGGTCAAATTGAAAAATCTCAAAAATTTGCCAAATAATAAAAAGAAATTTCTAGCTATTCCCTAACCGCGATAAATTTATAGTTTGCTGACATCTAGGGGTCTTTTTTATGAACTACGTACGATGGCCAAAATAACTTGGAAATGACATCTAGTTTAGAAACAAGGAACCAAACTACGTAGTTTTGGTAATCCTAGCAAAATCGATATGCGTCGTTATGATAAAGATTGTATAACAATATTCTAATAATGTAATTTGTCGGTTTATTGTAAACATTCAAGATAAAGGCTGTCTACTTAGTTATGAATTGGGTGAGTGACCCCCTCCAAAATTTCAGGCTGCGACCGCGCCTGTTTCTCTCACTATCAAAATGACAAAGACGACTGTTACTTAAGTTAAGAACAGAGTCTGAGTCGCGTTTATAAAGCCTTAGTCAAGCACTATAAATAAGACGCTCAGGGTACCTCCCTAGGCCCTGACAATTGATAGTTATGTATGAAAAGAGAATACGACTGTTCCCTTACTATCCCTAAGTATCAAAACTTATGGACCAAATCATATTAAAAACTATATAGTGTAACTACAATAATATTTGTTAAAAAATGTCTGCTGAATTTACATCTGTAAAATTTTGTAGTATATGTCAATAAAGTAAGCTAGGTAAGTAAAATAAAATATATGTTTGAGTTAAGATCAATAGGTATTTTAAAATGCAGATAAGATACTATTAGTTGTAGAATTTGTAGATAAATAAAATCAGCATACTGTGAATTGTTTCTTTTTATTATTCCCTTTGTGGACCACCATTAAAGAAAACCATAGATTATAAATACATTTTATTTATTGATTTGGGATATCAACACATATGCCTTCCCGGGTATGGGTTTATACGTAAACCAGTAAAGATAATGTTTTTTTTTTTTCAAATATTTTTTTATTGCATTACGAAATGTTGTTATATTGGTTATGTCAGGTGTAGATACTGATCAAATTATTATAAGTCAATGAAATAGTAGGTGCTACGCCGTGAAATAATTCGTGACTCTATCATAGACAAAAAACTCTACGGTTGCTCTTTTTTAAAAATAAACTTTAAAATTTCAACATTTTAAACTGCCGCGATTTGACCACATAATACTAAAATGCGTACGAAAACTTTGACCCGTTTATTTACGCGAATTTTTATCCGTTGTAGTATTTTCCTTATAAAAATACTTACACCGTGTGGTGATCGGTTGAGAATAACACCACCCCATCTCTTTCCCTGGGTGTCGTAAGACGCGACTAAAGAAACACAAATGAGACCTGCCTCCTAGTAATCCATCCCAGGCAACGACACTTCATTTTTTTTCTGAATCTGAGGTGTCGTCCTATGGTCTCATGCGGTGTGGTAGGCTCTGTAAAGGGCCGTCTGGTTCGCGACCACCCTCCTTCCGAGTCCGACGCCAAACAGCTTGCTGTGTTCCGTCGGTGCGTGGGAGTACCAGTGCCTTTATAGGCATTTTCTGGGTTAACTCGCTCCATCGTCGACCTCATCTTTGACCTTATGGTCAAGATTGAGGTCAAGAGTTAACCCATCTTATAATAAAAAAATATATCTGGAAAACTTTAAAATTTTCTTTGTTTTAACTTCCAACTGATCTTTCCATTAGCATTGAAAACCTCCATCTTTTTAGTTGAGGTTTATTATTGGTTTTTGAAGTCGATTAAAAATGGGTCGGAACAGGTACATTATCTAAACCCATAGTTATTTCTAATTTCGACAGCCAATCAAACTCTATCAATCTGAGAAACTATAGATAATGAAAATTTGAGTGTTTTTTATCTAGGAGCGATGCACATCACTCCACTATCACGCGATATCCAGCGATAAGTCAGATACGGGATGATTTGAAAACTGGTAAGTGTAACCAACAAATGTGAGGTACAAAGGGCCGTACATCAGATTACCCCATGCGTTACTAACATTTTTAAAATTTGGAAATACCTAAAATACTACTCCCAATCGGAATTTCTTCAAAACCAGTTTTAAAAAAACCGCATCGAATTCGTTCCATTCGTTTAGGAGCTACGATGCCACAGACATACAGATACACATTACCTACACACTTCAAATTTATAACTTTTTTTGTCGGGGTTTAAAAATCGTGGTAAGGTTCCGTTATAATATGTTTAAAACTAAAGATGAATACATTTTTGAAACACCCTGTGGAGCAATCAACTTACAGCATTTATCCGCCAAGGCATTGCAAGTCCTTGGTATCACCCGCCTGACGAATAATAAAGCAGGACACGCGCAAATAGACCAATTTAACAATCAACAGGTACCCGTGGCCACTCCTGCGCAGATCACACGCCAGCGCTGACCTTACAATATGACAGTAAAGTGATAAAAAAAAATAAAAAAAAAAATAATAAAGTGAAAAATAAACAAAATGCTTCTATTAGTGGTGTTTGCGGCGCTCGGTAAGTGTTTTGTAGTTCTAATTTTTTTTTTGTAAATTTTATAATTTTGAAAAAATAAATTTTGTATTTTTTTACTAACAAATAATATCCCTCACGCCGCTTGACTTAAAGGCACCATAGCTCAGTTGGTAAGAGCACCAGGACATCAAATCCTGGAGTATTGGGTGGGTTCAAGTCCCACTCGCGCCGAACATTTTTTTTCCTAACAATTTTTTTTGAAAAAAGATGACAACACATCAGATTTTTTTCTGGCCCTTGGTCCTATTTTTTTACTGAGGGTACGCTTGGCCATGATGCAAGATTTGGTTGGTCAAGTTACTACCGTTGGTTGGTTAGTTTGGTTGGCTAAGTTAGTGGTGCGACTGCCATCTGTCCTCCGTGACCTTGCTAACAGGCACTTAACCGGATTTGATCATGGTTTCACATTCAGTCTGCTTAATATGCTTTTCTCACGGTGTTTTCCCTCACCGTAGGAGCACCGATTAGTGTGTATAAACTGAAATTTACATAGGCTGGTCAAGTAGTAGTGATACTGCCTCTTGATCGACGGGTTCTGGGTTCAATTTCCACCGAGACTCAATCCCACTCACTGATGCTTGTTACCCTGAAGGTATCTGATCTGGTTATATGCCCATCATTATAAATAAATAAATAATAAACGCTACACACTCAAAGGCCCACACTAAGGTTTACAAAAGTGTCGTGGGTCCCTCGAATCACACATAAAGACAGACACAAACACCTTTGACCCGAGAACAAACATCTGCTTCTTACACAAATATTTGACCCAGGACCCATTGATCAAGAGGCAGTGCCGCTACCACTCGACCAAACCTGCAAACAGGTCATAAGTTGACTAAAAATCTTGAATAAAGCGCTGTACAAATTATGGAATACTTAAATATAATGAGTGTATTTAAAAAATCTGAATGACTGTGACCAATTGAAAAAGGCATGAAAACGCTCGTGAAAATTGCCAGCATGATAAGGTGAAGGTCGATCTCATTGCTGAATCTAACAACAGAAGGTCGGTCGCCCTATAATCGGTGCTGCATGCCCAACAATTCCAACTGACAATCGGCATAGTAATACACACATCAACACGGTCCGGGGTCATGCACGATTTTTCATACAAAAGAGGTCTGTTTGAGAGGCTATAATAGCATACTCGAGATAAATGGAGGGCTATAATTTTCAGAAGAGCAAGTGTCAAACCTGAATTTTTAATTCTAGTCAATAAATTTTGTTTTTCTTGAAATTTGTGAATACGTGACGAAATTGAAAAAAAAATCGTAAAATATCGGAAAAAAAACCCATTTTCATACAAAAAGCAGGCAAAAAGTGCATTTTCGTTTTCGTTTCCGTCACGTTTCCACAAATTTCAAGTTAAACAAAATGTATGGACTAGAATTGAAAATTCAAGTTTAGCACTTGCTTGTCTGAAAATTATAGCACTCCACGTATCTCGAGTAGCCTTTTATAGCTTCTCAAACAGGGACCTTATTCTCTAAGTGCGATAGTGATAATCAAGCTGTATCGCAATCTTATCGCAATCAATTACTGTCAAATAAATTATAGATGGAACAGGAAATGGCCAACTTCATGTTATACTGTCTGAATTCTCAAGCTGTTATAACTGGAACAAAGACAGAGAATGACATTTTGAATGATATTGAATGAATTTAATTGTCAATTTGTCAATTATTTTCATGTTATTTGATAATTTCTTATGAAATGTTTTGTAATTATTCAAAAATACTAATGTTATTTAACAAGAAAAAGTAATTTGGGAGATACTGCTCTCTTAAAAATTAATGAGGTAAATAGAAATAGCTATATTGGGAAGTATTGACATGCTTTTTAACCAGAAAAAGGGGTTGTTTTATATTGTTCTGGTGTTTGTTTACTTCTGAAAAATACTATTATTATGTTATTTTTCTCGTGTGATTGATAAAAAACATGATTATTATTACGCAATTATAGCAAAGTAAACGTATGTATACGTATTTGTGGGTACTTCGGAATTTGTTGGGGGAATAATGATGCATCTTACGAGTAAATACGCTTCCACCACGGCGGGCTGTATATAAAAAAGTGCAAAAATTTTGCAAAAGATCGTCAAGCTGTACCATTTTTATAAATAAATAAACGCTACACATTCAGAGGCCCACACTAAGGTTTTCCCTTGTGTCGTGGGTCCCTTGGAAAACACAAAGACAAACACAAACACCCATGACCCGAGAACAAACATCTACTTTTTACACAAATGTTTGCCCCGGCTGGGGATCGAATCCAGGACCCGCCGATCAAGAGGCAGCGTCACTACCACTTGACCAAACCGGCTACATTATACATTATACCCCTGATTATGGATCATATTAAAACCCTAAGTATTTTTGATTGCTTGACGCTCTGCCAACCCAAGTGTTAGTACGTATATGTCCAATATGTTAGTACGACCGCCTCGTCTCGTATGCCAATTAATTTTTAACGTTCTCAACTCATGATTTTTTTAAATAATGTATTAAAATCATTATCTAACACCATTTTCCAGATATTCAATGTTCATCATATCAAACGTCTGGACATGCAAATAAAATAACATATTTTACATTTTGACAATGTCTGAACTTCCTAACGTGAATCCTTTATTTGGAAATAGAAGTTTTAACTGCAAGACGAGGACGATATGAAGTAAGAAGTGTTTCCCAAATTATGATATTTCTCATTGGGTTATCATTATCGAGCATATTTTAAATTTAATTACAATTAAGCTTGGATAATTAAACCACATACCACATACGTAAAAGGGATCATAGTCGTAAGTGTACAGATAGATATATGATTTATGTCTTAACACACTTCTTCTTCTTATCTCTGAATTATATTGACTATTAGGTATAGTCAAGTGTGAAGTTGTTTACCCACTGAAGATTCCATAAAGAAGTTCGGTGGAGCTTGTCCAGTCCAACAGTGGGTTCACATAGTACTTATCAATAAAAAAAAACCCGTGAATCAAGAACTAATAGCGTATTTACTTAAACCTTTACGTAGCCTGTGAGTTAGTTTTATCTGTAAATATAAATCCCATTACACATTGCAGAAATGTGAACTGAGAGCCATTTTTAATATTGTGATATATGCCTTGGTTGTTGACTTCAACGAAAAAGAAGTAATATCTAAATGGGTGCCTTTAATTTTGAAGTTGGTAAACATTTTTATTAAAAAAAATATTTATTGTATGTTTGTTTGTGACGAATAAACACAAAAACTACTGGACCGATTTTAAAAATTATTTCACTATTAGAATGCTACATTATCCAAGAGTAACATAGGCTAGGATATCATTTTTCTAAATTCCCACGGGAACGAAGTCCCGCGCGGGAATCTATGATGAATAAAGTTTGATAAGGTACTTACATTACAGGCACTTTAAGTAAGTGTTCCTAATAAAATCAATAAATTGAATAATTATAATGACAAACATATTATTTGAAGTCTTTACCTTCCTTACAGCATTAAGATAACTCTATCGTATTGAGCATAGAAAAGCATTTTTCTTACTTATATTATCAAGAGCACGCTAAGCTTGACACTTTATAATATACTTATTAGGGCATATGTATTTATGTTTATTATTATTTATGTTTAGTTTCGTAAGTATAATGTTTATAATTTAATATTTTATCTTTCACCTCGGATAAGGTGTAGCTACCACTCACTCTCACCAATCACCCTAAGGTAAACTGGTAGATAATGCCACTGGGCATTAAGTCCGCCCTTGTACTTTTAGTGCATTAAGTTAAGTAAATAAATAAAATAAAAACTACATTCCTGTGAAGTTGTCCAAAATCCCTTGAATTGTTTTTTTTGTGAAGGTGTAACTAAACTCCGTCCGTCTCAAACTTTTACGTTTATAGTAGGTACATATACATATGCTCATCCCTATAATCCCTATCAGGGTAGGCAGAGCATCAGTGGTTTTAAAATCACTTGATGCCACGTTTGACATATATTCAAGAGGGTTTTAAGATGAAAAATGAAGTAAGTGGTGAGAGGTTGTCAGCCTTTTGCCCACAATACAGCAGAACCCTCACGTCTCACTTACTGACTTTTACGGTATGCCTGGGAATAGTAGGCAGCTGGCACATTCTATGTTTTTCTATTACTCCCAGTCTAGTATGGAAGTTACTGTAGCTTCCATGCTTCCACGTTTATAGCAGGGTAGGGTCATAATTATTCTAAACTCATTATTATTATTTTGTGAAACAAACTAGGTACATTGAATAGGTAAACAATCAGACGCACTCGCGTCAATAATAAAAGTAAAATATATCAAACATATATAAGCTTGTGCTTATATCTAAGAAAGCATATGATAAGTTAATTTAAAAATTGTTTCTTTTTTACAGATTTTCTCCAAGCACAAAAATCAAAATTCAATTTAGTTCATGTATTTTATTTTAATGTAAAAGAGCATTAAAGTTATTTAAGTGTGGTCATTTTACATCTTTGTTACTTATTTTCAAGAGCTGATATCCTCTCTTGAACCTCCACGTTTTAGAACTTCATATGTCATGTCACTCATTTGTACCAACTTCGACGGCAATTGGATGATGTCTCGATAACTGAAATACAATAAAACTTTGTAAAGTAAAAGATAACCACTTTTTATCTATACTAATATTTAATTAAAGTGGGAAGATTTGTAGTTTTAAACGACCTCAAAAAAGGAGAAGTTTCTATGTTCGACTGTATGTATGTTTTTTTAATGTATGTTCACCGATTTCTCCGCCGTTTATGGACCGATTTCAAAAATTATTTCACCATTAAAATGCTGATTTATCCCTGAGTAACATAGGCTAGGTACTACATCATTTTTCCAAATTCCCACGGGAACGAAGTCGCGCGCGGAAAGCTATCATGAAAATAGTTTGATAAGGTACATCATTATACTCAGCCCACATCAACCCACTGCTGGGTATAGGCTTCTTCTCTGTAGCGATAATCGTCGCGGTTCTGTGCTAACCTCATCGATAGAGGTCCCGTCATTTTGACGATATCTTCTGACCATCGGGCTGGTTGGTCTGCTCATTGGCCTTGTTGCTCCCATTGGCCACCATTCGAGACTGCCTTGGCCCACTGTCTGTCGTTCCTCGTATATATAAGATACATACTTGAGGTATTTACAAATGTTTGATCTTGAATTTGTAACTTCGCATTTTCGTGGTTTTGTGTGGATGAAGTTAGAGTGTAGACGTCATTTTCTATCAATTACCCTGCAAACAGATTTATGAATGAAAATTATGCAAAATACCTTTGATGTTGTAAATATAATAGACTAGCTTTTACCCGCGGCTACGCTCTCGCGCAAAGAACTATTTTAGTCACCCATTTCATTCTTGACACCTTGATTTTCGAAAAATCCGGAAACACTCGTCCCTTTATTTGCCTTAAGGTTAATCTTGACGAAGTTTCGAGTTAAAATGTCCAAAAAAATTGTTTTCTCCATACAAACTCTGAACCCCCATTTCACCACCCCAGGGGTTGAATTTCGAAAAATCCTTTCTTAGTACTTACAACCTTTACAAAAGACACCTTTCTGCTAAATTTTAGTTTTCTAGGTCTGAGGGTTTGGGCTGGGTGTTGATGAGTCAGTGAATCAGGACGTCCAATTTTATATTTAAGAAATTGTATATATAAGAAGAGCTTGATATTTAAACGATATTGAGTGGCTTGTGCCTGAAGTTGTGGTTTCAAAACCCTGCGCACGTTTGCCATTCTTTACAAAATAGTTTTTTTGCAATATTTTTTTTTTGCTTTCTGTTGTAGATATAACATAGATGTATTATCGTACTACTAATGTAAAAAAACCTGTTATTTACGGGACTATAACATAACCATTTAAATATCATATTTACAAATAAAATACTTACTTCTACGTGGACTGACGTTGACAAATTTTGACACTTTTGATAAACATAGAGTAATTATAGTAAAAAGATAAAATAAATAATAGACACCTCTTTCATAAAAAAAATAAAAAAAGTTTTATGTGTTTTAGAGTTATGTACTCAAAGGGATCCATTTGATTTGGCAGTAAAACACGAAAAAGAAAATAATAATAATAAATTTTTATTATTTATTACGTAATCTCTACAATCTAATTACAGTAGTAGGAGGAAGAAGAAGACCCAGGTTTTGTTATTGAAGTTTTGTAGAATGACGAGTTCTTTTAAAGATGAGAGACCTGGGAGGAGCAAGTTTATTAACTTATTACTGATCTTGGAAAAATGTTATTGAACGAGAAATGTCTTAGCCTTGTTTTCTAGAGCTCGGCCTTTCCCGAAACACGGCAATAGGCCCGGTAGTACCACATTGGTACCGAGGCAAAGGTCGCAGTCTTATTTGGAACGCTACATGCGCCTGCACCATTACACAACACAAGCAAATAGTGCTATGCTATTTGTCTTTATTTTGTATTATTTTGACTAATGAATGGGTTAGTGAAATTAATGGAAAGAAAAACATAAATTTACTACGTTTCGGATGGCTAGATAACTCATTTTGGCTCTGAGTTTCAGTAAAATTTTACTTAAACATATATATACACTGAAGCCTGAATCCCTGACGGAGTAAGCAGAGCATCATAATGGTTGTCAAACAATTACATACCTAACCTACATTCTGACGGTCATAATATAAGATAGAACATGAATATTTTTTTTAATAGGTTGTCAGTTTTTCAGCCACAGCAAAACCCACTAACTGGCTTTTAAAGTATCCCAGAAAAGAGTTGGCAGCTGGCACAATATAAGTTTCTCGTAATTATAGTCTAGCATTTAAGTAATTATTGCCATCAATATTTAATTATTGACCTCAGGTATACAGAGCAATATCCTCTTTTAACGTTCTAGTATTTAACGAATTACTTATAAAATATCTAGGTATGTACTGAACCTAATTCAAATGTAAAGATTTTTTAATCTAAAAGTTTAAAAGATGAGATCATGAAAAGAAGATGATAATATTGATTACAAAGCTTGTTTTCAGGTCATTGTATTAGTTGCTACGTGCTGTCTCACTTTAATTCACTTTAGTTACAACCCCATCTCTCTTTAACTTATTTTTACTGTATATGTCATTTAGTTGATCACCGTGTAGAATGAATGTATTGAAAATCGCAAACTTCAGACAGGAAGTACTAAATGAACGAGAAAGCGAGAGGAATATACAAGAGACAAGTATATTAAATAGTTACCGACACGAATGAAATTGGTAGTTTGGCAATTTATCAGCCAATGAAAAGCTGCCATACCTATATCATTCAGTGGTAAAATATCATTCATTTTCAACATCCACTTTTGCTATTGCATTCAGTATCACTATCGCATTGAATTATCGCAATCACTATCATTATCTCTATCGCAGTTAGGGAATAAGCTTCCAGGTCTCTTTTGTATGAAAAATCGTGCAATATCCCTAGACCGTGTTGATGTGTATATTTTATTACCGTGTCGTTATCTGTTATGAATAAGACCACCCCATCTCCTTCCGTGGATGTCGTAAGGGGCGACTGAGGAAACGCAAATTAATGAGACCTAGTGCCTCCTATGACACCTCAATTTGTTCTGAATCTGAGGTGGCGTCCTATGGTCTCATGTGGTGTAGGCTCTGTAAATTGCCGTCGGGTTCACGACCACCCGCCCACCGAAGTCCGACGCCAATCATCTTGCTGTGTTTTGTGTCGGTGCGTAGGAGTATCAGTGCCTTAAAAGGCATTTTCTGGGTTAAATCGCTTCATAACCTCACCTATGGTCAAGATTTTGGTCAAGATTGAGAGTTAATATTTATTTATTTATATAACATAATAGCTTTCCGCCCGCGACTCTGCCCGCGTGGACTACATATTTGTATATGTGTTTTGTGACCACGGCGCGTGCAACCGCGTCGAAACGTCGGGAATAGGTAAATAAATATATATACGCGAATTTAGACCCATTTTAGAATTGAATTATGTGTTGAAATCGCGAAAGTTTAAAGTGTTAAATTAGAAATCCGTACATAAATCCGAAAAGACGACATTTTCCCAAGATGCCCTAGAAAAGTTTAGGAGCTACGATGCCACATAGAGACACACAGATACACTGACATACACCCCTCTTTTTTGCCGGGGATAAAAAATAGAGTCTGGCCATCGAAAGCTGTCCACGAGAAATGGCGGCAGATTTTAAAATTTGTCTTGGTAGTCTTTAACAGACTTTTAAAGCAGTTTCTTGAAGACGCCTTTATTGCCCATCAAAAGGGTGTGTAAATGAATGAATTAAATATACTTTTCATCCCTTTTATTTGAAAAGTGTCGCTTTGTTCCTCTATAAGTGGCAGCAAAAGAGCTCATATCTGTTAAGAACTCTTTGGCGGCCGTAAATGAGCTTTTACGCCCGCCAATGATTTTCTGGCGGGCGTAAAAGACATTTGAATGTAGAACATGTGTCATTCATAGAAATCGAACGCAAATTGTATGAATACTGGCTGGTACAACTAATTGAAAAAAAAAACGCGCGAATTAAGTCTCTGTTCTTGTAATTTATTTTCTCATAGAAAGGGGATGAAAGTAGAGTATATGACTTGAGAGCAAATTATGTTTACCTCGGGCGATGTGCTTTGAATTCCTCGCTGCGCTCAGGATTCTACGTTAGAATTCTAGAATCCTTCGCTTCGCTCGTGGTTCAAAGTAGCGCCCTCGCCGTAAAAATACTATTTTGCTCTCTTGTCATACAATCTACATTATTGCACACCAGAGACAAACAAAAGTAAATAAATATAAATAATCAAGCAAGTAGAATGTACAAAAAGGCGGCCTTATTTTGTATCCATGCGGTTATAAACCTTAGACCTGTGCATCCATGCGGTTATGAATCTAACATCTTAATTAAACTCCTCCAAACAACTCTAATCTAATTCCTTCAAACACAGAGTACGGTGTCACTTTTTGAAGCTGTTATATGTTTCAAGCTGACTTCTTCATTCCTATATTATGTATTTATATATCTATTATAGTTATGTATATTCATATTGTATGTATGTATATTTATTATAATTACTTTATGTAAGTACAAGTATGCATTCGATTATATATTTAGTAGGTATTACAGTTATTTTCCTTTGTTCTTAGTGTAGTTTCATAGTTATTAAAGTATTTTCATATATTTATGATATGCACCTACCACGTACATCTCCCAATCAACCTAAGGTAGACTGGTAGATATTGCCATTAGGCATTAAGTCCGCCCATGTACTTTTAGTGCATTAAGTTAAATAAATAAATAATTATTAAGAATTCTTCAACATCGTCATCCTCGCCTGCTAAATGTGCATCCCGCTAATCAATGGACGAGGCTCTGGCGTATTACAACCTTTCAAGGGTTTCTTTTCTTGATATTGGCGATTTCGTCATTCTCTATTTTAATACTACCTAATCAAAATACCAGCATTGGTACCATGGCGTTGACAGAATCAAGAAAATAATTTAAATTGGTCTATTAAATATAAGGTTGCTAAATGATACGAGATATTTTACGATTATTTTATGATCATCTTAAAGATTCTTAAGATGTTAGTGACTGGAAATGCACACATACATACACTCACACCTATGCATGAGAAAAGACCTGTGCATCCATGCGGTTATGAACCAACAATGCCAAGTTTGACAGGTATTGAGGGTACTTAGATGAAACTTGAGTATAGTGGTGTGGTGATAGCTTAGGTTGTCAGCCTTTTGCCCATGATATAGCAAAACTTCTAAAGCGTGCCTGGGAAGAATTGGCAGGTAGCATATTCTAAGTTTTTCTTTGGCTCCCCGCCCAGCTGTGGAAAGTTTTTTAACAGCCCCTATACGTCCCCACCGAGGGGTACGAGCCTCCCTTTATATGTGAAGAAAAATGAACATTTGTTTAAGAAAAATAGCGATAGGCACAATGTTAATACAAGGACCAAGCATAAACTGGATGTACTAGACAGTCGTCTCCACAAGGTCACGAACTCTTTTATGGGTCAATGTATACGTTTCTATAATAAGATTCCCATGTGAATTCAAAATTTACCTTTGGATAAATTTAAGACAGTGGTTAAACAAAAACTTTGCAAAAAGGGCTATTACAAAATTTCTGATTATCTATCAGACAGGCAGCCATGGGAATGAACTGCTCAGCTCTAGAGTTATTTCAGATTTAGTTAAAATTAGTAAATAAGAAAATTTGTAATGCGATTTAAAAGAGCAACCTCAGAGTTTCTTGCCTGTTCTTCTCTGAGGAAGACTGCACCTTTGCGAATAGGCGTAGAGTCAGTAGGATCAGAGGTATGTATTTAAATCGTTTAATGTATGTTTGTATGTATTTCATTGTAATCTTGACTTGTTTTAAGTGACATCCTGAATGTCCTATAAAATAAAGATTTTTCTATTCTATTCTATTCTTCGAAACACGAAACCATAAAATAATTTGAATTTCTCTCAAATCCGAGAAAACCTTCACGCAATGATAGTGGAAATATGCCTGGTGTAGGATTACGGATTTCATCATCATGTTACTGAAATCTAACACGTGCAAGTCGCCACCCACTGCTTTAGACCTCCTCCTACTAGATCCTGCATTGGATGTTAGCGGAAGCCGTTTGTCCTGACGGTCAGGTCGGCAAATTGTCTAAACGACTTCCTCACGCGACAGCGCACGTTGCTGACGTCTAACCTCACTGAAACGGACAATTGGAAAATTGCAACTGTATGCAAAGTCGCCTGTTATGGTCTGATTTATAGACTAACAGACCACTAAACAATCCAAGGTCAAAATGCAAGCTTTAATAGGTTGATTGGGCCGGGTTTTCCTCTTGACTTGGCACGTCTCAATCTCACTCCGTACAAATTGATTGTACCTACAAATTAATGTTGAAAGGCTGAAGTTGCACAATTGCACATACGTCAGAATGTCTTGCAAATTACCTGACTTTCGTGATAATCTCATGTGCCTTATCAAGTTATCATCAGTCACAGATTCGTCAAATCTCTGAGTTTGTTGTGAATCAATTTGAATACAGACCTGTATTGGGCGATCTGTTTAATACATTTTATTCTCTGCCTTGTGTCGATAATATAGCCGAGATGACAGTGGCGTGCATTCCATACAAGCAGAAAAGCAGTGCCTACCCTAGGCTTTCCAAGGCAAAAAAAATACAAAAATTAAATATTATAATGTACATGTACACCAACGATCATAGATCTTTGTGAAACGAATAAACGTATTCCGAAATGACGCCATCTTCATTTCTCTAACCTTTAACTTTTCAAAACAGCGCCATCTAAACTTTATTCGTTAAAAACACTCGTTTGAAATGCCTTTTTTGTTGAGGTTTTGTGTTGAAATGGGGGCTTCTGATTGGCTGTTTCGCCTCCCCCGCCAAATATTAACTAACTGATTGTATGGAGAAAAAAGCTCTGCCTATAAAGCGATTCTACCAAATTGAGAAGTGTCAATATTCGGTAAGTTTGAAATGGCTGTTATAGATTTTTAATTTTGCGGCCTTTTTGTCTTATTGGATGCATTCAGCCATATTGGTTTGTTTTTGTTTTGCAACTACGTAGGTACGAAAACTTTTGCAAATTATTGTTTTATCAGTTTATAGTGATTGTTAGATATTTGTTTCGAACAAAATGAGTGCAATAAGTTGTGAAAAGTGTGGTGATGATGTTTGTTTGCCTAAACTGCGTAATTTTTCAAGTTTACCTTTTCAAGAAAAAGTAAACATTACTTATCGCAAAAGGCCGATACGTGGATTTGACGCAAAAAAAGGTACCGCAGTAAGACATTACTAAAATATACTATATTCATTATTGGGTTGTGTGCATACTAACCGCTTAAGTATTTTGTTTTCTTTGCATTTTGTTTTCAAACTGTTATAAAAACGTATGGAACGGCGCAGCTTTCTGAAAAACATCTCAAAGCTAGGTACGTTGAAAGTTTTTTCATTTGTCAAAAGTCGCATAGAAACGAGTTTGAGCGGTCAATTAAAACTAGACAAGTTAACTGCCTACCCTGCCTAAAATGTCTATGCACGCCACTGAGATGAATAATGAATGTAACTGCTATGTATCAGAGACGGCCAAGAGACGGCACATCAGAATACCACAAACTGTCAAATTTCCCCAATGGCTAGTAATAAATAAATAATAAATAATAAACGCTACACACTCAAAGGCCCACACTAAGGTTTTCCCTTGTGTCGTGGGTCCCTTGGAACACACATAAAGATAAACACAAACACCCATGACCCGAGAACAAACATCTGCTTTTTACACAAATGTTTGCCCCGACTGGGGATCGAACCCAGGACCCGCCGATCAAGAGGCAGCGTCACTACCACTCGACCAAACCGGCCGTCAGACATTATCTCCAAGCAGAGAGTAAACTCTAATGCTTGGAGATAAAATTGAAAATCGATTGAAGAAATGTGACAGTTTTGGATAGCATGATGTGCTGTTTTACCTGTGCATAGAGAAGTTTCTATTGAATATTCACTAAAGTAAAAAAAAAAAAATTGCCGAAACAAATATGAGAGACAAAATATAAACGGATTATACAGTATCAAATTAGCTAGAAGCTAGAATATGTGACTTACTCTATTATAAAATGTTCCAAAGAATTAAATAAGCAAGCAGAGTCCTAATTCAGTGGTAATGTCTGTTATTTTTAATCACTCGCCTCGTTTCGAGCGATATCTTTTGTTGATTTGCGTCGATGTTATTGATTTTTGAACTTTTTAACTTCTAAATTCCATGAGTGCTTTCTTTCGCTGTGATCAAATCAATAGAATCCGCACAAATCAATAAAAGATATCGTTCGACACGAGGCGAGCGATTCAAAAATCGTGTGCCAGGTCTGTGGTGACTGGTGGGATATCGAGTTTTCGCCATAAAAAAGCCGAGACATGAAACACTGTTTACTTAGTCTTGATCTCGATTGGCAGATCTCGTTCTATGTAAATGTAATACCACGAAAACTATTAACACCAATACCCAAGACACTTACAATTTTGGATTTGCTTCAACAAGGAATTCAAAACAAGGCCGTATGATTCTTCAAACTTTTGCCTGACTCGTGTATTATAGAGAAAAGAACGGTAAACTAAACCAACTTTTTATTTGCGGGTGGCGAAATAAGGAACTAAATACTTTCAAGCAACATGCAGTACAATGTATGACAACTAGCGCTGTATACAACTGCAATTTCAGTTTGTATCACGACACAATAGTGAACTTAACAAGAGATAACATTTTGTATAAAGATAAGGTAATTTCACGTAAAAATACAGGAAATATAACTTTAGAAAAACATTTACTTGCTGCTTAGACGATTATTGTTTCGGATTCTATTATTCTTACAGTGAAAAGTGCAAAACCAACTTTGTTTTTTTTCTTCGAACCAAAAAGATAAACAGCTGATGATATGTACATTGTGACGTAATGACAACGGACTTATAAATGTTGCCATTTGTTAGTTAAATTTCCAAAACTAATCATTATTTTCGAACTGAATTTAATTTTTACCAAAGCTATTTGTTGTTTTCAGCCGCTGTATCGAAGAGTGAAGAAGAAGAAGTAATGAGGAATCTAACGACAATCTCATGGGCGCATGCTGTCAACAATAAAGCGTATCTGGACCAAGCTTTAGCTTGTAAGTACTTACCAAAAATTTTTTTACCGAGTTTTTGATTCATCTTTTTGAGGACATTAATACCTAACGATATTTAAAAAATAATTAACGAGTAAATAACATTGAAGTAAAAAAAAAACAATGATAGTAGGTAACTCTTCAATTCAAAACCTCCAACTTATTTTATCGCTAACTCTTAAACCAATTTTGATCAAATATATTTAGCTAAGAACCATCTCGATTACGTCAGCTTTCGATCAAAAACAAACCGCATCGAAATCGGTCAATTTGTTTAGGAGCTACGATGCCACAGACAGACATACAAATACACACGTCAAACTCATAACACCCAACTTTTTTTTTAGAGGGTTAAACAAATACACTCTTCTCACACTTTTGTTTGTTAATTTAGTTTCTGATTTTTTTTTAAAGGCGGAACCATAGAACTAGAATATATTTATTGGGGTTGAAAAAAAAAACATATTTCACCCGTTTCGAAAAAGGTTGACATGCGAGATTGTTGACACACACACACAAAAATGTTGACACAAAAACGTAATAACGTCGGGATAGGTCAATGAAATCGCAGTTGCAAAGACGGATTAACAAATTTCAGTATAACCGTAATATACTGAAATATGCAAAACGAAAACAACTAAGTGGAAATTAAATGATCCATTAGCTGCCCTGCGCATTGCATTGCTACTAATAAATTTAACTGCAGCCAACATTCCTTAGCGCGAATTCCTTGAGGAAGACATAAACAAAATTCTCCGTCTCTTTCATTTTCATTGAATCAGAAATAGATGGATAGAAGAGTGTTGCCAGTTTAAAGACTTTGATGTTCAGAAAATTTGGTTAATTTCAAAAGTTTACAACTGTTCTGATCTCTTTTAAAAATATTTTTAAGGGAGTGAATCGCTATCGCCCATAGACTTACCAGGTACTCCTAGAGTCATCGTTTTATTACATAACTAGCGTTCCGCCCGGGACTTCGTTCCCGTGGCAATTCAGGAAAACTATGTAGCCTATGTTCATTGAGGATAATGTAGCTTTCCAATGGCGAAAGAATTTTTCAAATCGGTCCAGTAGTTTCGGAGCCTATTCAATGCAAACAAACAATCAAATCTTTCCTCTTTATAATATTAGTATAGAAGATTAGCAATATAAGGTAGAGTAAGCAGTTATTTTGAGTACGAAGACCTTTACTCTCTTACAGAATAAAAAAATTACCCGTTTTTTTATAACAAATGGATTCGCTCTTGACTACAATCTTGCTCAGGGGCAAAGATGTGGTCGAGGATACATCCTCGACCACATCTTTGCGAAATGTTCTAGGAACATTACGAGTATCTTCAAGAATGAACAAAGTTGCAAAACCAACTAGGAATCGAGTATCTTTCAAGTTCGAATGAATAGGCATCTTCTGGGTGGGTTATAATTTTGAACCCGGAAATACAGACGCAGATAGAAAATTCCAATACTTACATTAAAAGAAAACTATTTATTGTATCGTAACTTTCTAGAAAGATAAGAATATGATGGGCCAAGTAAAGAGGTGATACTATGAGTAAAGAGGCAATAAACTGCAGCTTTAATTTCAAAACGGAGTTCCTCAAATTCCCCGCATTCTTCCTTCTAATAGGTACCACGCAAGTGTTCAAAAATAACACGGCTTACCCATTAGCGCAGTGGCAATAATACAATCTACAGAGGACGGCGTTCCTAGAAGATTTCGCAATTAATAACAATCAATCTGACGTGTCTTGACTTCACACATTAAAGCTCTTTACTGGCTGTTTCTTACGCGTCTCCTGCGGACCATGTTTGAGGATATGATCTGAAATAAAATAAATGAACGTTTCAAACTCAAAGGCCCACAGTAAGGTTTTCCCTTATGTCGTGGGTCCCTTGGAACATATACAAAGACAGACACGAACATCCATGTCCCGAGAACAAACATCTACTTTTACACAAACATTTGCCCCGACTGGGAATCGAACCCAGGGCCCGTTGACCAAGAAACAGCGCCACTACTACTCGACCAAACCAGCCGAAATGAACTTTTTATTTTAGGTGTTTTAAACAAAACAACCAACCTGCATTGGGCCAGCGTGGTAGACTATGGCTTGAATCCCCTTCGTGTATCGAAGGGAGGCCCGTGCCCCTCGGTGGGGACGTATATGGGCTGGTAAAAAGAAAAAAAAAACGAACAGTTCTGTACTTGAAACTGGCGACTTCGCAATTCTTTACTTTAGTATTGATTTAAAACTAAGACATTGACAAATCATGATTGTGATTGTGGAGGCGGTTTTTCAAAGGGTTTTATGGCCGTTTTGGTCGAGTGGTAGTAGTGCTGCCTCTTGATCGCCGGGTCTTGGGTTCGATTCCCAGTCGGGGCAAATATTTGTGTAAAAAGCAGATGTTTGTTCTCAGGTCATGGGTGTTTGTGTTTGTCTTTATGTGTGTTCCGAGGGACCCCCACGACACAAGGGATAACCTTAATGTGGGCCTTTGAGTGTGTAGCCTTTATTTATAAAAAAAAAAAACATAAAATGTACCTAAGAAACAACCCAATTACGTCAGGAGCTACGATGCAACAGGCGGACACAGATACATAGGTTAAACTTTATAACATTCCTAATTTGTCGGGGGTTCAACCATTTACTTATTAAAAAATCATTGATTTGCAAAGAAGTACACTAAACTAATACTGCACACTCTAAAACTTTTTTTTTTAACAGCCCATATACGTCCCCACCGAGGGGCACGGGTCTCTCTTCCAAACACGAAGGGGATTTAGGCCATAGTCCACCACGCTGGCCCAATGCGGGTTGGTGGACCGTTCGTCTTTCGAAAATGATTTTTTCTTGGACGAACGGTTTCATCACGATGTTTTCCTTCACCGTTGAGCAAGTGATAATTAGAAATCCGTACATAAATCCGAAAAGACGATTTTAGTGTTACAGGCCCACGGATTAGAACCCGCGACCTTCGGATTAAAAGTCTGGCTCATTACCAATTGGGCTATCACCGCTTATATCACTGCTCTAAAATTTAAAACCAAGTTTTTATAGTGTCCAACAAAAGGAATTTCGAAATCAAACATAGGTAACAGTTATATGGTTTAAATCATGCCTCTCATTCGGCCATCAACTCATTAACAAGTAGGTAAGCTATCTTTAAAAATATAGATATGCGTATGCGTATAGGTATATACACTCTAACTGGGGCGATTCTTTGAAGCAAGAGTTCTTGAAATTGAGTTAAGTGCACTTGATGAATTTATGGATGTGCGAATTAAAGTTAATTGATGTGGCTTAATTATAAATAGATTCTGTGAAGCGCGGTTCTTTGCCTTGTTCAAAAACTAGCTTTGGGTCTTGTTAATAAATTTTTATCTCATTTAGTACAATTTACGTGAAAATTTTTTACTCATAGTGATGACAGAACTTCGGTTGAATGTTCTTTGACTAGAATTTGTACCCTGAAAAAACTGTCAAAACCCTGTATCGTGTGACCTGTTAGACCTACATAATTGAATTAGGGCTCCAACTGTCAGGAATTTTGTACACTTTAAAAAAGTAATAGTGACCTTTGTCGTCAGAGCCTTCCAATGTCGTTTTTTTGGCGCAAAACTAAATAAAGAGAAAAAAATGGTGGTTTTTCAGCAACTACTTACTCAGTGCGCAAGAATTTCAGACTGCTGCAAATCTGGATTAATACTATCTAGGTGGACCCAAACAACATACCAAAAGAGCAATTTTACCGCAATTATGTGTATTTCAGCGTTCATATTTGTACGATATGACTAGCCTATAAGTGTACTTGATGAATTTATGGATGTGCGAATTAAAAGTTAATTGATGTGGCTTAATTGTAATAGATTCTGTAAAGCGCGGTTCTTTAGGTCTTGTTATTTTTTTTTAATCTCATTTAGTACAATTTACGTGATTTTTTTTTTACTAATAGTGATGACATAACTTCGGTTTGACTAGAATTTGCTTCCTGAAAAGTCTATCAATTACTGGTTAAGGTAAAAAGCAGATACTTTTCGGGTCTGGGTGTCTTTGTGACTAAGTTTGTATGTACCTTGGTAATATCTTAACGTTACTTATGCGTGTGACAAAACTAGAACCACGAAGAAAGGCTTCGAGGTCCCTTGGTGGGGATATAGATATAACAGACAGCATCTAAAGTTAGAACATTATTATTTTCAGCTGAAATCTCAATGCTAGAAGCGGATATTGTCTTAGGAACAATCAAGGGTAAAGATGGCCCTCCTCTGCCCATCATGGCGCATCCACCAGCTACAACATCTGACCTAACTCTAGCAGAGTTCCTGTCTACAGTAGCCAAGCATAACAAAGGCAACTCTAAACCAAAGGGTGTCAAGTTGGATTTCAAGAGTATAGAAGCCTTTGCGAAAAGTCAAGATCTTATTGCGAAATACACTAGGCCTGAGGTAAGGAATCATGAACTAACGACGACTATTGTACTTAAGTTTTAAGCGATATTTAATTTACACACATACTTACATAAATTCTATCTTCAAAACAGTATTCGGTAGCAAGAATGAGTTAATACTAAGTTCTATTAAATGTTGCGTCATCATCACGTTCTCATAAAGGAAAACATTTTGCAACTTTGCAAAGCTTGATTGAAGTTTCATTTTCTTAAGTCCCAAAATTCTAGCGGAATTCATACGCCAAGTTTCTCACATCCCATTGCGCCCATTATTATGAATTTACGACCCTACACAAAAATAAGCTAATTAGGCCTAATCATCTCAAAACACCACATTTGGGCTATTAACATCAACGATGAAAAACGTTGTCTCAAAACCTACCCTTGAGGGATTCTCTTCTTAAAATCAACTGTATTACTGCGTCAAAGTAACAACTTTTGACGCGTTTAAATCTAAAGCTTTTGACGCGTTTAAATCTAAAGTCAAAGGGTTTTAAACTTTGAGTCATTGTAATTTAAGGTGGTATTTGAGCAAAGTTGTTGATATAGACATTTAAATTAAGGCATGACATGGCGTGTGAATTTAAATTGGAGTCGCCACTTGTGTGGTCGTCGGCTCTTTAGTGGCCAGATGTCTGACTTTGAGTTTGTTATTAGTGTTATTATTCATGCTTCTGATTCGGCAGCGATTCGCTTCTGTTTAATTTTGCCTTTCCTGTTTGCAAATCACTTTGTTAATATGATAACTTTGAAATATATCGGCAAATACTTTTTGAACAAAAAAAATTTGATCAAAACAATGTAAAACTTCGAAATATCTTCAAAATCATTTAGAAACTTCATTTTAACAATGATAATGATGACTTTATATATCAAAGAAAGCATAACTTAGCTATGTGCAAGCCCTATAGAAAGTGCAAGTCCGTGCATAAAAGCGTGCCATGGTAGGCATTTCTTCGTACCGCTATCGGCTATTTAAGTCGACTTCTGTCTGCTACATTGTTTCATTATTCTTTTTACTTTTAGCGACAAGTTCTTATTAATTTCATTCTTCTTTATTGTACCACCAAGACACCGTCTATAATAAAAAGGTCATATAATAATTATCAGCGTAATGTTATGAAGTTCAGCTTTTGTATTACTATTTTAAGCTTAAATATCTTAAAAATCAATAAAATACAGTATTACTAAATTGTATTGTATAGAGCAGTCTTTCCCAACGTGGGCGATAACGCCCCCTTGTGGGCGCTGCAGGCCTAAAGGGGGGCGGTAAGAGACCCAGAAAAAAAAGGGGGCGTTGTGTAGGGCTTTGGGGTCGATTTATAATTTCATCTACCTAGCTAGGAAGACTCTTAGACACCGACTGAGCTCTCGACTCTCGACTACATCTTGTGAACATCAACTAATATTAATTAAGATATAGCTCAAACTCGGTTCGATATAATAGACCGCGGGCAATCATGTTTTAACAAGTTTTTGTTAAATAATCCGATTTGTACATTCCTGTATCAATCGGCTGGTTCTATAATACTTGTTCTTGCTTGTCGTGTACGATTGGGCGTCGAATGAGATAAACGAGTTTATGCACGTTTGTCTTATTCCTGTTGGTGCGTGCTGCTTATGCAATCCTATATAAACGACGTAAATTTATTTTATTTTCATTTGCGGTTTCGCGCATAATAGATAAGCAGTACTTCATTATAACACTTACGTATTTCTCAAAACAAAACAATGTCGGAAGTAAAAAAGAAGAGACGGCAATACTCTGCGGAATATATTAAATTCGGATTTATTGAAAATCCCACAAACCCGTCGTCGCCTTTGTGTCTTCTATGTCTAAAAACATTTTCGAACGAAGCAATGAAGCCTTCAAGACTGCAAGATCATTTGAATAAAATGCATCCAGATAAGAAAGACAAGAATGTAGCATATTTTCAAGACCTAGAGAAGAAGCATAATACTCAGCCAAGTGTATCAAAACTATTTTCGGCGGCTGCTAAGCAAGATGACGACGGACTTCGAGCTTCGTACAATATCTCTTTGTTAATTGCTCAAAAAGGCAAACCACACAACATCGGAGAAGAGTTAATTTTGCCAGCAATAAAGGAAGTAATAACTACTGTGCTTCATAAACCGGCCGCAGATATTATCCGAAAAATTCCTTTGAGTAATAATTCTGTGCAAAGACGAATTGATGAAATGGCTGAAAACATTGAAGAATCATTGTGCAATCATCTGAGGACTAGTCAATTCTCAATTCAGCTCGATGAGTCCACTTTACCAACTAATGAAGCGTTGTTGCTATCTTACGTGAGGTTTATTAAAGATGAGAAAATACGTGAAGAACTATTGTTTGCCAGAAATTTGGAGACAGATACAAAAGGCGAAACCATATTCAATACATTGGAAAAGTTTTGTGAAGAGAAAGAGATTCCTTTGAAAAATATTATATCAGTTGCTACGGATGGCGCTCCGGCTATGACAGGGCGCCATAAAGGCTTCATAGCGTACCTAAAAAATAAAATTCCAGATGTCCTTTCTATACATTGCGTTATTCATAGACAACATTTGGTTGCTAGAAACTTAAGTGAACGACTATTTCAATCACTGCAATATGTCATCAAAGCAGTCAATAAAATCCGTAGCAGCTCTTTGAATGATAGATTATTTCATCAGCTTTGTGTTACTAATGACGAAGATTTCAACCGTTTATTGCTTCATACTGAAGTTCGTTGGCTGTCAAGAGGCAATTGTCTGATTCGATTTTACAACCTGTTTGACTCTGTGATAGAGTTCTTGGAAACTAAAGATACAGAACTGCGCAACAAGCTCATAACATCAAAGAATGATATAGCTTACATGACAGACCTGTATAAATTGTTCAACGACATGAACCTCCAACTGCAAGGCGATGAACTAAATTTAATTAAAACAAAAAATGTCGTTGCTGCTTTCGCAGCCAAACTGCTTCTGCACAAAAAGAATATGGGCAGACGTGAGTTTCACAATTTTCCGAATTTATCAGTATCCTGCAGTAACGACGACTTGTTTGCCTACTGCCAACATTTGGAAAACCTCCACATTGACTTCACCGAACGATACCAGGACATTTTAAACTTGGAAATACCAGACTGGGTGTTAGATCCGTTTTCAAATGTCAACATAGCAATGTCACCTCAGCTGGAAGAAGAACTTATAGAATTGACAACAAACGAAGAAATAAAAATCAAGTTCAAAATGGATATCAAGAATTTTGGCTTCAAAAACCGATCCTGCAATTGTACCCTGGATTGTGGTCAATTGTTCAACGATTCTTGATAGCATTCCCATCGTCATATTTGTGTGAACGTGGTTTTAGTGCTGTGGCAACGCTGCTTACTAAAAAGAGAAATCGTTTGCGTGTTACCGAACGTGGCGACTTGCGGCTGTTTTTGAGTAAATTGGAACCTGATATCAACAAACTTATTGAACAGCATCAGATTCAACCTTCACATTAGTTTTTATATAAGAATTGATTATGTTTGTTTTATTTTCAATAAAAGATACTCTGTCCGAATACTATAAAGTTGCGTTTCAATTATCAGTTATAAGTACTTAGCGGTTTTTAAGTATGTTTAAAAAGGGGGGCGTTAAAAAATAATTTATTCTTAAAGTGGGCAGTAGACAAAAAAAGGTTGGGAACCCCTGGTATAGAGGGATACAATATACAAAAGGGGATTCAACCGTTAGTCATACTTATTGAAAATAAATTAATTGCTACAGTCAAACCAACAACCTTCGGCTTAACCCAATCATGTGTTAATTTACATCATCCATCGAAACTATTTTACCAGCTGGTTTGGGTTTTAATATACAATACACTTTATTTGCACACACACATAACCACATAAGAAAATAACAATTAAAGATAATATAAATAAATAAAAAATACCTGTACAAAAGGCTACCTTTATTTACAATCCAACCTTTAGTTTGACTTGTAGTTTTACTTGTAACACCAAATAGACAGAAATCAGATTTTATGACTCGTCTTTAGTGTAACCTGAATTTTTCAGAACATTCATTTCAACATGATCATCTTATCAAATTTAGCCAAATGTGTCTCACTGAAGAGTTATTCCAGATTTTAAAGCGAGTAATAGACCTCAGGGTGTCGATTGTTTTTGAATAAGTTTATTATGACTGAAAATGATCCACCAAATGCGTTTATAGATTACCGTCACGGGCACATTATTAAAAAAAAAAGATTTGAATTGTCATTTCGTTCTCTTCAGATAAACTTCCCAGTATGGCTTAACGCTGACATTCTCCCTGGGCCAGTCAAATCCACAACCAAGCCAGTGGACCCAGTTCAGTTCCTCACCCTGGGTTCCAAGCACCCTCGTGCAGTGCTCTCCGTTGGATGGACTACCCACCTCGGTGGAAACATCACTGAAGGGGAATACAGCCGGGATCAGATTGGAACTATGCTTAGGATGATTAACGAGTACAAAATCAATCAGACTGTCACTTTTCCGGTAAGTGAAGATAGCCAAGCTCAAGTTTCTATAGGTCGCTGTTTCAAATCCGGCTCGAAGGACCATGAACAGCCAAGCTCACCTTTGTAGTGTAATTCGGGAATAATTGAAAAAAAAACAGCTCACTTGTTCAAGATGTACTTGGTTAAAAAAGAACAATTAAATTAGAGGGTTGCCCTACTCAAATATGTAATCAGTCCATAAGCGTCTCCACCAAGAGGCACGGTATTCCCTATTTTTCTTGTAATTTATTTTATTGTATTATCTATTCTCCACAATAACACTACGGAAAGTAGAAAAAACGTATGCACAAGGGCGAGCGAAGGGTGTGTTTATGCTATTTGAATGGACAATTCCAGGATTTCCCTTTAAGATTTAGGGATTTTGATATTTGTGAGTGAAAGTCTGACAACCTATCAGTAGTTTACTTATGTTTTATCTAATAACCTTGAGAATATTTACGTCAAATGTGGTTATCAGGTAACTTTATTGTCTGAAATGGAACATAGGGGTGAAGATTTAGGTTTGTAATGATCTTTCTTTTTATAACCTGCAGGTCCGCGCTGGCCTAGCTTCAAACAGTCAGCCAGTTCTCCTCGACCTTCTCCGTGAAACGACCTCCCTGAACTCCTCAATGACAGTCTGGTCTACTGAAGGTGACGTGGTAGAAGTGGATCGTCTCCGGGCCCTCATCCTGACAGTTGGACTGGAGCGCACTTATCTCGATGTACCTGAGGAATTGGCGTCACGACTGCATCTCCCGCCACCTGATGTTGGAAAGAAGCATTAAATTATATAATATTATACTTGTTTTAGTAGTTGCGTTTCATTTTACTGTCCGATTCTTGTGATTATGACCAATAGCATAAGAACGGGGTTGCGGGGAAAAATCGCTCGGGGAAAAGCGCTCGGGGGAAATCCGTTCGGGGAAAATCCACTCGGGGAAAGTAATTGTGTTTGACTTTCAAAAGTGTCTATTCTGAACTTTAGATTCCTTAACCGTGAAAAGGCGGAAAAAATTTTTTAGGTATAAGTAAATCGATATTATAACTTTCTTAGCTCACATTCTGCTTCTTATTGTAAGTTCTACATACATTTGCAGAACCAAACACTTGGGAAACAGCCTATTAAAGAATTTTATTTAAAAAATACATCTATTATTACATACTTACATACGCTCACGCCTATAATCCCTAAAGGGGTAGGCAGAGCATCAGTGGTTCTAGAACCACTTGATGCCACATAAGACATAAATTCTGAGTGTTATTTATTACTTATTAGATTATACGAAACACGATGATGACATGATTTGTTTTAAATAAAACAGTTTTCATTGAAAAGCAATCAGACGATTACGTATATGCTAAGCAAATTTTCAATGGTTTATCGGGTTTTCTAGTAATTTTAAACCCACAAAGATTCTCAAGTAAAAACTTCTTCTTGGTGTCGTTTATACTTAGATCTGTGTAACAGTAAGGGGGCGATTTATACCGGATCTTTAACACAAATACATAAAAACATTTCTAACACAATAGAACCTTAAGAAACAATCACGGAGGTCCATCATAGTATCGGTAGGATCAAACACCATACTCATGAATGACAATCACTTACTCTCATCACGTGGCCACCATATGTTTTGAGGTCGACAGCCTTTCTACCAACATTCCTTCTTTCATATTAACCTTTATTACAAAGTTATTAAATCCAAAGTTAGTTGAAACAACGCTAAATTGTTTTGCAAGGATGTTATCGCTATTCTTAGATCCTATAACGTCTTTATTTTGTAAGAGATAAAGTTGAAAATACGAAAGTATTAGAGGGTTTCTGACAATGTTCGTAGTATTCGGTTCATACTCAGCAGGAGTGAATGAATAATGAATTATTTATGTATGAGATGGCAGGCAGTTAGTCTGCCGATTCCATACTTTCTGTGACAATGAGCTAGCAGTTCACAAGTATGTGAAACTCTCGTGTGGCTCAGGCCAGCAGACCTACGGAACATAAACAATGAATTTACGTATTCTATGTATGCCAATATACATATAATGCCTTTCTAGTGCCTATTGATGCCAAAAAACCATTTTTAATTTACCACTCGACCAAACCAGCCGTCAAAAATAAATATGTTAATGTTTTTTGGTAAATTTATTTATTTACTGATAGGAATCTAATTTTAATCAAATTTATTTATTTATTCATTGACAAAACCATCAGCATATTTGTTTTATGAAAACGTAAGCAGTCAAAGAAAATAGATTCATCACTAAATTCTTAACCTGTTGTTCCATATCGATATGATTTCCGTTAAATAGGTGTGTTTTTTTTTTGAGTGGAGATGGGTTAAACTCTTGACCTCAAATGCCAAAGTAACAAATGCCTATTAAGGCGCCATCATAGTTTAAGAAATATATCTAGTGCCATCATAGTTTAAGAAATATAGGTCGTTGTTTGTTGGTCTGCTGGACGGATGTCAGCCCAGCAGACCCACCTCTCGTACACGGAAATGGCTAAAGTTAGAGACATGGTTCTAGTTCTTGGTGCCATCGAGATCTAAACAAAACTAGTGCTTCAAGCGTTTCGGAGCTATAAAACGATCTTGGTGTGCCTGCTGGGCGGAGGGTTCAACGCAGCAGACCCAACACGATAGCTCCATAACTAAAAGGTAATTGGTATGAAATCACAAATCGAGATTTAGTGTGTCATTAGTGCCTTAGCATAACATAAAAAAATATCCGTTTTTATGTTATGCTAAGGCACTATAGTCCATGCGCGTTAAGAAAATAGTGAGTCATCGTTGTCCTCCGGCCTAGACACTTAGAATTAGCCAATTAGAATGCTAGAAATTAGAAAGTCGAGTTCACAGTGCCCAGTTGAAGTCAGATCTTCGAAAAAAACGGTTTTATATTTTGCGTGTTACTCGTTTAACGTTAAATTTTGAAAATGAATACCGATGACTCACTATTTTCTTAACGCGAATGGACTATAATGTTTCATTGTTTAAGTTCCGTGGGTCTGCTGGCCTGAGCCACACAAACTCTCAAAGACGCAAACATTTATAACAGCACCAATGGAATCAATAATTGTGGTCTGTCATATAGTTGTTTTTTATTTTGTTTTAATTTTATGTTAACTTCAATTTTAATAATTGCATACTAACATAGTACTAAGGCACATCATAAGTTGACCTTATCGTCGCCCTTATCTCGCCAATGGGTACCTAACCTGACATGCTGCTGTCTGTACATACATTTTGATTAATTAATTTAAACCAAGCCATAAACTCAAAAAAAAAATAATTAATTTATTTATTTGATTTTTGTTGCAAAAAGCAAATACAAACATACATTTCCCAAAGATAAATGGATGGATGTTTTGGATAGACAGATTTTGATGAAACTTTGCAGTGATATAGCTTAGGGCTTCGACGTCAAAATAACAAATTCCCACGGGAATGAAGTCTCGAGCGAAAAGCTAGAACTAAAATTACAAATAAATTGCACAGAACCACTTTTCCCACGGTACCGAAAGCAAAACTTGTTTCCAAAAAGATGCAGCACAGGTAAAAAACTACCGTTTTGGAGATGGGGTGACCGACTGGTTTCCGTCCAATTGAAATACAGAAGAAACTTGCGAAATAACGAAGACAATACTTAACTTTTCATCGAAATTGTGTATGTCTCAGCTCTACATTTGACTTTATAAGTCATACTCAACAGCTTTATTTTACTCAACACTAGCTTTCCACCCAGGATAATGTAGCATTATAATGGTGACAGAATTTTTAGAACGATTTTGACGAAACTTTGCAGGAACATTTAATTGAAACATCAGAATAATAACCTAGGCTACCTAGATTACTTTTCTAAGTTCTCAAGGGCGAATTCCCGAGCGGCAAGCTATTGCAGAAAATTAATAGAACTCCAAAGTAGGCTCTCATTAGACATAAACAAACTTCTGCTAGTATCTTACTTATGGTGGACTGGGAGTAAAAGAAAAACATAGAATGTCTCAGCTGCCTACTCTTCCCACAGGTATACTGTAAATGTCAGTAAGATGGGACGCGAGGGTTTTGCTGTATTGTGGACAAAAGGCTGACAACCTTTCACCACCACATACATCATATTTTATCTTATTATAACCCACTGAACGTATGTCAAAGGTGGTATCGAGTGGTTTGGGGGAATGGCACGAATATACTGGCGCAGAAAAAATGTATACGAGCAATGACCGGAAAGTCACCCCGGGACTCTTGTAAACCGCTGTTCAAGGACCTTGGCTTGTTATCACTCCCCAATTTATATATATATTATATATATATATATATGATGCTCGTGTTTTTATAAAGAAGAACTTTCATTTGTTTGCCAAGGCAAAGGATGTAAATACCAGAAGCAAACGAGATCCTAATAGATTAGTTTTCTTTGAAACACCACGGACAGAAAAATACAACCGCAGCTGTTTGTACATGTGTATTAGGTTATATAATAAATTACCTGCTGACATTAAAAATCTAACTTTGACTAAGTTTAAGACAAAATTGTATAAATGGCTAAATGACAAAACTTTCTATAAGATAAATGAATTTTTACAGTAATTTTAATGAATTTCTAATATTTTATAATCAAATAATAATTTAAATGTAGTTAGAATGAAACAATAGTGATGAATTTGAATTTGTATAAAACTTTTAAGACTACCCGCCACCTTATTGCATGCTTATTTTATTTAAGCAAAACATGATGTACTTAACTACCTTATTGTCATCTAAAATACCATGTTTTATGCAAATAAATGATTATTGATTAATTTAAAATCACTGTTGCTTTGCCTACCCCAATGGGGATTATAGGCATGAGTGAGCGTATGTATGTAGTATCTTCCTTATAATAAACGAAAATTATAAGAAATTGTTTGAAATTCGCCACGGTTAAGTAGATTTGGTTTCTGGCAAGTCGTAAATCAGTTTATTGGTATAGGAAGCAGGGATATGTAGGTCAGTTGTACGGTTTGCCAGACTGTTTTCCGACTAGTCGACCGTGTATATGAGTAATACTATACTATATTGGGTGATTTTAAATTATTTAGAGAAAATTAAGGATATGAATCAGCGCACTAGGTCATAAATAAAATAAAAATTCGCAATAAAAAATAGAAAAAATACTTTTTTTTTAAATATCTCATTGAACCACTTTCCCCAAGATACATATGTATAGGTAGAAATATGCAAAAGAAAAATCTCCTCTCCATGTGTCTGGAACGATCAGCTTTACTATGAGAAGTCGACAATGATTTTTAGAATTTCATATGATTTGTATGGGAAAGTTGCTTCAAATTCTTGGGTTGAATCAACCTCTTCTTCTTCTTATCGTGTAGGTATAGTCAAGTGTGTGGCGAACTTGACTAACTTTGGTGTCAGAGTTTTCAAGCCGCTAAATAGCCTCTGACTTGGTTTAACGACTGTAGTCGATCAACAACAACCGAGACCGACGCGTGACGGCTTAAAGTTTAACGCTTGAGATAAATTGCAATTTTCGGTCTCCCGTCAGGGTCCTGATTCTGTAACTTCAGTTGTGTGTCGATGGAATGGAGGCCATTTTATCAGTTTTGATGGCGAAATTGAGAACTATTTAATTTTCATATACTTGCTGACAACCACCTCGACCAGCAGCGCCACTGCTAACTGAACGTAAAGTTGCAAACTACCTAGCAACTCAAAATTCAGTTGGCGGTGGCGCCACCAGTCAAAGCAGCCGTCATTAGATGTATGAAATTTGCACAGTTCTCAATTTTGCCACCTGAACGGATGAAATGGCAACCATTCCATCGACACACAACTGAAGTTACAGAATCGGGGCCCAGGTTCCCTGCCTCAGTAATCGTTGCTTAAGTTCACTAATCGGTTCAGATCAGCAAGTGCCACTGAGCTACGTTTCATAGTAATAAATGTTAACTAGACTACCTACATTGTTATCTTATCATACGAGGCATGAAGCAGGTTATGCTCACCACAACCAGGTCACTGCGCTTTGAATAAACGTAGACTAAGTTGCTTCATCTTGCTGTATCGGATTAATTTGGAGATTACCTATTATGCATTCAAAAACCACTGTCCTACAATTACAAACTTAAAAAGCTGTTGAAAAACTTGCTCATCATCTTCTTTCCATTCTTCTTCTTCTTCTTATCGTTTAGACATAGTCAAGTGTATGGCAAACTTGGCTAACCTTGGTGTCAGGGTTTTCAAACCGCACAATGGCCTCTGACTTGGTTTTAACGACTTTACTGCAGTACTCAGAGACGTCAATTAAAGTTAAGTACTGTTAAACTCTGATGTTATCTCTTTCAGTCTTGTTGATATAAACAAGGATAGCATGACATTTAATTACTTCTTAACTTTAATTGACGTCTCTGAGTACGGCAGTGAGTCAATCGACAACAGCCGGTACCGATAGCTTAACGTGCCCTCCGAAACACGGAAACGCTTGCTGATAAATTGCCACTTTGATCACCCATCAGATTCCCTGCCTCTGTGTACGTTGCTTAACCTCATTGATCGGGTGAGATCAACGAGCGCCACTGGGCTACGAACGCTTCTTTCCATTGAAAACCATTTATGTTAACTGCAATAATAAGTTTGTAAAACCAACTTGTTTTTTGCGGCCTGATAAATGTAAATCAATGTTAAAATGTTTACAGAGCTGGTTTTGAATTCGCAAAATCGTCTTGTTATCGTTGGACAATTGGTTTTATATGAATAATTTACTAATGGTACAGAAACTAATATTTAAAAAAACGTAGAGCCTTCCAGAGCAGGGTCACAGAGGTCAAATGGCTGCACCTGTATTTATATCTGATAAATTTTCAAGGAAAATATTTAAGAATTTATTTTCTGTAGCAATATCTATTTAGCAAAATCCAGTTGGCTTAGCATTTAGCATTCAACCCTTTCGCGTGCTTTTGCACTCCTTATCTGTGCTTGTTTTTTTTTTGGTGGAATAATGATTAAATTATAGGAAACTGATTTTTCGGGAAATTCTTAGACGACTGGCCTGCTGCAGCATAATCGACGGGTCCTGGGTTCGATTGTTGCGTCGTAGCGATTATTTGTCTAAAAATCCGTTTGTTCTCAGTCATGGGTGTTCGCGTCTTTCCTTGGGACCCAGGATACGTAGCATTTATAATATATATATGTATATTTATATATTATTTCCTTTTAACGATGTGTAAGTAATAGGAGAAAGGGACTCGGAAATTTCACTAACAGCCCATAAAAATTACTACTAAAGTATGTCTGTTTTATTAACCATCAAAATACGTGATAGTCGTCGGACAATCACTTGACTACAGTAAACAAAAGTTATCTACAACAACCCGTCAGGTGGACACAGTTTGCATTTACTTACATACATGCGCTCAAGGCCAAAGAATTCCTATCGGGGTAGGCAGAGCTCTAGACCACTTGATGTCACGTTTTATATATATATATTCTGAGGGTTATTAGATGAAATATGATGTTTAATGGTGAGAAATTGTCAGCCTTTCGCCCACAATACAGCAAAACCCTCGAATCCCACTTACTGACTTGTACAGTATGCCTGAGTAGAGTTGGCAGCTGGTACACTCTAATTTTTCTGTATAGAAGATTCTACCTAGCATAGAAGATTCTACATTTCTAAGAGTGTTTAGATTTTAATTAAAACATGGATGTAATTGTGAAGTCAGATTACTTTAAGGCGACTACAGCACTCGATAAAGGCAGCACACATAGGAATAGTGCCATCTCCGTCTCTCAACAGGCCTGGGCCGGCAGTGCGAACAGTGTCGATACACGAAGTTTACGGACTATGAAAGCGTGCTTGCGTAAAAACATGTTCGAAAGTTAGAAAAATGAGATTTATGGAAAGGTAAATCGAAAAATTCGTTAACTACTTATCGAGAGTGTTCAATCACGAACAGTTTAATAGCAATTTCAATTTCCTGTGTGCATTTTACTATCGTTTTTACAGCTTAAAAGATACACAATATTGGTATTTAGAGGTGACTTTGTGAGCTTTTTCTATCGAACCAAAACTGCTGAATCATGTTTTCAGCAAACTACTTAACTAGTTTATGTCCTGAATATTACCGTAGTATTTTTTCTTCGATTTAATGCAGTGCGTCATGCTTATCTATGCATCATAAAATCGTAATTAAGGTGCTGTAGTCGCCGTAAGTACTTGCAAATAAACAGAAAACTGTTAATAGAATTTTCAGCTGCGTCTATTGGATTCTGAAAGAGTGCCAAAGTCGTAAAATGCCCCGGTTTTGTAATATTACAAAATAATTTAAAGCTGAGTCTGATAATTTTAGTTCAACGAATTTCCAAAACGCATTATAACATTTGTTTATTAGTATCTATACTACTATATCAATATTAAAAAGAGGAAAAATTTGATTGTTTGTTTGTTTGCATCGAATAGGCTCCGAAACAACTGGACCGTTTTGAAAAATTATTTCACCATTACAATCCTACATTGTCCGGGATGGACATAGAGTACATGATTTTCCCAAATTCCCATGGGAACGAAGTCCCGCGCGGGAAGCTAGTTAATATTATAAAGAGGAAAAATTTGATCGTTTGTTTGTTTGCATTGAATAGGCTCTGAAACTACTGGACCCATTTGAAAAATTCTTTCACCATCAGAATTCTACATTATCCGTGATGGGAATAGGGTACTTGTTTTCCCTAATTCCCACGGGAACGAAGTCCCGAGCGAAATGCTAGTTTTTAATATTTGTAACTTAAATTCTAAGTTTGTTACATTTTAATTGTAATTTACTCTGCTTTGTCGCTTACAGCAGAATTTCAGAATATTAGAATTGTAAACTCATTTTCATGATTCACTTCTCTATTAAATTGGTATTTAGTTTTACTCCTTCTATATTCATGAGAGTGTCGGTGATCTAGCGGGTACCGAGTTCGATCTCCAGTGCCGCAATGAATGGACGGCCGCATACCACACGCGTGCACTCTGTGCTGTTGTGATAAGAGCGGTTTGGCAATGAAAATGGAGTAACCTGATGCGCTGGCCTCTGTACCAATGACTGGTTTACTTAGTTATTAACATTAGTTGCACACTAATTAACCAATGCTCTTGTGAGGGAAAACCTCGTGAGATTGAATGTGTTAACCATGATCCAATCCGGTCAGGGGCTATACTCTGTACTATCTACGATCGACGGACGGCCGATAATAGTCAATACCTGTCACTGTCATCTGTATAGTACAAGACAGAGATGAACCGACATTCGACGCATCGTTTCGGTCGTAGATGGTACAGAGTAGAGCCCCAAGTTCCCTTGTTAACAGGGTCACGGAGGTCGCCCCACTGTAATGACTTGACCTGCCAAATCCTGGATTATGTTTAAGCGTTGGGCCAGCGTGCCCCTCGGTGGGGACGTGTGTATATGGGTTGATAAGATGTTTAAGCGTACCTCGAATGAGAAACAGGACTTAACCTAGGCCCGTATTACAGAAGGAGACTCAAGTCTTGATCTATACTTAAGTATTGATTGTCTCTTTCTCTAACTATCAAAATGACAAAGACGACTGCTACTCAAGTATAGAGTCGCGTACTGCTGCTCAAGTATAGAGTCTATAGACTGCTACTCAAGTCATTTATTTTGTGCTCAAGTATAGAGTCTGAGTCGCGTTCTGTAATACGGACCTAAAGAAGAACCTATCTTACTCGTATGCATACGAAATAAGAACTAAGTTCAAAGTGTGATCGACGAAACATTAAAGAAACTCTTTAGAAAAAAATTAAACCCACTTCATCAAATCCCGCCTCCCATACGGAACTGCGTTAGTTTAGGTCTATTTAAATTAAAGTATAAGGAACATCTCATTAATGTCCAAAAATCAATTTCAAATATTTCGCCAACAGTTTAAAATAAAATAAAAATTGAGTTTTTGATTGTGTTGTGTGGCTAGTCTAAATCCATTAGTTTAATTGTTATTGTTTCTGGAAAAAATAATTAATCTCTTTGTTTTAGTTTTAGATGCTGTTTTTTAGATTCACTATTTTTGTGCTCTGTGCTCATTGTAAGTACTTAATTTGTATTCCTACGTGTGATCTGACTGCGCGTAAGTAGCGCTCTCTGGGTTTCCACGGAAGACCAGCGTTGTGGATTCTTCCGAAACCACAACTATGCTGAGTTGGAGGCCCATTGGCGTCATTATATCATAATTAGAAAATTATTATTACTTTGAATTTTGTCTACGAATGTATAATGACGTCAATAAACATTTTTTCTTTCTTTTCTTTCTTTCTTTCAAAAACTAAAAATAAAGACATAGTACACCCACTGATCTGTTTGAAGTCGGTGCGAAGGCGGCCTACCAAACTTACTTCGCTTGGCACCGATAAAAAGTTCATTTATTTTTTCATTTTTAGTGTAAATAATAGAAAGTACATTAGAAACATTGTAAGTGCCTATTATATTCTCTAGGCTTCCATCATCAGATCCTGACTTGGTGACAATGGGACCACTTCTAACAAAAAAAAATCGGTTTACAAATGGTGGAGAAATCCATGAACACGTTATAGTCAAACCTCGACAAACCCTCATTTTGTAAAGTTGGGTAAAAATTGTTACGAAGCATAGATAAGTAACTAGATAATTTCAGTAAAAATAACTATGAATCAGTAGAACGTAAATATGTCTTCAAGGTCAGGTAAGGGTAATGACTCTACTATCCCTCACAATAAATTCTTCCTTTCGCAAAAAGATAAAAAAGTAAATTGCAATCATGGACGTTAAGTCGTTGAGTATGAAATAAGATAAAGTGGATGTTCGAAAGAAATAAAAGGAATGAAGTGTAAATCAAGATGACTTTAGAATAAACTAGCTTTGAACTCAGTTGCACAAACGTCCTTTGAAGTTAATGTTACCTTAAATATCATACTGTCTTACATTTAAGTAAGCTTAAATGTAGGACGGCATTACATTTAAGAAAGCTTTAACTTTAAGAAATTATTGGAATTGTATAAGAGCGGTCAGGTAAAACCTTTTAAATGCTGCGTGCGATTAAGGCGACTACAGCACCTAAATTACGATTTTATGATGCGTAGATAAGCATGACGCACTGCATTAAATCGAAGAAAAAAATACTACGGTAATATTTAGGACATAGACTAGATAAGTAGTTTGCTGAAAACATGATTCAGCACTTTTGGTTCGATAGAAAAAGCTCACAAAGTCACCTCTAATACCCAATATTGTGTATCTTTTAAGCTGTAAAGCGATAGTAAAATGCACACAGGAACTTGAATTTGCTATCAAAATATTCGTGATTGAACACTCTCGAAAGTAGTTAACGCATTTTTCGATTTAAGCTGTTACCTTTTCATAAATCTCATTTTTCTAACTTTCGAACATGTTTTTACGCACGCACGCTTTCATAGTCCGTAAACTTCGTGTATCGACACTGTTCGCACTGCCGGCCCAGGCCTGTTGAGAGATGGAGATGGCACTATTCCAATGTGTGCTGCCTTTATCGGGTGCTGTAGTCGCCTTAAGACTCTCGACAAAAAAGAGGGGTGTTATAAGTTTGACGTGTGTATTTGTATATCTGTCTGTGGTATCGTAGCTCCTAAACGATTCCGATGCGATTTTTATTGTTTGCAAGCTGTCGTATAATTCAGATGGCTAATTGAGATTTAAATATATTTAAATAAAAAAATAGCTTGCTATATTTGATTAACATTGATGTCCAAAATTGACTAATTATGTCAATTGCTGGTTTTGAAAACTGTGTTTTATTTTTATGGGAAGGCCCTAAATGTCGAGGGTTATAAACAATGTTTAATTTTAGCGTTACCAAAAACTTTCGAACTTATGAAATCCCATCCATCAGAAAGTTGATGTCATTTTAATCGCATCAAAAAACGTTAAGTGACTTTATTGCTGACCTCCGCATACTTGAAGAGAAATCTGTATCAGAGGTTACAATACGAAAACCCTCACAAAAATGCGATAACATATTCAGAGGAGATACGACATTAAAAACATAGTTCGAGTGGTTCCGTACTATTAATTATTAATATTATGAATGAATACAAAAAAAACAAAGAAAGTATTTCATTCAACAAAGTGCAAAACGCGGCCTTATCACTAGAAGTGATCTCTTCCAGATAACCCTTTGATTGAGAATAGTGCATTAGATTAGGTCAAAATAAAACGAAGTAGAGGATGTACTACAGGCCAGGGTACCACATGTGGGTTACAGTGCACGCTTTTGTGCCGCACGCCTTGGTATAGGATTGCCTCAGTAAAATATTTTTTGTTGAAAAAATTGTTATATTACACAGGCATACAAATAAATAGACATAATATAAATACACATTTATAAGTATAAAAAAATAAAAATAAATATTAATAAATAAAAATTTAATAAATATTTTTATCTCTTTATTAGCTAGTCGGTAATCCTTACTAATACTATAAACGCGAAAGTTTTTATATATGTATGTATGTATGGGTGTTTTTACTCTTTCACACTCAAATAGCTGGACCAATTTTAAGAAAAATTGGTATGGAGGTAACTGACAACCTGAATTAACACATAGGCTACATAATTTTCCTGAATTCCCACGGGAACGATCCCGGGCCGAAAGCTGTATAAAAATCGGCATCAGGCAATCTCAGGGCGTCTGTAGCCAGATAACGAGATGTGTCATCACCTGCGGATCTCTAAAACAATCCAGACACAGTGGTATGAATGGGTGCCGCGAGACCGACCGTATTTATAGCTTTATAAATATAGGGTTGTTACACAGTCGGGTAAATATCCCTGTTGTTGGGCACGCTCAGATTTATTTTATTTTTATAAACGTTTTATTTTATTTTATAAACGTTTTATTTTATAAACGTTAGATTTATTTTATTTTATAAAATTTCTTATTAGAAAAAATGTATGTTAAAAAAAACGTAAGTAGATGGCCTTTCTAGCTTCTTATTGTTATTTATAAATTTTATAAATGCTAAAGAGAATCCTATTTACATCTAATGTGCGCAAAGGGGGCCTTCTCGCTAAGGACCAATTTATTTCAAACAAAATTTCACAAACATTAATCCATTTAAAAAATGCTATGAAATATACATTACAGTTTATTTCAACAAAAAAGATTGAACCTATAGTTAGCTGTTATATTAAGGTAAAGGAAGGCTCATACGTTATAAACACATAAAAGATTCGTATTAAATTGTAAATATGACTAGATTCATGACGTAATTTTAACCTATTTCTGCCTATCTATCTAGTAAGTAGTCACTTCGTTCTCGGAATTTTTGCCTAGAAACGTTATCAAAATAAACTGTGCGTAATAATGACTTAACCTCTTCTTATCTTACCAGTTATAATTAACATATAAGTAAGGACAAATATGGTAGTGATCTAACAGTATAGACAGGTAGGCTAAAATTGCTTCAATACTTGTCCGAATTTAAAAAAAAAAACAATGAATTAACTCTCAATTTAAATTAACAGGAAAGCCGGTTTACTATATCACGATTCAGAGTTTTTAAAACAAAAAAATGAATCTAAACCATTACTTGAAAACTCTTTTGGATTTGGCACAGCAAAGATTTGCTTGCTTTGGTAATTTTGGATTTAGGTTACAAATTATTTTTTAGACTTGACGAATTTGACATATGACATTAAATTAAGTAAAATATTATTTTAGCGACCATAAGCACTCAAAATATATCTAGTTCACAACTACAAAACGAACCACATTTAAAACCTAAGATCGAAGTTCGAAAAAATCATCGAGAAAAAAGCTCTCGGCTGGTCCCACAACCGGCGCCTGCACCCTGCCCGCGTCCCAACGTGCGCGGCACATGCCACCAGTTGGTGACCCGCCGCGCTCGCGCCATGTTGCGTCTACTACTACTCGTCATCCTGCTCACACAGCACAGCCCCGCGTTTTTAACTGACGCCCCAACCTTCGCTGAAAGACTCGACAAACTCCTAGAAAAACTCGACACGCTTACCGTCGCTCCTCCAGCCCACATTCAGGATAAACTCCTCGCGAAGTTGGAGAAGCTGAACTCTCTAACTCCGGATTCTGAGAAGGAATTGACTGATGAAGATGAGGAGTTGCTTTCTGCGATGCAGCAGTGGGGGATGCTCAGTCCAGAGCAGATGGATAGGGTGGTGAAAGAGTTACAAATTGTGAAAGAAGAGAAGAGTGAGAAGCTGACGGAAGGAGAGTATGGAGACGGAGAATGGGTTGATGAGGTAAGCTACTTTTCATTGTAAATCAAACGCAATAATGGGTAAGGAGCAAACCCATTGTATTTTTTTATCAACCCAGTCCACACCGTGGGGCACCGGGCCTCCTTTCGAAACACGAAGGAAATTCAGGCCATTATTAACAAAATTAAAGACAGTCTAAAGCTATAACTAGTAAGCGAAAATGAAACTGTACGACTTTTCCCACGGAACATAGATCAAAATATATTTTTAAAACGCTCTCCTTACAACTTGAGTAACATTAATGAGAAGTACACTGCATTCTTTATAAAGAAACAAAAAGCAAAATGATAATAAATGGCGTAATTTTATTAAAAATGAAATCAATTAATTAGATCTTTCATTACATATGAAGTTTATGGAAACCGATAAAATTTTTTTGGAAATCCGATTTCTATTACAAACATTTTTTTTTCTTATTGGATTCAAATTTTGTGAGATGATTTGGACAAAATATGTATCTAATTATAGGTATACTTAGTTTATTGAAAGCGGCAAGTGTAAGGGGATAGAATCTAAGGCCCGTATTACGGAAGGAGACACAAGTATTGATCTATACTTAACTATTGATTGTCTCTTTCTCTCACTATCAAAATGACAAAGACGACTGCTACATAAATAGATAATACGGACCTAAATCAGTTAGCGAACCTTTAGGGGGTAATTCTACTCATGAAATTGAGCATTTTTTTATACTAAGACAATCAGCTGATCGCTCAAGTTTTATGGAGAGCCGAATTTTTATTTTTAGGTTTTTTTGGGAAATTTGTTCAGTTTAGTTGGTTGACTCACGTCCTAGATTTTCGCTAATTAATCACAATATTGGCCTACTAAATTTATATTCATATAACTTCCGGATTTGATATTTCAAGAAAATTAGCATAAAATGAGAATCCATCAAACCGACATTGCGTCTGGTAGTAAATAAAGCTGGAAGTCTTTGATCGGCCGGTTAAATTTAACTATAACTATGTGATTAACTCTGTCGGCCGCGTTTTGAGACTGACAATACTGGGGCAGTTGTTAAATCAATCTCCTGGCAAAATATTCACTTTGAATTTTCGTTTAACACTTTAAACGTCGGGAATAGGTAAATAAATATAGTATATACGTGTATTTAGACCCGTTTTAGAATTTAAGATATTCGAGAATACAAGTGGAAACAGTTTATTTTGGAAATCTAACAATTTTAATTAAAAGTATCATTCTACCTATTGGAAAGCCCTAAAATAACACCGCGTTGGACAACAAATAACAAAACAGATTTTTTGAAATTGGTCCAGTAGTTTTTGAGTTTACTCGTTACCAACATACAAAAATACAAATCTTTCCTTTTTATAAAATTAGTGTAGATGTACATTTGAGTTAAAATATCAAATCTTTGACTTCAAAAAGCCTTCTTACTTATTTTACAACTAGGTACTTAAAGGTTTCCATACATTTTATGATGTTGTTTGCCTTCAAGAGAGGTAATTTGATTTGTAAAGGGGAATATTGCCTGTTTTGTAATGTTTTCTACTTAGATGGGATAAAAGTATTAGAGTACCTAACCTTGTTAGTAATTTCAACATCATAAGTAAGGAAATATATAAGAGTATTTCGAGTGACTTGAAGGCACTATAGCTCAGTTGGTTAATGATCTAATCCTGGGGTCGTGGGTTTAAGTCCCATTCGCGCCGAACGTTGTAATTTCCCTAAAAATTCTTTGCTTTTCCAGATTTTAAAATCGATTAGGATTTATCTCAGATTCGTCATACTAGCTATTGTATGTAAGTTATTTGAACACAAAGTTAAACCTTCGCGTGTTTTGTGAACACATGGTGTACGAAATTTATATCGCACGCGGCGTAACCAAGCTTATGACGGGTTACTAGACATCTAAGCTAAATAATTATTATTTTATCGTAGTCAACGTTATTAGTGATAGCTCCCAGTCATTTTATAAGTTCACTAACTTTAATAGAGATAACCAATAATAACCACATGCAACCACAAATCTGTTGACAAGTATTTTATAGCTAACATAGACTTTCCGCCCGCTCGTTCGAGAGTATAGGCACAATGAATGAGCTCAATTCACAGTATCATGAAATAAGTATGTTAATATCCATCAGCTATTCCAACAGTTCATTGCACGAAAACAGCAGTAGGGTATTTCCCCTGATTCCGCATGCACTTTCAATGTAAATTGCATACACTTGCATTGTCCATATTTAGCCCCTCGACTCTTAGCTTTCGATAAGATCACGATTCTCGGAAGCTTCATTTAGACGGCTCATTATGTTTTTATAGTCTCTACTTAGTAACTTTAAAAGTTAAACCACTAATATGAGTCGTATAGAAGCAAAGGTGGCTATCTGACTTATGGGTGATTATTGGCAAATGTCAAAATAAGGTATTCCATACAAATTTTAACTTACGAATTATTCATCGTAAACTTAAATATGTATCGTAAACAATATTACTTTTAGTTTATTAAGTAGGACACAGTAATATATAATATGCAATATTGTTTTATTTTAGACAACAGTTTTTTTTAAGTTAAATTTTACAGATTGCTAGATTTGAAACTGATTTCATACTTTGAAGTGGTTTTTCTATAAGAAATAGCCGACTTTGATACGAACTGTGAATAATGGTAGGAAGTATTCAAAATTCTGAGTGTTGCTACATTCAAAGCTCATTTTTACTTTAAATGTCAGATAGCCGCCTTTGATAGAGTCATATATCTACACTACACTAATTTTATAAAGAGGAAAGACTTGTATTTTAGTATGTAACGAATAAACTTTAAAACTACTGGACCGATTTCAAAAATTATTTCACCATTAGGATGCTACATTATCCTTGAGTAACATAGGCTACATAATTTTTCCGAATTGCTACGGGAACGAAGTCCCGAGCGGAATGCTAGTTCTATTATAAAACCAGAATTCAATTATTTTAAAAAACGGCGTCCACAATCGCGATTTTCTCAATGTATTTTAATCATATAACTAAAATATAGCATGGCAAAGTTGTCAATATCAAGTAGCGAAACCCTTTACGGGTGTACGTCAGAGCCTTTCCATACGGCTTGCTTGTACGATTACCTTTGCTGTTTTATGAGATTTTTTTTGAGAATTTCATATGAAAAAGTTGTTCTAGAATTCGAAGTCACCCCATATCACTTATAAACTTTACATTTTAGTTTAGACAGAACTGAGACGTACATGATTGAGCTGTCAGAAAGTCGGAAGTAATTTAAAGATCCGGTTTTTTGATAAATTGCTAACGGGATTTGAGTCCAACGTCATTTTCTGGAAAATTGCTCTTGAGTACAGTTACTTCGTATGTTCATTGATACTTTTTAGCTAGTAAACTATTCGGAATACACTTCTTCCTATCGTGTAGGTATAGTCAAGTGTGTGGCGAACTTGACTAACCCTGGTGTCAGAGTTTTCAAATCGCACAATGGCCTCTGATTTGGTTTTAACGACTGTAGTCAATGGACAACAGCCAGGACCGACAGCTCAACGTGCTCTCCGAAGCACGGAAATGCTCGTGATGAATTGCCACTTTGGTCACCCATCAGGTTCCCTGCCACTGTGTACGTTGCTTAACCTCACTGATCGGTTGAGATCAGCGAGAGCCACTGGGCTACGAGCGCTAACCGATGCTCTTACGGTTACGGATTTCATCGTCAGGAGACTTAACAGGGTCACGGAGGTCAGACGGCATCGCTCCAATGTAATGACTTGACCTGCCAAATTCTGGGTCATAGTCAAGCGTACCCCGAATGAATGAGTTTATATTGCGCACAGCTAATTCCCTGCCTGTGTCTGTTTTTTTTTATATTATAAGATGGGTTAACTCTTGACCTCAATCTTGACTAAGGTCATAGAAGAGGTCGACGATGGAGCGAGTTAACCCAGAAAATGCCTATAAAGGCACTGGTACTCCCACCCACCGACGGAACACAGCAAGCTGTTTGGCGTCGGACTTCGGTAGGAGGGCGGTCGCGAACCAGACGGCCCTTTACAGAGCCCACCACACCGCATGAGACCATAGGACGACACCTCAGATTCAGAAAAAAATTAAGTGTCGTTGCCTGAGATGGATTACTGGAGGCAGGTCTCTTTTGTGTTTCCTTAGTCGCCCACGGAAAGAGATGGGGTGATGTTATTCTCAACTGATCACCACACTGTATTTCCGAGCGCTCATATAATAACCCGATTCTTTGTTAAAGTTCGAGTGAATAGGCTTCTTCTGGGTGAGCTTGGGCGTCTTCGCCCTTGTGCTAGTTTGTGGTCAAAAGCGAACCTATCCTAGCCTACAGGATGTATACATGTTTTTTATTCTTTCATGCTCAAACGGCTGGACCAATTTTGATAAAATTTGGTATGAAGATTACTGACACCCCGGATTAACACATAGGATAGATAGATAGATAAACTTTATTGCTTCTTAACAATTTGTAACATTGTACAATGTTCTCATACAATTAAAAAAAAGATTAGTGAAATATGTGATGTAGATTGTAGAAGCAAATAGGACACAGAACTCAGCATATTTGCTGTCTATGACAGACAACAAACTGATTTTCAGCTGTGCCTAGAGATTTTTTTTTATTTTTTCGCGCGTACCTGGGGTAAAAAATATATATAATGAAGTAACTTATCAGAAATGTGTATCAGTGTGTATTCAAGTGAGATAGTGTAAGTGCGTGTGAAAGTGCGTGTAAGTGTTAGCTGTAGCAATAATTGTATTTATGTATAATAGGCTTCATCATTTTCTCAAATACCCACGGGAACGAAGTCCCGATCGGAAAGCTTGTTGTTAGTAAAATAAGAAGATTATTTTCTGTATAATTGAATAATAATTCATTCTCGTAAGTTTGTAGAGCTCTGTCCCTCGACTTGCTTACTTCTATACTAATATTATAAAGAGGAAAGATTTGATTGTTTGTTTGTTTGTTTGTTTGTTTGCATTGAATAGGCTCCGAAACTACTGGACCGATTTGAAAAATTCTTTCACCATTACAAAGCTACTTTATACTCGATGGACATAGGCTACATAAATTTCCCGAATTCCCACGGGAACGAAGTTCCGGGCGCAATGCTAGTTGTTTATAAAACCAGTGCCTCAAGAAACGCTTAGATGCTCTTCTTATATCCGCAAACAAATTGTCTAAGTGCTTTAAGTGCTCAATCAGACACTATGAAATGAAAAGAATTTGTGGAATAAGCATAAGCGATGAGCGATTTACTGGTTTGAGATAACCTTCTATCACGAGCGAAATTGTTCGCATGTAATAATAAGAAGTAAGGAGATTTCTCGTCTACAGATATTACTTATTTGATTTATTAATGATTTTTGTGTGAAATAATCAGTATTTTTCCGTTCATAATAAAATTTCGAATCGGTATAAAACAACTTTGCTCAAGAGTTCGTTAGCGGGACTTCGAATTAACCTATGTGTTAATTCAGGGAGTCAGCTACCTCCATCCAAATTTTATCAAAATTGGTAAAGCCGTTTAGCGTGAAAGAGTAACAATCATCCATACATCTATACATACATACAAACTTTCGCGTTTATAATATTAGTAAAGGACTAGTTGCAAAATTTAGTTATTGTCTTTTGGACAGCCGCATAAAATGACTCAAGTCACACGCATGGAAACTGTTAAGGGTACAGCTACCAATTAAGAGTCATTTCAATCATCGCACAACATCTAGCCCCGGGCTACAACGCATATGGCTTACACTTCAGCTAAGTAATAAGCGAAAGATCTTAGAAGACTTGCATGCTTGTCCATACTTGGTAGGAATTTCTACGAGAACCCCAGACCTATATCGAGATAGACGGTAAAAGTTTACCTACCTTGCGTGTAAAAAGTGTGAGGTTTTGCCACAGTTTTGTCCGACTTAAGTCAGTCCGCTTGAGACCTATGCCGTAAATGATAATCGATTTTAACCGGATTTACATTATTATTTTACTTAATTAAGCGCATTTGAGTCGTTTCCGCGCGGTCCTGATTTCCCATGACTAAATCTCGCTCGTGACGTCATTTTAGGTACGAAAAATTCGACACGCTAGGTTCTCATATAGTTTGAAGCGCTCTTTTCGTCTATCTCGATATAGATAGGTATAGGTTTTACTCCGTGTGGTGATCTGTTGAGAATAACACCACCCCATCTCTTTCCGTGGGTGTCGTAAGAGGCGACTAAGGAAACTCAAATGAGACCTGCCTCCTAGTAATCCATCCCAGGCAACGGCACTTCATTTTTTTCTGAATCTGAGGTGTCGTCCTATGGTCTCATGCGGTGTGGTAGGCTCTGTAAAGGGCCGTCTGGTTCGCGACCACCCTCCTTCCGAAGTCCGACGCCAAACAGCTTACTGTGTTCCGTCGGTGCGTGGGAGTACCAGTGCCTTTACAGGCATTTTCTGGATTAACTCGCTCCATTGTCGACCTCATCTTTCACCTTTATGGTCAAGATTGAGGTCAAGAGTTAACCCATCTTATTAAAAAAAAAAGGTCTGTGACGAGAACATTATCTTAAGTCATAAGCTAAGGAACTATACACTGAAGAGAACATTTTGGGAAGGTGTGGGGTCTTAATATCTTAGTGCTCCAAAATAGTCATTCTCACCTGCTAGCGGTACACCCTGCTGACTGCTAATCAACTGAAGAAACCGACGTACAGGGTTCTCTACTTAAAGCCAGTAATCATCGATCTAAAATTTTAACCCGAATAAGTCTATCATGCATTGATGAGCATTGTAAGTAAGCTATACAGGAAGATTTTTGTATCACCATCAACATTTTTTGTACGTAAACTTTATGAAAATTTAACAGACCCATATTTTTTTGTTTCTACGTTTCATATAAATATTTCAAGCTAGATCGTCAGAAGCATGAAATTAAATCAAAATTTTTGTATGGAAAAAAAAATAACAACGTCCAATTGACTTGAAACTTGGTAAGAGTACTCTTCAACACAATTTGTGACACCCGTGTTTCTGCGTTTTACAAAATTCATCTTCTAAGTCGTTAAAAAGGGGTATCAAAATCTGAAAATTTTTGAAAAATAAAATGTTATTCCTCCTTATTTACGTTCTATCAACGTTACTGACACCGTAAGAAAAATTTTGACGATGATAAAAAAAAATCACTCTGTATAGGTGATGAAACTATAATATCAATGATTCAAAAGATTAAACATCAAAAGACACTTCAGACCCATATTGACCTTAACATTACGCCCTTATATCCTTTTTGATAGTAATGACAGTATTCGTAGAAACTTTACTATTAAGTCACTGCACTTCTATGCTTTTTGATACACCTGTAATATTATTAATGAAACGACCTATACCTAGTCTAAACAATATCTTGGTGTGATTAAATAAGTCAACTCTTTGCTGAATCACGACTCCTCTGATGATAACCTCCAGACCTCTTCTCTTAACACTGAATGAGAGCATCGTTGCTTATAAGTAGATTATCTACGCCAATGTTTGTTGTGCATGTAATGTATGAGCAGACGCACTGTGATCTAAAATCCCTTCGTAACGCGAAAAAATTCAAAATCATGAAAATTATTTCTGATATAAAATTGAAGGTATTTCGATATCTTCGATATGCGTACTATTTGAATCAATTTACATTTACCTAAAAATATGACCATTATTATGATATTTTGCACGGTTAAATTGACATATCTGTACTGAGCTCCAAATAATCACAAGAAGATGCGTAAAACTTGTTGCTTGTAGTTTGTTTATCTGCAAAGTGTATGTTTTATTTACTTATTATTGCAATAACTTTGAAACGTGTGGTGATCGGTTGAGAATAACACCACCCCATCTCTTTCCGTGGGTGTCGTAAGAGGCGACTAAGGAAACACAAATGAGACCTGCCTCCTAGTAATCCATCCCAGGCAACGACACTTAATTTTTTTCTGGATCTGAGGTGTCGTCCTATGGTCTCATGCGGTGTGGTAGGCTCTGTAAAGGGCCGTCTGGTTCGCGACCACCCTCCTACCGAAGTCCGATGCCAAACAGCTTGCTGTGTTCCGTCGGTGTGTAGGAGTACCAGTGCCTTTATAGGCATTTTCTGGGTTAACTCGCTCCATCGTCAACCTCATCTTTGACCTTATGGTCAAGATTGAGGTCAAGGGTTAACCCATCTTATAATAAAATAAAAATAAACTATTTAGTTGACGTTATGCCACTAGATATGGTAAATTTTTATTATCTTTCACAAGTAATATGATCATAACAATTTTGACCTAAAATAAATCACATTTCATTAAAACCATGAGAGATTTAAAAATTGCACGCTAGTGCACCTTTTGCGGTAATTATATTTAAATAGTTTGCTTTCTGGTTATGCAACTTATACACAAAATAAGTACCCTGACGCGCCCTTAATATTTTTAATTTAACTTATATTATATTTTTTATATTTTTGTTAGTTTATAACGACATCACTTTGTGTTTACCAATCTGTAGACCGCGCGCGCATTCTGTCAGCGTGGTGGACTATGGCCTAAATCCCCTTTGTGTTTCGAAGGGAGACCCATGCCCCTCCATGGGGACGTGTAAGGGTGTTAAGAAAAAAGTAGGTATCATAATAATAACAAATCGTGAATAACAATAAGAGACTTAGCTTATTTAAGATGACTTAAATAAGTTAGTGAAAAATAAGGGTGTGAATCAGATAACTACATTGGACAACTTTTCCCAAGGAAAATACGTCGAGATATGATAACAAAACGCCTCTATACAAGTCGTGTGATCAGTTGAATTATCTTTATCTGTGTCTTCTCGTCTAACTATTCTCACTTTAAAGCTCTCTTAGTCTCGCGCTAAAACCGTCTGTTCCCACTTTAACCAGCTTTATGGCTCCACATAAAATAGATCAAATGAAACATGCTAAAACAGATCAAAGGGGCACTCACAACTCTTATCGCGAACTAAATCGATCGATTCTAATAAAAAATTGATTTGAAAAGAAGCAGCCGCACCACTCGCCGCTTTAAATAAAGCTCTATTTTCGGCGCAAGCGCATGCGCGGTTAACATAACAAGTTTTACAGGGAAATGGTTCATAGATTTTGTATAGAATGTTGCTAAATGCAGAATACAATGTATTGACTGGTTAACTACTTAGCATAATTACTTAGCTGACCTAGTCTCCGAAATAAAGCCATAGGCATAGACATAACTGATGTATAAACGCATTATACGGGTAACTTTTCACTGGGAAATCTTTTAAAAAGAAGTTGGTAAGATCCCTTTCTCAGTTAGGACATAAAAGTTCATAATTCATGAGGATCTGTTCAGGCGTTTGAGTAATCAGCTCATATTTTTGGGTTCATAGGAAAGAACTCTATCACGCTAGCGTCCATAGGTATACAAAACAACTTGTAACGAGGCGGCATGCGCCTCGTCTTCATCCTCTTTCTCCATGCTTTTTTCACGATATTTTTTTAACCGACTTCAAAAAAGGAGGAGGTTTCTCAATTCGACCGTATATTTTTTTAATGTATGTCCGCGGATAATTTCGTCGTTTATGACCCGATTTTGATTATTCTTTTTTGTTGGAAAGTGAGTATCCCAAGGGTGGTCCCATGGTAAGGAAACCAGGATCTGATGGTGGAATCCTGAAGAAATGAGGAAAACTCTCGAAAAAATTGTCTTTTTGGGATTGAAGTCGGTGACTCTTACGTTTTTGACTTGGAATTATTACTCTTCAGTTTTGGCATTCCTAATCCAAATTCGAAATTGAACACTTCTAGTTGTCATTCGCTAGGATGACACAGACTCAACTGAGTTTCCGTCGCAGGCGCACGCCCGCTCATAATATACTGTTTTATGTATTTTGTGATAAACTAATGTCAAAAGTTTTTTTTAAATTATAAGATGGGTTAACTCTTGACCTCAATCTTGACCATAAGGTCAAAGATAAGGTCGACGATGGAGCGAGTTAACCCAGAAAATGCCTATAAAGGCACTGATACTACGTTAGTACTATTATTTATTCTGTGCTGATACTCCCACGCACCGACGGAACACAGCAAGCTGTTTGGAAGGAAGGAGGGTGGTCGCGAACCAGACGGCCCTTTACAGAGCCTACCACACCGCATGAGACCAAAGGACGACATCTTTGATTCAGAAAAAAATGAAGTGTCGTTGCCTGGGATGGATTACTAGGAGGCAGGTCTTATTTGTGTTTCCTTAGTCGCCTCTTACGACACCCACGGAAAGAGATGGCGTGGTGTTATTCTTAACCGATCACCACAGTGTTTAAGTGTTTTGTATAATAAATGTAATCCAGCCTAAATGTAATCTTCTTATTAAGTACTTCATCGTGCTGCGACTCACCTAGCTCCCGCAGCCAGCCGCCGGCGCAAACTGAATAGTCCAACCACAAGCGTGCACTCTGTGCTGATGTTGTGATAAGAGCGGTTTTGCAATAAAAATGGAGTAACCTGATGCGCTGACCTCTCTACATACTTTTAAAATTACTTATTGATATTAACCTAATTTATTGTTTATGTACACTTATATACTAGGTACTATAAATTATCATATTGTTGATTTTATTCTGTTATATTTTTATTATATGAATATTAAGCACATTATTTCAATCTCAATATTATGTATATTATATAATTATATTTAACAGACACAACACACTACACTTACCCGGGCAACAAAACTACTGGTTCTGGCAGAATAATCAGCGTCGCAGCAGCGTCTGGCTGCTGTGACATTACAGCTGAGTCAGGGCCCTTTCATGGGCACAGTGCACACACGAATATATATTAAGTATTGTACTGTTTTGTTTTTTCTTTTTAATGTTTGTGTTGCACTGTGTAATGAATAAAGGGTTTATCTATCTATCTATCTATCTATTCAAAACACCCGTTGTATTCTTATGCATGAGCTCATTCCACCTGCCCACTTTCTCTATCGGACGTCAAGATGCACTACGGGGTACCACCCTTATCTTGTCGAAATCATCATCTTTTATATTGTGCACTGCCATGGACTGAAATTCTCTGCCTCTGTCTTTCCGCGAGATATAACCCGAATCTCTTTAAAGTTTGAGTGAATAGGTTTCTTTTGGGTGAGCTTGTTATATCCTCTACCGCATCTTCGCCCTTATGCTGGATTGTGGTCAAGAGTGCACCCCTTGTTAATAAAAATATATCACCCTCTTTCTATTGGTTTTATACACGTAATCATCTTTGACCTTTATGGTCAAGATTGAGGTCAAGAGCTAACCCATCTTATAATATTTTTTTTTAAATGGCCTTTTTATAATGCAAACGGCACAGCACGGTACGGCAGAATTTTTATGTTGAACCACGGCCTTCTATGTTCCCAGCTTCTAGTATCACTAGTCGGTAATAGGAGGCAATGGTGCCGTTTTCGAATTTAAAAAAAGGGCCATTTTGTACGATACTTAAAAATAATACAATTTACTTAAATTCTCTTAAAAAAGCACTTTTTCTATCCAAATGTAGTATAAGCAAAACATTCCTCAGAAAATAGTCACCACATTGCATTCACTTGCAAATGTATAGAGGTCGAGAACAAGACAAGAACAACAAAGTCAGATTGCAACTAATTGTAAAACTAAATACCTGTTGTAGGCTTGCAAGCTATTCAAAGGTATTTAGGCCTGTCTCTTTTATATACAAGCTAGATGTTTGCCCGCGACTTGGTTTACTTGGATTTATGTTCTGAAATGTTTTCTTTTTTTTTCACAATGCTGTTTCGGGTTTTTCTTGAAATTTCTGGAGGCGAATCTTCTAGCCTTTATATCTTCAAAAGCACACCCTTTTGTTTTTTTTTTACCAGCCCATAACGTCCCCACCGAGGGGCACGGGCCTCCCTTCGAAACACAAAGGAGATTTAGGCCGTAGTCCAATACGCTGACCCAATGCGGGTTGCGCTCGTCTTCACCGTTAAGCAAGTGATAATTAGAAATCCGTACATAAATCCGAAAAGACGAATTTAGTGGTACAGGTCCGTACCAGGATTTGAACCCGCGACCTTCGGATCACAAGTCCGGCTCCTTACCAACTGGGCTATCACCGCTTCTGTGGTAATAACTTTTAAATTAAAAGTTTTGATCACCTCCTAAATTCGATTGCTTATAACTTTTGAACGGCTGCATTAATTTTGTTCAAATATAGCCAAGAATCATCTCAATGACGTCAGATTTGAAATAAATTTTTTTGCATCGACATCAGTCCATTCGTTTAGGACAGAGGTTCCCAAACTTTTTTTTTCTCATAGACCACTTTCAAAATTTTGCTGGTTTCGGTGGACCCCCTCCCTGCAGCAAAATTTCTACCATATTCCCAAAACTCGACAAAAAAGGTCTAGAGAGTTCTTTTAACTAGATCTAATTAAAAGAACTTGCGTTGCGGCTGAGTTTCAACCACGGATTAACAATTTTCGAAAAAAAAGCGAGAATTGATTGGTTTATTAATTAATTGATTGTGCTGTGAGTGGATGTCAAAAAAGTAAAGGTGACCAATCAAAAAAGTTATTCCATCTAACTTTACATTTTTGACATCTTACTCACAGCACAAGGAGCATTTTAGTTTTCCACTATCGAAAACAGATACATTTTTGTGGACCCCGCTTATACGAATTGTGAACCCCCATTTTTTTGTCACACCAACGTAGACCCCCTTCGAGTCTCCCGTGGACCCCTGGGGGTCCACCTGGACCACTTTGGGAATCAATGGTTTAGGAGCTACGATGCCACAGACAGACACACAGATATAAAGATACACATACTTTTTTCTAAGAATTTCATATAGGTTTCTTGGGTAAAGTTGTTCAATTTCATGGCATGTTATTTATTGATATGGTTTTCCTATAATTCAAAGAATTTATCTAGAAAGGTTTATTTGTACGGAGGTCCACACATCAGGCTACCACACGCGTGCACTCTGTGCCGTTGCGTTTGCAACGAAAATGGAGTAACCTGTACAATACAACCCACAGGCAAAGTCGGGGTGGGTCGAAAGTACAGAATAAAAGCTGTTAATTCTTTGCATTTCACTTAATCTCTACTAGGAATGTAGACATAGCAGTTTACCTACTCTTATTAACATAACGAAGACGGTGGTAATGTTTACCATCCGCGTTTGCGCATATGGCAATAAGTTTCATTTGTTAGCTGTCCTACTCTCTTCTATGTTTAACTACTGGTAATATTATTGTGTATTCTGTGACATTTGTCACCACTTTGTGGCTTATCTTCCGTCTTTCGAAACTGAGATTTTATGTAACTGCAAAAATTATGTAGGTACTTACTGCGTTTTCAACTGCTTTGCGTACTTAACTGGTATTCTAGGATCTATTGATGAGCAAGCAATAACTTTTTGTAACACTTGATAAACATAGATCTATACTAATACGAATCAAGCACTATCTTAAACTTCAGACATAACTGAGATCATTATTTCCTTAGTAACGTTATTAGTGTTATTACTATTTGTTGCTCTGCCTAACCGTGTGGTGATCGGTTGAGAATAACACCACCCCATTTCTTTCCGTGGGTGTCGTAAGAGGCGACTAAGGAAACACAAATGAGACCTGCCTCCTAGTAATCCATCCCAAGCAACGACACTTCATTTTTTTCTGAATCTGAGGTGTCGTCCTATGGTCTCATGCTGTGTGGTAGGCTTTGAAAAGGGCCGTCTGGTTCGCGACCACCCTCCTACCGAAGTCCGACGCCAAACAGCTTGCTGTGTTCCGTCGGTGTGTGGGAGTACCAGTGCCTTTATAGGCATTTTCTGGGTTAACTCGCTCCATCGTCGACCTCATCTTTGATGTTATGGTCAAGATTGAGGTCAAGAGTTAACCCATCTTATAATAAAAAAAAAACCGACAGAGAAATGCAGGCATTGTAGCTCCGGTAAATAGGTACTGTTAACTTTCAGTAATTACCAATCCTACCCTATAATATTAACATTACTCAAAGAATCCTTTTAACTAGTCCTTTACAGTTGTGATATGTACCCACAAACACACACAAATAAGGCTCACGCCTTTGTCCCACTTGGTTAGGCAGAGACCACAGAAAAGCCTCCTGCTATGAGCCGAACACACCTCTTTCGCTTCATACATGCTCTCCGGTACTCCTGACACGGCCGTCCCTAATTTGGTCTAAGTACGTTCGACTAGGGTGCCCTCTTCCGACCCTTCCTACTTTGCACCGTATATTTCTTACATTTCTGCCTAAGAATCCAAAAGGTGTGTGGCATGACATCTTAATGCTCCAAAATCTTCATCCTCACCTGCTAGTGGAGCACCCTGCAGTTAAAGGTTTCTCTACTTGAAATAGAATAGAAAAAATCTTTATTTTATAGGACATTCAGGATACCACTTAAAACAAGTCAAGATTACAATGAAATACATACAAAAATACATTAAACTATTTAAATACATACATACGCATTCGTTCTTCTACTGACTCTACGCCTATTCGCAAAGGTGCAGTCTTCCTCAGAGAAGAAACGGCAAGAAACTCTGAGGTTGCTCTTTTAAATCGCATTACAAATTTTCTTATTTACGAATTTTAACTAAATCTGAAATAACTCTAGAGCTGAGCAGTTCATTCCCATGGCTGCCTGTCTGATTGATAATCAGAAATTTTGTAATAGCCCTTATTGAAAAATTTTTGTTTAATTACTGTCTTAAATTTGTCCAAAAGGTAAATTTTGAATACACATGGGAATTTTATTATAGAAACGTATACATTGACCCATAAAAGAGCGACGACGTCACCCATCTTTACTTTAATTTTGATCAAAATACTGAAACATTCGTAGAATCACGATTATGGACGCCAGTTTTTAAACAATGGAATCCAAAAAATTAACAACACTAAACTTCACAATTCCAGGAACTCCAAGATATAGGAGAAGGAGACTATCCAATGGATGCTAATGAAGACTGGGACGACATAGAGCCTGAGAGTTCCCCGGGGAAGACAGCCGTCACCCCATCAGCGTTCACCAGACCAGACCAGCCAACCTACAGCCGAGAGGTTCTTTCTGCTGTTGATCCAATCGCCGCCACCAATGAGAGGCCGAGAATTTTGGACGACTGTAAGTCAAAGTCAAAATAACTTTAGTTATTTCATAGAACATTCAGGATGTTACTTAAAATTGGTCAAAGAAGTGAATCACATCATTTTTTTAAACTCTACGCCTCTTTGTAAAGGTGCAGTCTTCCCCCTAGAAGAATTATAGGCAAGAAACTTGGAGAGGTGCTCTTTTTAAAATCTCTTTACAAACTTATTTTCTCATTACAACTTTGTTAAATATGAAAAAATTCCAGAGCTGAGCAGTTAAATCCTATGGTTGCTTGTCTGAGAGATTATCAAAAATTCTGAAATAGGCTTTTTTATTAGTGTCGTACAAATACAACTGAGGCACTTAAAAAATGCACGTGCGTCATGCAAGCCTTACAGCACACAGACAAGAAATCTGAAAATACAAAATACCTTCGCCAACCCGGCTTCGAGCGTGGCGAGTATGGCTTGCCTACCCCTCAAAGGAGACCAACGATAGTCGACTTTATTATATGACGCGGAACTTTAGGGGAAAATTCTCCCATGAAACTAAACAACTTTCCCCAAGGAACCTATATGAAATTCTCCAAAAAATTCACAGTTTTCGTGCCTCACACGACTATCGAGCACATTGGAAATGAATCTACGGAATTCGAAAAAAATTCGTTCTAACTTCTTTCAAAAACGTTAGGCTACAGGGCAAACCCTTAATCTGATCGTCTTTGTTTTAGGCCAAATTGTAGCTAACAAAATTTTCCAGAGGAACTTTCTCAAATTTTTGATATTGATATGATCATTCCTCGTTTCCAAAATATCAAGCTTCAAAATCAAAAATTTGTAAAAAAATGTTTTTTTTTTTAACTATTTCGGCCATAACTTTTTTCGTTTTTGACTTTCTCGAATAATTCTTTTTGCACCTTACAGCTCTCGTGAATACGCGTCTTTTTTGAATATCATGTCTTCACAACTCTCTGAGATACAAGGGGATCGCACTTTTTCGTGAAATCGGAGCCTATACTGGAGCGAACGAAAAGACATTTCCGATGTCTAAAAATTTTGGCTACTCATACAAAAGCCGATCGCACAATTTATATTGAGAGGCGAGACAGTTTTTTTCATATTTCGACCTAAACTTTAATCTTAATTGTGTTTTCAGCAATGCTAACCCCTCACGAGCGCGCTGCGTTGCGCCGAGCTGCGCTTTCGCACATTTCAACGGTGCTGCTCTCGAGCAAGTGTCTCACGCCACAGCCTCGCTGGCTGACTGTTAGGCAGTTGGCTCCTGCTGCTGATACTGTGTAAGTTTGTCGTTTTGTGTATTAATACATCTTATGTATAAAACAAGGTCGGGTTTGTTCAAACACTTATAACACGAAAACGGCTGGACCGATTTTCATGGTTTTTGATTTGTTGTATTTGTCTCCGTCCTGAAGCTTAGAATATCTAACTATTAAAAACATTGGAAAATTGACGAAAAAATTCCCACTGGAATGAAGTCCCGGGCGAAAAGCTAGTTATATTTACTCGTAAAATGCCGATTTTAAGTAATCGTTTAAATTATAAATTATGCGTGACACTCACAAATCGTTTATAAATATAATAAATACCTCAAAAATTAAAAATGTATAAGCCCCAACATTACACGCGGTGATAGCCCAGTTGGTAATGAGCCAGACTTGTGATCGGAAGGTCACGGGTTCAAATCCTGGTGCGGGCCTGTACCACTAAATTCGTCTTTTCTGATTTATGTACGGATTTCTAATTATCACTTGCTTTAACGGTGAAGGAAAACATCGTGATGAAACCCGCCAGAAAATTCATTTTCGAAAGTCGAGCGGTCCACCAACCGCATTGGGCCAGCGTGGTGGATTATGGCCTAAATCCCCTTCGTGTTTCGAAGGGAGGCCCATGCCCCTCGGTGGGGACGTATATGGGCTAGTAAGAAGTCGGTAAGAAGCCCCGACATTAATCGTTAATAACATTAAGTGTAAACTAATTTAGATCAAATACATATTGCTAAGAAACAACTCGATTACGTCAGCTTGAAAACTATAAAAGCGGCATCGAAATCGGTCCACTCGTTTAGGAGCCAATATCCACAGACAAACACACAGATACCTTCACAGATACACACGTCAATCTTATAACACCCCTCTTTTTTGTAGGAGTTAAAATAAGTAAGTAAAGATTCTTGGACTAACAAATTTACTCGATATATTTGATTGTGTGTTTCAGATACATGCCACCGTGTGTGCTGCTGCATCGCTGCGCTCCCGACTCCGGCTGCTGCAACAGCGAGGGTGAAGTCTGCGCGCCAGTGGATGGGAAATACGTTACCATACCTTTCTATGTAAGTTTGCCTTCTTCCTAGCGCTTTGTCCCGTCTTTCCAGTGACGCTCGCTGTTCCTAACCAATCAGTGAGGTAAATCTACGTAAACAGAGGTAGGGAACCCGATAGGTGACCAAAGTGGCAATTTATCACGAGCGTTTCCGTGCTTCGGAGGGCACGTTAAGCTGTCGGTCCCGGCTGTTGTCGATTGACTACAGTCGTTAAAACCAAGTCAGAGGCCATTGTGCGGTTTGAAAACTCTGACACCAGGGTTAGCCAAGTTTGCCTACATGATAAGAAGAAGAGATCCGCCTATAATCCCATTCAGGGTAGGCAGACCGTCATGTAGTTCTAGAATCACTTGATGCCACATTCGACATCCATTCTGAGGGTTATTAGATGAAACATGAATATAATGGTTTGGTCGAGTGGTAGTGACGCTGCCTCTTGATCGGCGGGTTCTGGATTCGATCCCCAGTCGGGGCAAACATTTGTGTAAAAAGCAGATGTTTGTTCTCGAGACATGGGTGTTTGTGTTTGTCTTTATGTGTGTTCCAAGGGACCCACGACACAAGGGAAAACTTTAGTGTGGGCCTTTGAGTGTTTAGCGTTTATTTATTTATTTAATGGTGATAGGTGGTCAGCCGATCGCCCAAGATACAGAAAACCCTCGCGTCCCACTTACTGGGTTCTTTAATATGGGAAGAGTTGGCAGCTGGCACATTCTAAGTTCTTCTTTCACTCCCAATCCAGTGTTGTCCCGTCTTTCGTTAGAGGTTTTTTGGGGTCTGTCCCAAAAAATTAAAAGAAAATAAGGTATTTTCAGACGTGCCATTGTGACCTCCATCGTTATCCTGCTAGCAGAGGAGGACACATACATGATCATATATGGGCTGACTTTAAATAACCTAGAGAAAATAATTAAAAATATCATTGTCCTGATGAAACTAAACCACTTTTCCAAGAAAGCCTTTTTTTAAGAAAAAAAACTTGTTTGGCTGTATACATTTTTATAAGGGACTAGCTGATGCCCGCAACTTCGTTTGCGTGTTAATTTTTTCTTTTGAACAGATTACACTTTATTGACGGTCCATTAATGGACCTTCATTTAGTTTATTAAATATTGATTTAGTTTAAGATTTAGATTTTTACATACAAAAGTTTTTTTCCGCTAACTCTCCTTTCCTTGGGAATTTTGCAATATCCTGTAACAACTAAGCTTTAAGTTTACTAAGGTACCTGCATGCCAAATTTCAAGCATCTAACTTAAGCGCTTTAGATTTTTCATACAAAAGGATTTTCCCGCTAATTCCCGTTCCCGTCGGAATTTCGGGAATTCCTTTCTTAGTGCACCTCTACGGTACCTAAGCTACGTCCCTTCCAAATTTCAAGTGCCTACGTTTAGCCGTTTAGGCTTTGCGTTGATATGTCAGTCAGTCAGTCAGTCATGTCAGTCACTCAGTCAGTCAAGCTGTGAAGTTTGCAATAAAAAATTTATAATAAAACTGACTTTTTTGAATTTCAGCTGAACAAAGCAGACGGTAACCTGACCCAAGCAAGAATGCTGTTCTTCAACCACACTAAATGCGCCTGCGTCTCCCGAGATACGCTGCAGACCACCATCAGAACCAGGGTGGAGTCCCGTCACTCCGTCACAACTATAAGGAGAGCCAGAGAAGGACAGGGAGATTGGAGATCCACTGAGGAACCACGGTTAGAAAGAGACGAAGAACCGACTGCACCGCCTCAATTACGAAGGTCAGTGTAAGCAAGTGAGAATTTCTAAATTAGTTTACTCTTTTTAAACGTACCTATTATGTCTGGTTCTTTCTATGATTTTTGTTTTAAACCCGTTGTTATATATTTAAAACTATTAAAAAAACTGCGAGAATCATTGCTCTCTCTCTCTCTCTCTCTCTTACCAGCCCATATACGTCTCCCCACCGAGGGGCACGGGCCTTCGAAGGGACTTAGGCCATAGTCCACCACGCCGCTGGCTCAATGCAGGTTGGCGGACCGCTCGTCTTTCGAAAATGAATTTTCTTGGGGTTTCATCACGATGTTTTCCTTCACCGTTGAGCAAGTGATAATTAGAAATCCGTACATAAATTCGAAAAGACGAATTTAGTGGTACAGGCCCGCACCAGGATTTGAACCCGCGACCTTCGGATTACAAGTCTGGCTCATTACCAACTGGGCTATCACGCTATTGCATTAAACAATATAAACAAAAGCATACTTAATTGTTCCAATCTTTTCTGATATCAAATGGTCAATTAGAAAACCTTTAAAAATATATTAAATAACTCTTTATCCTACAGTTTCTACAGTGTAATATCCTGTTTTCTAGTGTCTGTTTATCTGCAAATCGTATTGTCTAATCTCCCCCTTAATATTACAAAGTTCGTTTGAGAAGCGATCTCGAACACATTTTTTTTTTGTTAGAAAATCACATACCTATATTAGGCTTTTATGGTTGAAAGTCGTAAAGGTAAAGACGCATATTAAAATTTTCGGAAATGACACAAATCTAAAGAAACAAGGTAGTAGTTTGACACAAATCGAAAGATACAAGGTAGTAGTTTGACACAAATCGAAAGATACAAGGTAGTAGTTTCTCTGCTCAAGCAAAAACTCAAAACTTAGCGTCTAGTAAAAAAAAAATACGGCACATTTTGACATTACAATTTTGTTCAATTTTGCAGATGCACCTGCCCAGGTCTTTTCCTAGCCAAGATGGGTGAAAATGGAGTATGCACATGCGTCTGCGATTGGCCAGAGCCGAGCAAACGGCGTGACTGCTTATCATTGGCGAGGGGGAGGGAACACTTTGGCCTGAGGGACCGAGTCTGCGTGGCTCATGGTGACTGTAACCCACCAAGCTGTGAATACGGAGCGTATGAACGCAACAGCGGAAGGTGTCCATTAAGAAAGTACAGAAGAATCAGATACCATAGGGGAAGGATTGAAAAAACTGTAGTGTGAGGTTTTTGGACGGTGTCATCTTCTCGTGTTACCTCACACGTCAAGAAGTCAACATGTTGGCGTCTACAATTGTAATTTCTCTTCATTTCCTAAACAGATGAATTATATCGGTGATCACAGACCTATATCGAGATAGACGAAAACAGCGCTTCAAACTGTATGAGAACCTAGCGTGTAGAATTTTTCGTACTTAAGATGACGTCACGAGCGAGATTTAGTGATGGGAAATCAAGACCGCGTGGAAACGATTCGAAGGCGCTTAATTAAGTAAAATAATAATGTAAATGCGGTTAAAACGATTATCATTTACGGCATAGATCTCAAGCGGACTGACTTAAGTCGGACAAAACTGTGACCGTGGATCACACTTTTTACACGCAAGGTAGGTAAACTTTTACCGTCTATCTCGATATAGGTCTGTGTCGATAATCCAATTCAGTTTAGTCTTTGACATAATGGCAACATCATGAAAAAATAAGGCGTCAAATATTTTCTTCAGACATCGTAAAGTTGAACCGAAATTCGATGAATATTGCAGTTCAGTCAATACTCAAAGAGTTCAGTCAAAACAAATGTCAAATCTCCGTTTAAAACTATTTTGGGTTTGCTTTGAAACACGAACGTTGTTTTAATGCGTCGATGGATCGATCGATGTCAGACCTAAATAAGCATTAAAATCTATGTGCAATGGTTTGGTTAACTTGTCTGGCAATTTTTCTGTATTTATTGTATTAATAGTAGATTTTATATAAATTTTATGCCAGGACTATTGCGGGCATTACTAAACTGTTTAAACAACAGTTATTTTCAACTTTTGTAATCACACTTATGTGGGAAATATGTGTAGTTAACAATGTATGTAGAATTAACTTATCTCTTCTGTAACACTGTTTCTTTTAGTACAGACACCAGCTTTTAGAAAAGTAATTAAATATTTTTGTTTCACCGAGAGAAATAAATAAACTATTTAAAGAAACTCTTCATATGCTGTAGAAACTGTTGAAGAACTTTTCATTCATATAAAAAAGAAATTTTCAGCTATCAATTCATATAAGTATATCTAAATTTAATAATGTACTTAACGAAAGGTGTTAAGGCACTGTGCCATGATTACTTAGAAAAGTCTAATTGTTGTAAGTATTAATTATAAATAAGTAGGTATGCTATATATTTTCATAAGTAATTTAAGACGATATTGACGAAAATATTATTCTCTGACATTTTTGACATCCACTGTAATTACCTATGTAATTGATAATGTTGGATTAAATGATCTACAGCTCTAGCACGATAAAGACAAACTCGCGCTCGGCTCACGCTGAAACTTCACTTTGATTGCGCGAGGGTCCCGCGCAAAGGCTTGCTTGCCCTATGGCGTTGTCAATGTTGACATTTTGACATAGGACCGCGGTGTTGTCGCGGCGCTGTCACTATCGTACTCGGCCTGCTGATCTAATGATGTAGGTGATCAATGTATTTAGTAGTAGCAGCATGATCAATGTATTTAGTAGTAGCACACACACAGAGAGAAACAGAGAAGTTTATTTACACTAATATTATAAAGAGGAAAGTTTTGTATATTTGTAACGAATAAACTCAAAAACTACTTGACCAATTTTAAGATCTTTTTCAGCAAAAGAAAGCTCTCTTATTAACGAGTTACATAAGCTACATACTTTTTTTTGAATTCACACGGGAACGAAGTCCTGGGTGGAAAGCTAGTTACAAATAAAACTATTAACTGTAAACTACTATGAAAAGTATAGTAAAATATTTTTAAAAGAAAAAGCAAGTATTAACAATAAAACACTTAATCTAGACAAGGGCACGGACATCAAGTCTGTGGATGCTAATATCTTTATTATAAAAAAAAAAAAAAAACTATTAGTGAAACCACAAAAACATTGCTATATTGACACAACCATATCCAACTCAGCACTTCACTCTACTCAGAGAGAGAGCTCCAATGTTTTATGGTAATAATTACTTTGTTATTTCGCTATGAATCATTATTCTTATGCTTTTAAGAAGTTTATCTTAGCATAAATTTTCTGGATAATTCTTCCACTGACGCAAAATGATATCCAAACATCTTGATCAATTACGTACTTACGATTCTCAATAAATCACCAGAAATTTGTACGAGATTAGTCACGCGTCTGCTTAATGTCGAAATGAAAAGAACCTTATAATGTGGGAATAAAAGTGAATTTTCAATTTTCAAGTCACAAAGCTGTGAATATTTTTCTGAAACTTCCTTTACGGAAATAGTATGCCCGAGTAAATAAATGCAACTATCGCATCGCGTTCAAATGGATATGGTAGGTAATTTATATGGTATGAAAATAATTGAAAAACACGTGTGCTTTTCATGTGCCGGTAAATTTAATGTGTTCACTACGGTAAAATTACTTACCACTATCTTACATAACTTAACATAACTTTTATTCTTGTGTTGTATGATTGTATACTATGTTAGTTCAAAAATATGTAAGAATGATTGTTCAGGTGCGCCATATATACTTACTTAGTTTCCTATATTTACATATGGTAGTCCATTGCCGACCTTGTATTCTATACTATTCGATTATTAAAGGCTTAATGTACCTTGCGCTAAAGATGAATGATTAATATTTTACAATAATTCAGAATGATTAAATTCTCTCACAATTATCTCACTCATACATGCGGAGTATAAAAGAGATAGAATATTGGACAAAATGGCGTCTGCTAGAGAAAGGGTACTATTGAACTGTCAAAATATGTGCATTTCTACCGTCAGTGCTGATTACAAGACACGAGGGGTATTATCATATTCATCATGTTATATGTTAAACTTAGCCGAGTTGAGTATATGTATGTGATTATCTAATTGTAATATATTTTGACATTATTATACAGGGCTTTAGGTTTCTCTCTTTCAACCTCTCGGATGGTTAATCCGTTCATGAAACTGAACAACTTCCCCAAGGAACATAGATTAAAATACGAAAAAAAAATTTTATTTCCCATACAAAATGCGCTATATGCTGATAAAGTTTGTATGGGAACTCAAAATTTTTTTCGTATTTTGACCTATGTTCCTTGGGATAGTTGTTCAGTTTCATGGACTGATTAACTACCCGAGAGGTTGAAAGAGAGATACCTAAAGCCCTGTATATAATAATTCTTAATCATTTCATTAACGCTTTATATTAATAATAAAAGCGAAGGTATTGTACTTTTAAATATACATATACATTATAGTACCATACTAATAGATGTTTAATCCAATATTGTTACAGAAAACTAAGAATTGCTTGAAAAAGTTTTTACATGTAGTTAACTAATTACCTATACAACCGATAGCATACCAAATATTCAATTTGTGCGAACTACGTAGGGTGTGTAATTGTGTATGTGTAAGTTAATATTGCAAGTTTTAAATTATATAGGTAAACAGTAAATATAAAACTATCTAGTGAATAATGTTAATTATTTCATTTTATTCAGTTGATTTTCCTTCATCATGCATAATACTTATTTAAAATACTGTTTGTATGTAGGTATGACTTTTTTATATTTAGCATATATATATATAACATAAGTACTTAGCAAGCTAATTACTTTATGAAATTTGATATTATTTAAGAGAATGAGGTAGTTAAACTGTAAATATGAAAGTTGGGTAATAAATTTTGTATTATTAATGAACCTAGTTGTACAATTTTACATATATCCTTTCGTTCAACTGTCGTAGTCATGACATTCCTATTTCCACCAGCCTACCATATACCAATGATTCGTTTTCTGAGTTATGTTTATTAGTTGAACACTAACCGATGCTCTTATGGTAAGGGAAAACATCGTGAGGAAGCCTGCACATTCAGGCCACAGAATTTGTCACCATGATCCAATCCGGACAAGTTCCCCTGCTACCAAGCTCACGGAGGTCAGATGGCAGTCGCTCCACTGTAACGTCTTGACTTGTCCCAGGATTGACATGGTCAACCGTACCTACTTCAAATTGGAAATGGGAGTAAGCGTTAGTGAGAAAAATCTAGTATCTAGTTTTTTCTTTTTCTAAAATCATTTGGAAGAAGAATCGATTTGCGACATACATACATACATATGCTCACGCCTTTGTCCCATTGGGGCAGACAGAGACCACAGATTGGCACTTGCTACGATCCAATTTACAGATGTAGGTATTTATTTTGCATTATGTAAGTGTATATGACTTCATTAGGAAAATTCGCCATATTTAGGTAATTACAGAAAGAAAACCTTCACATATGGCACTTCCGTACGAGTTACCAAAGTAAATGTTAATATTGACATAATTTGTTCTAAATATGGTTATATGAATTAATTTGCGTCGTATGATATTGTAGAAAAAACATGGCGTCTTTTCCAAACCTTTGAGTATGTAGTATTTTGTTCCGAACCAACTGAACTGTCATACATGGCAACAATGCCACTGAAAATATGTACAGACAGCAGCACGACAGGTTTTTTTATTTATTTTTTTATGAGATGGGTTATCTGTTGACCCCAATCTTGACCAAGGTCATATATGAGGTCGATAATGGAGCGAGTTAACCCAGAAAATGCCAATTAAGGCACTGGTACTCCCACGCACCAGGTCGCGAACCAGACGGCCCTTTAGAGAGCTACCACAGCGCATGAGACCATAGGACGCCACCTCAGATTGAAAACAAACTGAGGTGTCGTTGTTTAAGATGGATAACTAGGAGGTAGCTCTCATTTTTGTTTCCTCGGCTGAAAACCCATTTGCACTACGAAAGCCGGCGCTATTACGAGCGAGATAAGGGCGACGTCAAGATCAACACGTATAACCTGATGTGCTGTCGTGTGTCGAGTACATCGGACTATACAAGTTGAACTTGACATCGTCTTTGTGCTGTTTGCAATAGCGCCGGCTTTCGTAGTGCAAAATGTATAATCTGACGTGCTTTAGAAATACTATGTTCTATCTACATTAATGCTATAATTATAAGATTGGTAATTTTTTTTTGATTTGGTCAAACTTGGCACCAGACAACGGGATGGCGCACTTTAATGTCGGAGGCCAAGATCCACTTTGGGTCGTAGAGCCAGCGAAGTAAGTAAGTAAAGATTTGTATGCTTAACGAATAAACTCCAAAACTACCAAACCGATTTCAAAATAGTAGAGCAGGAGCTCTGACGCAGAGCCTTTTGTACCTTTTGCTGTGGAGACCACGGTTTGCTGGAGAGCAGAGGTAAAGAGTTTCTGGCAGAGCTCGAGCGGCAATTAAAAGAAAGCACCGGGGACTGTCGCACTGTGGTCGCACTCAGTCGTTCTGGGTGCAAAGGCTGGCCATAGCGATCCAGCGTGGCAATGCTGCCAGTGTTATGGGGTCCTTAGCACCAGGATCGACTGAGTTTAGCAGACTAATATTTCAGTTTTTATTATTATTATTGACTGTGTTATTTATTATGACAATACGAAATCCTTCAAATTTTTTTGTTTTATCATTTGTCAAAGTTGAGAAACGGTTTTTTAATCCAGTGTCCGTTTTCTTTGTTTTGAAGCTCAATCGGGGAACATATTTGTGTAAAAAGCAGATGTTTGTTCTCGGGTCATGGGTGTTCAACTGTTCATGTCTGTTCCAAAAGACCTACGATACAAGTAAGAAAACCTTGACGTGGGCCATTCAGTGTGTAAAAAAAATGGCCATTGTACAAGGTGGCCATAATTGCTTAGAAGGTTCTTCCAGGCAACCTTTGGAATTGTCATATTCAGACGTAAATTGGCAAATAATATTATATGCACTGTATACAATACAATGTGCCGTGTGGTGATCGGTTCACCACCCCATTTCTTTCCGTGGGTGTCGTAAGAGGCGACTAAGGAAACACAAATGAGACCTGCCTCCTATTAATCCACCCCAGGCAACGACACCCGAATGGCTCTGAATCCGTCTGATACCGAAGTCCGACGCCAAACAGCTTTCTGTGTTCCGTCGGTGCGTAGGAGTACCAGTGCCTTAATAGGCATTTTCTGAGTTAACTTGCTCCATCGTCAACCTCATCTATGACCTTGGTCAAGATTAAGGTCAAGAGTTAACCCTTCTCATATTAAAAATAATAAAAAATAAGTATATGCACTGTAAATAATATATGCACGTATATAACATTGTATATGTATATACAAACACTATTAAAATGAATAACTGCTACGTTGACAAGTGTGTAACAGTCGAACAAACAACTTGCGCAGAACAAACAGTTTCAACTATTTAATTATCATGTTTATTAGCAAGACATTAAGCGTCATATCAATGCAGTTTTGTTGTTTTTAAGATGTAGTTTAGATCTTTACTTGTCAATAATATTTACTCTGGTCTAGGGCCAGTATTACAGAAGGAGACTCAAGTAAAGGTCCACACTAAGAGGTTTTCCCATGTCCACACATAAAGACAGACACGACCCGAGAAAAAACCCGATGACCCGTGACCCGTGAAAAAAACGCTCAAACATCTGCTTTTTACACAAATATTTGCCCTGACTGGGGATTGAACCCAGGACCCGCCGATTAAGGGGCAGCGTCACTACCACTCGACCAAACCGGCCGTCAATAGCTGCGAAATTGCGCTGCTATCGCCTCTTAAAACTAAAAAAAAAAACTTTTTTTATTGGTACTAACAGTAACAGTGTCATAGGCCTGACCAAATGATTTCAAATGAATGAAGCGACAAGTGCCAAAGTTCACGGCGCAGCACGGTGCAGGGATTCCTCGGAATGAATCTCAGTGTTGCCGATGTAAAAAATATAATGGCGGCTGTACACTCTCGCACGTCAGTGACCTGCCTCTGCCTCGAGTGCGTACGTTTACACTCTCATGTCCATCAGTACAGACCAGTACCATTGAGTCCTTTGTTTTAAAATATAACGCAAGTACGTGCAAGTTTGAAGAGTTTTATTTCGATACGATACGAAGCGTTATTTTGTGTACGTTTACACTCTCATGTCCATCAGTACAGACCAGTACCGTTCAGTCCTTTGTTTTGAAAGCAAGTACGTGCAAGTATGAAGAGTTTTATTTCGATACGATACGAAGCGTTATTTTTGTTACGAGAATTTTTGAAAATAGTTCGTAACAAAATAAAGATTTTTTTTTTGAAAAAACATGATGCCTGTTAAAAAAAAATATACCTGTTCATAATACTTTTTCATTTTGCTGTGATTCTACCCGTTTTGTCACGTTATTTTCAAGATTATTCGTACCAAAATCTAAGTACCGTAGTCAGTTCGGCGCTACCCACGCTCACTTAGACGACTGCAGTTCCATTGTTTATAGCTCGATTTAAACGTTTTTAGGTTCATTAGAATGCTGATAAGTGTAGCTATTTTTATTACCGTAATCCTAACTTTTTCTGTTCTTTTCACACAGTAACAAAAGTTCAATTTTACAAAATGTGATAAGTGTAGCTATTTTTCTATAGTGAGCTAAATTACCGTAATCCTAACGGTTTCTGTTCTTTTCACACAGTAAAAAAAGTTTAATTTTAAAAAATGTCGTTTTTTGAAAATATTTATTTTATTACTAGGTTTACACTAATGAATCTTTAGAATAAAACAATGTTCATTAAATTATCTTTCATTTGAGACCCTATTTAAGTAAATCTGTCCAGTAGTTATCTAAATATAGCGTAAATAAAATACGTCATGTCATAGCTACCCCCTCCATACCCTTAGAAAGTGACTACCGCACTTTTTGTGTTCAGGAAAATATGCCGAATAAGTACATACCAGTAGGTCGTATGGCGGAGGTAAATCCCACGAAAATCGTTATTTGAAGACTTTTTTACGAATGGGTCCCGCTCTATATTGTAGAGGTATGATTCCCATAATGTAGAAACAACACAGACTGACACAATGTTACAAAACAAGGAAAAAAAAACTAAATATACATTATACACTTACAATCACCAAAAAAAAGGAAAAACTTAAGTAGGTAATTAAGAGTCAAATAAAAAATAAAAAAACGTCATTCTATAAATCTACTATTAAAAATGTAACTAATTATTGTCTGTACATGGAAGATATATAAGAAAAACTATATATTAATGGGGGCTTTTGTCAACGCAATAGAACCCAAACCAATGGTTTTAAGAATTTTTGTCTGTTGCTTTTGTGCGCGCTAATCTCAGAAACGGCTTAGCCAATTTCGGTATGGTTTTCACTAATGGAGGCTTCTCTTGAAATTTTGGGTTTGAGGTTTCAGGTTTCAGTTCATCAATAAAAAAGTAATAATATCAATCCAACATTTGTTCGATCAAATGCTGCAACATAACGCAAATGAAGTTGCGGGCATCAGGGGGGCTACCACCTAAGCGAAGCTGATGCTGATTGAACATTAAAAAACCCCCCCCGCAAAAAAGTGAAGCGGACATTTAAAAAGTAAAAAATAATACCTTTCGTTGAGCCATCAAATTCATTTCAGAAATACCTATATATATTTTAATTATCGAAATCGATGGATGGCACGATAGGGTTTGCTCATTAAAATGGCGCTATAATGTCGCGTCGGGGTACCGCTTTAGTGAATCAGTGAATAGTCAATCAAATGAAGGGTCTGATTCACTAAAGCGGTACCCCGACGCGACATTATAGCGCCATTTTAATGAGCAAACCCTATCGTGCCATCCATCGATTTCGATAATTAAAATATATATAGGTATTTCTGAAATGAATTTGATGGCTCAACGAAAGGTATTATTTTTTACTTTTTAAATGTCCGCTTCACTTTTTTGCGGGGGGGGTTTTTTAAATTTTTAATTTAATTTTTATTTCAAAATTTTTAACTTATTTTCAAAATAATTAAGAGTGTACTAGTATGCTGGATATCCTGGCCGCAGCATCAGCTCACGGTGTTGCCACCATTGCATTGTATGCAGTATCAAATACTGATCAAAACGAGTCCAAACACGACATATCTGCTATTATTTTTTCAAGGATGTGCTAGTGTTCTGGATATCCTGGCCGCAGCATCAGCTCACCGTGTTGCCACCATTGCATTGTATGCAGAATCAAATACTGAACAAAACGAGTCCAAACACGACATATCTGCTATTATTTTTTTAAGAGTGTGCTAGTGTTCTGGATATCCTGGCTGCAGCAGCAGACCAAGAGTTCCATAAGCCTGCATAGTTATTAAGCATACATGAGTGTTTCAAGTTTTAGGTCACATGTATGTTTGAAAGTAAAGTAAATACATATTAAGAGTCTAAGAACCCTACCGCAGCTAACAAAAGAGCTGATGACCTTGAAACGGCTGAACCGATTTTCATAAAACGTATCTAAGAACCATCGCCAAAAAACCTGCTTGTAAATTAAAAAAAACCGCATCCAAATCGGTTCACCCGTTTGAGAGCTACGGTGCCACAGACAGACACACAGACACACACACACACACACACACATAGCGGTCAAACTTATAACACCCCTCTTTTTGCGTCGGGGGTTAAAAATGGAATAATGTACAATGCTGTGTTTGGTTCAGGTCGTCAATTAAGGTCTCTTTATGAAGAAGGAATCGACAGCATCATTAGTTCACCCAGCATCAGCTTCGCTTGTAGTAGCCCCCCAGTTGGTTTTAAATAAAACTACATATAATCGCAAATAGTCACATATAGAACGGGACCCAAGGAGAATGAGTTCATTTCCGTGGGACTTACCTCCGCCATACGAACTACTGGTATGTACTTATTTGGCATATGTTCCTGAACACAAAAAGTGCGGTAGTCACTTTCTAAGGGTATGGAGGGGGTAGCTATGACGCAACAAAGATGGTGGCTGGGCCTATTTTATTTAAGCTATATTTAGATAACTACTGGGCAGATTTACTTTAATAGGGTCTCAAATGAAAGATAATTTAATATACATAGTTTTGTTTTGAAGATTTATTAGGTAAACCTAGTAACAAAATAAATATTTTCAAAAAACGACATTTTGTAACATTAAACTTTTTTTACTGTGTGAAAAGAACAGAAACCGTTAGGATTACGGTAATTTAGCTTATTATAAAAAAATAGCTACACTTATCAGCATTCTAATGAACCTAAAAACGTTTAAATCGAGCTATAAACAACGGAACTGCAGTCGTCTAGGTGAGCGTTGGTAGCGCCGAACTGACTACGGTACTTAGATTTTGGTACGAATAATCTTGAAAATAATGTGACAAAACGGGTAGAATCACAGCAAAATGAAAAAGTATTATGAACAGGCATAATTTTTTTTAACAGGCATCATTTTTTTTGTCAAAAAATTTTTCTTAATTTTTTTACGAACTATTTTCAAAAATTCTCGTAACAAAAATAACTCTTCGTATCATATCGAAATAAAACTCTTCATACTTGTACCACAGAATAAATAATAGTACTAACGTACAGAAGTCTCACTCCCTAACAAAAGTCAACTTTAGGCATAAAAATTTGCCTACTATTGCAAGCGGCACAGGCTTGCAAGAGGAATTGAATCTTATAGTCGGCCGCTAGCGTTCATATTCTATATCGCACCGCCGACTCGAGAGCTCAGGGTTAACACTCGCCGCCGATTTAGAGGTAAAATTATTATTGAAATTAATCAAGTAAGATAACAATGCTTATAAAATCAAGAATAACTTTAGTTAGGAAGTGTAGTAAGTAAAAACACAAGTTAATATAACCAATTAACCAACCATGTTATTTGATAACTAGCCTACATATTTACTAACTAGAGACACCTACAGACTATATATTGTATTTGTTAGTTTCGTTATCAGTCATTTTAATAACGTAAGTAAGTAGTAAACTTATTATTTTGTTCAACACGCAACCAACGCGGTAAGCGCGCGCGCGGCTAATGGCAGCCCGCGCTCGCTGGCATACTCAGTATGCCCGCCGCGCAAACATGCCTAAACTGCGGAGTGACACCCCCCCTGCTTGTACATACTTGCGTTATATTTCAAAACAAAGGACTCAATGGTACTGGTCTGTACTGATGGACATGAGAGTGTAAACGTACGCACTCGAGGCAGAGGCAGGTCGCTGATGTACGAGAGTGTACAGCCGCCGTTATATTTTTTACATCGGCAACACTGAGATTCATTCCGAATAATCCCTGCACCGTGCTGCGCCGTGAACTTTGGCACTTGTCGCTTCATTCATTTGAAATCATTTGGTCAGGCCTATGAAACTGTTAGTACAAATAACTGCGAAATGGTGCTGCTATCGCCTTTTAAAACTAAAAAAATTGTTGATGTTTGATATGGGTTCCTTTAAAAAAAGTTCTTTAGCTTCATGAGGAGCCCTAAATTTTGCTAGTTTAAAAGCATTAATAAAGCTTTTTTTATTTGAATCTTTGGCCCATTTTAATAAATCATACATGAGTTGAAACAGACTCTTGAGTAGCTGTTGCCTTTATGTTGTTGCTACGTAACAGCTACTAGGTTGGTACCGTCTAAGTTTAATTTTTTGTCTGTTCTTGGAGGATGATTGCACTTTAAACAGACATAGATAAAAATTCAAATTCAATCTAAATAAAAATGCAAAGCATCTCCTTTTCAGATAACTAGGTTATGTAATATGACATGCTATGGTTGAAGTTACATTACACGAATCAAATGTTTTTGACCCTGATTGATTTTTTAGATACATAGTTTCATTAAATAATAAATATACGTACTAGCCCTTCTAATCACCAAAGTCATTTCTGGGGTATCATCCTCATCCTCATTTTGCTCTCGAAAATAATTAAGAATAAACAAACGCTCAAAGGCCCACACTAATAAACGCTCAAAGGCCCACACTAAGGTTTTCCCTTGTGTCGTGGGTCCCTTGAAACACACATAAAGACAAATACAAACACCCATGACCCGAGAACAAACAAATAAATCTTTGACATGCTGCTGGGTAGTAATAACTAACATTACTTAAATACTTAAAAGCAGTAGGTACAGTTTTAAAGTACAGTGGGTAATAAATATGCCTATTGGGTTTCTTCATGGGACAGACTGTCAGCCGACTCACCCTGCACTAGGAATAAATCTGTATTGCAGTGGTAAGACATCTAGTCAGTTCACGAGAGGCAAGGTTATGGTACTTATAGTTGAGTCGTTGTACAACTGAACAGGTACTTCCCTAAAGGCTTAACCAATTTCCAGAACTATTAAATAAAAGTGAATAGATAGATTCTCAAATATAGACCCATATGTGTTGCCACAATTCCGTCAATATCATGTAGCGCAGAACACTTCACTTTATATAAATGGTAATCAGCCATTTTGTGAAAAAATTGTGGATAAGAACTTTTTTGAGTGACACCCAGGTGACACCTTTAACACTCTCATGTTTTCAAAATGGTTCAATGATAATCAATGGAAAAGTAAAAGAAAAATATATTTTTTAAATGACTATCAACGTCTGACCTTTTTGGCAGGAGCTGTCAGGCAACTTGAAAGACTACTATAATTATTGAATTGTTATCTTTTTTGGTGACCCCAGTGTCATTACACGGTTACACATTACTCTCTCTGCTCTTTGTAGCTGACCCACGTCATGGAACGTTTTGAATTTGAAAATTAAAATAATATGTATAGAGTGTGTCCAATTAAGAATAATACGTAACAGATTTTATGGACTTACCTACTTTACTCAGTGGTTCACCCAGAGCAATTCCGTTTTCAGTGAAGAGACATGTGTAAGAAAAGCGAATTCTCTTGCCATCTTCATCGAATTGGGTTTTGTCAAAATGTTTTTGACAAACGCGTTGTTTCAACAATTGCTCTTCAGAGAGTTCAAGGAGTATAGGATTCGTTGGCGCGAGAAAAGACATATCCACAAACTTCTTAGATAACTGTTTCTCGGGAAACAAAACAACCGTAGCGTTTCACCTGTTGCAGTGCAACCACCAACACAACACTTAAGCGTTTCCATGTTAAAGCAGGTTGCAAAAATAGCCTAAGATGAAAAAATCGTCGACGGAGGAGGATTTGTGACAAGGATCTCAACTTCAAACTCAACATGAAATACACGAGCACTCAACTTGAGCTCGCAAGGGTTTATAGAATTACTCTTGAACGATATAATTGTATATAAAAATCACTGTTCGCCGACCATCGGCTGAAAGAAAAAAATCTTCAGCCGATACCTTGTTGTGCCGACAGCTCAATTCGCTGAAAGGACGTTCTAAATATTATTTTTTTGCCGATGGCACGATTTGCAGATAAGCCGGTTCACTGAAAGCTCGACTGAGCGAATTAGCTATTTATCGATAGAAAGAATTGCAGAAAGCACTGTTCATATTTTCATTTACTAATACTTACTACGCCATTTGTTGGAACATAAGGTTTTGTTGTTTCAGAATAAAAAGTAGCTTATTTATTAATCTAGAGCAGCATATTCCATGAAAATCAGTCCGTTAGTTTTAGGCATAAAATAAATAAGGCGTAATTCACATTTGTTTGTTTAGATTTATTATAAAGTAGTCATAAAAAACTAATATAATTTGCAAAACAAATGTATTTATTTTAGATATAAAATTGTTACCAAATGTTGTTGATAGTTTTGGCACTCGAAAATATTTTTGTTTCACCTACCTACAAAATAAATAACAAAATTTTATATGGAATCAAAGCTAAATGGTAATAATACGGGTTACACATGGCAAAAGATGCTTATGACAATCATAAAATAAAATAAATATATATGCATTTTAGTCATTTCCGCGACGAAAACTGATAATAAGTACTGCATTTATTTAGCAATGCACTTCAGTAAACGCCTGTGCGAACCATGAGAGCAATCATACATAATACCGTACTTGTACTTGCTCAGTGACAAGACGTCATCATGACAGTTTGAGGTTATCTTGACATACAGCATGACGTCACAAGATGGCGAATTAAAGGCGATAGCAGCGACATTTCGCAGCTATTAGTACTAACACTGTCATGGGCCTGACGAAATGATTTCAAATGAATGAAGCGACAAGTGCTAAAGTTCACGGCGCAGCACGGTGCAGGGATTCCTCGGAATGAATCTCAGTGTTGCCGATGTAAAAAATATAACGGCGGCTGTACACTCTCGCAGGTCAGCGACCTGCCTCTGCCTCGAGTACGTACGTTTACACTCTCATGTCCATCAGTACAGACCAGTACTATTGAGTCCTTTGTTTTGAAATATAATGCAAGTACGTGCAAGTATGAAGAGTTTTATTTCGATATGATACGAAGCGTTATTTTTGTTACGAGAATTCTTGAAAATAGTTCGTAAAAATAATGAAGAAAATATGTTGACAAAAAAAATGATGTCTGTTAAAAAAAATTATGCCTGTTCATAATACTTTTTCATTTTGCTGTGATTCTACTCGTTTTATCACGTTATTTTCAAGATTATTCGTACCAAAATCTAAGTACCGTAGTCAGTTCGGCGCTACCCACGCTCACTTAGACGGCTGTAGTTCCGTTGTTTACAGCTCGATTTAAACGTTTTTAGGTTCATTAGAATGCTGATAAGTGTAGCTATTTTTTATAATAAGCTAAATTACCGTAACCATAATGGTTTATGTTCTTTTCATACAGTAAAAAAAGTTTAATTTTACAAAATGTCGTTTTTTGAAAATATTTATTTTGTTACTAGCGTTACACTAATGCATCTTTGAAATAAAACAATGTATATTAAATTATCTTTCATTTGAGACCCTATTTAAGTAAATCTGCCCAGTAGTTATCTAAATATAGCGTAAATAAAATAGGACCGGCCGCCATCTTTGATACGTCATAGCTACCCCCCTCCATACCCTTAGAAAGTGACTACCGCACTTTTTGTGTTCAGCAAAACATGCCAAATAAGTAGATACCAGTAGTTCGTATGGCGGAGGTGAGTCCCACGAAAATCGTTATTTGAAGACTTTTTTACGAATGGGTCCCGCTCTAATAGTAGTACACGTTGTACAAGGACAACGGCACATCATGCTATCCAAAACTGTCAAATTTCTTCAATCGATTTTCAATTCTATCTCCATGTGTTAGAGTTCACTATCCATTGGGGAAATTTGACAGCTTGTGGTAACCTGATGTGCTGTTGACTGTACACACGGCAGCTCATCATGCTATACATGTTGACCTTGTCGGAGTTGTCGGTCGCTCTTATCTCACTCTTCACTTTGATTGCGTGAGGGCCCCGCGCAAAGGCTTGCTCGCCGTCTGGTGTTGTCAATGTTGACATAGGACCGCAGCGTATTCCACGCGCGAGCACATCGTACTCGAGCTGCAGTTCCGGAACTAAAATTACAGACTAAAACAAAGGAACATGTCTCCGTATGTAAATAAAATATGTGTGTGTGTGTGTGTGAGTTTCGAGAAAAATTATTATGTTAATGTAGGGACAACAGCACATCATGCTATCGAAAACTGTCAAATTTCTTCAATCGATTTTCCATTTTATCTCCAAGCATTAGAGTTTACTATCCATTGGGGAAATCTTACAGTTTGTGGTTGATGTGCCGTTGACTGTACATGCAAAAAAGTCGATGGGAATTTTTAAGAAGCGGACTCTTTAAGTTTGAGAATTTTATTTTTATTATTTTAATTGCAGTTTCTTTAGATCTCCATAGTTTTATTATTCGCCTTAATAAAATTTAAATTAAATTATGAATGTAAGTTTGTTCAGTTGGACCAATTGACGTATTAACGTATTACTTACATTTTTATTAAGTTAATGAATAACGTATCAATACCAACATTATAGATCATCAGGGCTGGACTTGGTCAAAAATAAAATAAAATTAGTGAAAAGATAAAGAAAACGATTACAATAATAACAATAGGTACGCAACACAACAGTAGGTACAATAGCTTACATCAGCAGCTGAATTAAAGCACTTTACTGCACAACACAATCAAATCAGCACATCATACAACCACGTGAGAAGTTAGACATCAGTATTAAATGATGGCCATTGGAGCAGTAAAGCCCTCGAGTGGCTACCGCGTATAGACGGCGATCCCAGGACCGCCAGACCTTACTTTTTTTTTCTCATAAACCAAATGTATGGGAAATAGTAGTGCTAGTACGTACTAGTAATGTATGAATACCACCTAACCTGGGCCGGCGGCCAATTTTTAGCTATCAGGTTCTGAAGGTACTTCCAAAAATTACTCACTTGTCTTGAAGTCTGGCATCAGCAGCCACCAGACCTTTTATTTTCTCATTAACCAAATGTGTGGGAAATAGTAGGTACCTAGTGCTAGTACGTATGTACTAGTAACGTGTGAATACCAGCCAACCTGGGCCGACCGACGGCCAATTTTCAGCTACCAGATTCTGAAGGTACTTACAAAAATTACTCACTCGTCTTGAAGTCTGGCTGCTAATTGTGCTGATATCTTATAGAATATAATTAATTAAATATAAAAATTAATGTTCAACACCGCCAGACACACTCCGTCGGCTGTAATTTCTGCCAGACGCTTTACAGTTTGCAAGTAAATTATGCAATTATACCTACAATCTGAGCCGTGATTTTTGTATACGATGTTCAGGGAACTATAACAATACTTTTTATAGCACCCAGACTTCAAGACAAGTGAGCGATTTTTGGAAGTGCCTTCAGAACCTGGTAGCTGAAAATTGGCCGTCGGCCCAGGTTAGCTGGTATTCATACATTACTAGTGCGTACTAGCACTACTATATCCCACGCATTTGGTTTATGAGAAAATAAGTAAGGTCTGGCGGCCTTGGGATCTTGGTCTAGTACCAATTTATTCAAAAGTAGTAATTTATTCAAAACTCAACTAGCCGGAATTTAGGATAATATTTTTATGTGCTAATAATATTTTTTCCATCAATTTTTCCATCTAATTATTTCATTACCTACTAAAAATCTATTAAAAATATATGTATAATTTACCAAGGCATACTTACCTACTCGCATGCATACACACACACACACACATACACACACACACACACACACACACACAAACACACACACACACTCAAACACTCACTCATATACTCCTCACACATGAAGAAATGCATTCGCAGACGTCTTATGCGGTCACGTTGACGGGGCTTAAGCCACAAAAGGTACTGACAGAATATCAGCGCTACAGCCTACTGCTGTAGCAAGAACGCTGAGTCAGCGCCTATTTAGATGACATTATATTATATAGCTGCATAATGTTTAGTAATAAGATTATTAGTGTCATTTAAATAAAGTTTATTTCTTTCTTTCTTTCTTTCTTACCAGAAAGCGCAATGTAAGGCCTCCTACAAGGTACAATCTGCAGGTCTAGCACGATACGACAACTCGCCGGCTCGCGCTGAAACTTCACTTTGATTGCGCGAGGGTCCCGCGCAAAGGCTTGCTCGCCCTATGGCGTTGTCAATGTTGACATTTTGACTTAGGACCGCGGTGTTGTCGCGGCGCTGTCATTATCGTACTCAGCCTGCTGAATGGGGAACGTGACAGGCAAAGGAATCTATGTCCATAAAGCCGATTTATGTAATCAAAGAAACATCAATTTGTTTATTTCACAAAGAGCCGTTAAAGTACGATCAAGCGTGACTCTGAACTTTAAAAAATGATTAAAAAATTACTACACAGTGAAAAAGTGGTCATTTTGGTAAAGTGGTGATTTTGTTAAGCTGTGTAACGAGGCGTCATGCGCCTCGTCTTCATCCTCCTTCTCCATTCTCTTTTTGTGACATTTTTACTCTTCAGTTTTGGCATTCCTAATCCAAAATCGAAATTGAACACTTCTAGTTGTCATTCGCTAAGATGACACCAAATACTACATACTCAAAGACACAGACCCAACTGAGTTTCCGTCGCAGTAATACATATACTGTTTTATGTATTTTGTGATAAACTAACGTCAAAAGTTTAATTATTTTATATAATAAATGTAATCCAGCCTAAATGTAATCTTCTTCTTAATATTCGTGCTCCGACTCACCCAGCTCCCGCAGCCAGCCGGCGCAGGTGGACTTTTTGTACCTAAATAAAATCTAAGTGGTGTTTAATTACCCTAAAACCTTATGTGATTAGAATATTTAAAAAATATCAACAACGTCACCTCCCCATTGCGGGAATCTGCTGGATGCGGTGGCGTGGCGCAGGACCGATCGATGTGAAGATCTTTTGGGAAGGATTATTTTCATACAATTTATTTATTTATTTAATTATGATTACAATTCATGTAGGCGTCTCACAGCTGATATGATGACCCAAACGTCGGTGTATAATTAACAGGGAAGTATGTAGTTACAAAAGCCAAAACAGTTGTAGTACCCAGATTCTGTTGATATAAAAAAAAACTAGGAGTTGCCTACTAGGAGTTCCCTATTCAAATTACAATATATTGTAAAAAGTGTTTCTGGACGCAACGTATATAGGGACAGGGAACCTGATGGGTGACCGAAGTGGCAATTTATCACGAGCATTTCCGTGCTTCGGACCCCTCCGCACATGCCCATGTTAAGCTGTTGGTTCCGGCTGTTGTCGATTGACTACAGTCGTTAAAACCAAGTCAGAGGCCATTGTGCGGTTTGAAAACTCTGACACCAGGGTTACTCAAGTTTGCCACACACTTGACTATAAGTACCTACACGATAAGAAGAAGAAGAAGTGTTTCTGGAAATAAATACTTTTGTATTTTGTATTTTTTGTTGATGTCACCAACCTACGGGTCATAGTCAAAACAACCCTGGCCCAATGCGGGTTAGTGGACTTATTAATTTTTAGTGGACTTATTGGTTTTTAGATGGCCGGTTTGGTCGAGTGCTCTTGGTCGATGGGTCCTGGGTTCGATTCCCACTCGGGGCAAATATTTGTATAAAAAGCAGATGTTTGTTCTCGGGTCATGGGTATTTCTGTCTGTCTTTATGTATGTTACAAGGGACCCACGACACAAGGGAAAACCTCCTGTGAGCCTTCAAGTGTGAAGCAGTTTTTGTTTTTCTTTTTTTTTTGATCGGTTGGTGTACTCGTGCTAAAAAAAACAGATTAAAATACATAGATTACGTCCCTGGCAACAAATTAAAATCGTGTTTACATTCATACATCATTCGCCAGTTTATTAGCTCAAATGTTTTGAGGGTATTTAAGTATCGGCAATATCATAGAGTGTTATCAAGGTGATAATAATCACCGGGCCATAAGGACGCCTGTCTGGGCCACAAATCGGCAATATGAAGAGTGCCATTGTATTGACGTGCCTAGTTGCCTTTGTAAGTTTTTTTTTTTTTAATATAAGTCTATTTAATTTATTTAGTGAAAGATTTTTGCTGTGCCCAGTGTTAATTTCCGATTTTATTTAATTACAATTAGAAAATAAATGCTCTACTCAAAAATCTCACCCCTACGCCATATTACTGTCACCGTAAGATCGTGAACATCGTTAGTTCACAATCTTTCCAACGAGATTTTAAACTATCGAAAAAAAATTAAATATTAAATTATAAATGACAATTGACAACATTATGTTAACTTTGTCATTTATAATTATGGAAAAACATTATGTTAAATTGTACATTATAGTTAATTAGAATTAAACATTATGTTAAATTATAAATGACTGATATGACATTTAACTAGGGTTTGCAGTACCGGAACTGAACTGGATTTTCGAATTCCCGGTACTGGAGCCTACCCAGTACCGGGAATTCCCGGGAAACTTCGAAACTTCGGTACTGGGAAAAAATAATTAAATTCGCAATTATTTTATGAGTATGACGAATTTAAACACAGGAAGTTTTTGTATTTAACGTTCAGTTCATTTTGTTTCTTGTTGATGTACTCATTCCATGTCATGCGCCTATCGAGATAAAGACCAAGGTATCTGACAGAGTGCTGGTGTGGAAGGGTGGCTTTTCTATGTAGTTTCACCGAAGTTCAATTGCCTTTGCGTAGAGTATAAGTAACCTGCACTGATTTTGAGGTACTAGCTTTAATCCTCCAATTCCGAAGCCATTTAGTTATCACGTCTAGACCTTCCTTTAGGATTTTTGAGGCTATTGCTGGGTCCTTGTGACTCGCCAGGACTGCGGTATCATCGGCGAATGTAGCTGAATTGTAGTATTCGAGCAAAGGAGGTCAGTCGTGAAGATAGTGTGAGTACAGAGCCCAACACTGACCCCTGAGGAACATCAGCTTGTAATTCAAAAAATGTCACCATTTGGTTTCACCTTCTTTGACCTGGCACAGTTTTCCTGAGAGGTAAGAGCTGAATATTAAGAAATAGCTGTTTGGAACATCACTTTTAATTTTCCATAACAGGCCCTTGTGCCAGACTTTATCAAAAGCCTGTTGTATATCCAAGAAGACTGCAGAGCAGTATTCTTTTTCTTCTAGTGTCTTTCTTATCTTGTCACAGACTATACGAACCTGTTCCGCAGTAGAGTGTTGCTGTCTAAAGGAAAATTGATGGCTGGGTATGATGCTATTTTCTCTTAGAATAAGAAGAATTCACATGAGAAGGAGTTTTTAGAATATTTTGGATAATATCGGGAGCAAACCTATAGGTCTGTAGGATGTTGCAGGAAATTTTGTACTCGTAACATCCCATTATAGAATGTAGAGATGTAAGTTCAGCTTTTCGGGGCAGTTGCCTAACAATTTTTTTGGTTATTATTAGGTCAAAACGGCGCTTTTTTATTCTTTAGCTTATTTATTACTCCCCACACTTCCCGTACTGACGTAGGCTTTGGCGGTAGATCCATTTGAAAGTCTTCGTTTAGAGTTGTATTCACTTGATCATCAAACTCTTCATCCACTGAATTATTTGGCCGGAACACTTTTGCTGGAGGTTCAGCAAATAGGTCTGTTTTTTTCTGTGGTATTCTCACCCATCCTTCAGCGCACTTCAAGGGTGGTTTAGCAGCTTGCGGTCTGTCAAAACCCTTGGTTATTCTCCAGAGCGAATAGTTTGTAGACTCTGTAGCAATTACGATTTCTAGCTTTTCTTGGAATGAGTTACCATGCCAGATTTGCAATAGTGACTTGAGATCTTCTATAGCTCTGTTAAAATTAGTTTTATCTTCAGTATTCCTACTTAAATGCCAAACTCTTCGAAGTCTTCTCTTTTCTAGAACAGCCTTTTTATTTCTAGAGGATAGTTGTTTACATGCAGTTTTAGAAATCAAAATTTCGTACTAAAGTTTTAGTGTTTGTGCAGTACTGGGAATTCCCGAGACATAGTTTAAATTTCCCGGTACTTAAAATTTTAAAATTTCCCGGGAATCCTCGGTATTTTCAGTACCGAGAATTCCCGGGAGCAAACCCTACATTTAACATAATGTTTTTCCATTGATTTATAATCTCACTATGACAAACCGTAAAATTGCGTACTGTCATAAATCCTTGCGCGCTGATTGGTTGACCTCTCTGTCATTCACAAAGAATGAACGGGTTCACAATCTAACCGCTTTTATTATTCGTAAAATTAGGAACCAATCGTCCGTGATTGGTCAATTGCTCGTTATGTGTCCACAGGGTCAGAAAACTATCACAGGAGTCTAATAAAGGGAAAGGCGCATATTTTTTATATGACAAGAAGATACATTTGTTATTTTGCAATAATACACCCAAAAAACAAACCAAATCAAAATTTAATTTTAAATACTTAAAACTGAATAATTACAAAGAAATCAAAAATTACCTAAAAACTTCTCTTACTGTTGTCATTATTTGCTTTAATTACCTAATGGACCAATATTAAAAACTAGTATTAAAAATTCTTTCATCGATTAGCCTAACAACGAGCAGTAAAGGAAATCAAATATTTGAAATCAACCAAGTATGTTTAATTTTGTAAATAATCAACAACTGTGATATGTCAGGTGAGAAATTAAAAAAACAGAAGTTATTTAAAAAAAATACAATATCTTGTTGCAATCATACTACATTAAAAAACAAAGTCCCCCGCTGCTGCTCTATCTGTCTGATCGCGATAAACTAAAAAACCAGAGAATCGATTTTCAATCTCAGAAACATCGGTTTTTTTACGTTTGGCTGCCAGCTAAAACTGGCGGCGTGGGGCACATGACATTCAACCAATCATCGCGCAAGGATTGCCAGACCTTACTTATTTTCTCATTTACTAAAAGTATGGGAAAGAGACTGAAAGAGTAGTGCTAATATGTACTATTAACATTTGAATACCAGCTAGCCTGGGCCGACGGCCAATTTTCAGCTTCCATTTTCTGAAGGTACTTCCAAAAATTGCTCACTTGTCTTGAAGTCTGGGTGCTATAAAAAGTATTGTTATAGTTCCCTGAACATCATATACAAAAATCACGGCTCAGATAGTAGGTATAATCGCATAATTTACTTGCGAACTGTAAAGCATCTGGCAGAAATTACAGCTGACGGAGAGTGTCTGGCGGTGTTGTTAATTATTTTTTATATTTAATAAATTATTTTATATAAGATATCAGCACAATTAGCAGCCAGACTTCAAGACGAGTGAGTAATTTTTGCAAGTACCTTCAGAATCTGGCAGCTGAAAATTGGCCGTCGGCCCAGGTTAGCTGGTATTCACACGTTACTAGTACATACGTCCTAGCACTAGGTACTATTTCCCACACATTTGGTTAATGAGAAAATAAAAGGTCTGGCGGCCCTGGGATCTCCATCTATTATGACAGTTCGCAATGTCACGGTTTGTCGCGGATAGATTAACTAACGGAAAATAATGCGAATGTGAATAAGTATTTGCTTCTCTCACACCCCTGCAAGTGCTTTTTACTCAAACCAATTCATTTTCCAGGCGCAATTAGCAAAGGCAGCTCCGTCTTTTGATCAAGGTAAATAAACATTTTATATAACAACTATTTCATTGGCTTCACCTTTGTCTCCTTTTTTAAACAGCTGATATATAGCATGTAACGAGGCGGCATGCGCCTTGTCTTCATCCTCCTCCTCCATTCTCTTTGCGCGACATTTTTACTCTTCAGTGTTGGCACTACTAATCCAAATTCGAAATAGAACACTTCTAGTTGTCATTCGCTAGGATGACACAGACTCAACTGAGTTTCCGTCGTAGGCGCACGTCCGCTCATAATAAACCGTTTTATGTTTTATACCGTTTTAAGTGTTTTGTATAATAAATGTAATCCAGCTTAAATGGAAACTTCTTATTATTCGTGCTCCGACTCACCCTGCTCCCGCAGCCAGCCGACGCATTGGCGCCCAACGTGGGGCAAGGTGAGTCGGAGCACGAATAATAAGAAGATTACATTGTTCAATTTCGAATTTGGATTAGGAATGCCAAAACTGTAGAGTAAAAATGTTGCGAAAAGAGAATGGAGAAGGAGGATGAAGACGAGGCGCACGCCGCCTCGTTACAAGCATAGACAAATTAACAAACAGTTTGTTTCACGTTTTCTATGGAGTGATTTTAAAGGGCCTAGTTTTTGCAACTCTGTTGCGTCTTTTTTGATTGCAAATTCAAGCGCTAATGGTTAAAATTGAAATACTCCATGTAACTTGTACAACTTTTCCTGGGGTCGTGGGATGTGAAGTTCCATTCGCAACGAACATTTATTCTTTCCCTAAAAAAAATCCAATTTTTTTTTAATGTAAAAGTAAGAACTGATTCTTTAAGCAGGTATTCAGGAGCAATTTGATTTTACATGTCTTCCAAACTTCCTACTAGAATGTCACTTGTTTGATTTGATTTATAAAAATAATTTTACTCTAATCTACTATATATTTCATTTAAAAGTTTGATGGCAATGCGATGGTTGACCAAGTTTTATATTCTCAAAAATTATATTTTGCAAACAATTACCTACTATATATATATACACATCAACACGGTCTAGGGATATTGCGTGATTTTTCATACAAAAGAAGTCTCTTTGAGAAGCTATAAAAGCATACTCGAGATACATGGAGCGCTATAATTTTCTGACGAGCAAGTGCTAAACCTGAATTTTCAATTCTAGTCAATAAATTTTGTTTTACTTGAAATTTGTGAAAACGTGTAGAAAATGAAAAAAAAATTGCGTAAATTCGACTATTTTCATACAAAAAGCAGGCAAAGAGTGCATTTTCGTTTTCGATTTCGTCACGTTTTCACAAATTTCAAGTAAAACAAAATTTATTGACTGGAATTGAAAATTCAGGTTTAGCACTAGCTTATCTGAAAATTATAGCCCTCCATGTATCTTGAGTATGCTTTTATAGCTCCTAAAACAGACCTCTTTTGTATGAAAAATCGTGCAATATCCCTAGACCGTGTTGATGTGATGTAGGGCATCCAACAGAGACCTGAATGTTTTTTTTTATAAACTATTAATTAACGTAGTTTTATAACTATGTATCTAAATGTAAATAAGTTCACGAGGTCAATTAATGATAATGTAATACCTACATATTTTATGTCATCATTGCAAGCAATGAATTCAGGAAGCTTAAATATAATAAAAAACTTACACAATCCAATGGCTTTACAGGCATTGAACAATTCAAATCATTCAAGAAGGAAAGTTCAGCGTCAAGCTTTGCTTCCGAATCATCGGAATTATCGAGCGATGAGTTTGAGTCTACTTCATTCGGTGATAGCTCATTTGGAAACGAAGGCTTCGCCGAAGTCAAAAAAATTTCCAAATCAGACAGTAGCTCTAAAAAACAAGAGTCTTCTTCAACACAATCTGAAGAAGAGTCCTCAGAGTTGATAAATGATAATCTTCAAGGAAGTATCCGCCGCAAAGAGTCAAGTCAAAAATTGGCAAATTCATTCGCGAGTGAATCAAGTCAATCAACAGAGGAAGAAAGCTTTTCGGACTTCTCTAATTTCCAAAATGGCGGATTCGGAAACCAAAATGCATTCGAAAACTTGGGCAAACAATCCGAACAAAGTCAAAAGTTAAAAAAAATCTCCAAGAACCAAAAATTTGAGGAATTCAAAGAAATTTCTGAGGAGCAACAGGAACAACAAGAACAGATTAATTACGAACAAATAAAACAGAGTTTGCAGCAACAACAAGACATCGAAAAGCAACAGCGACAAATAAGTAAGTCTTCGAGTCAAAAAAAGAAATCAAGTTTAAAGAGAGAACAAAGTAGTGATGAATATTCAGAATCGCAATTACAATGGTTCAAAAACAGAGGGCAGCAAACACAAGGTAATCAAGACCAACCAACACACAGCCAGGACATACCAGTAGAACCAGGTTCACCAGGTGCTCCAGAACAATCAGGATCCCCAGGATCCCCAGCCGCGCCAGGATCTCCAGCCACGCCAGGATCCCCAGGCTCCCCAGGAGCCCCAGGCTTGCCAGGACCATCTGGAAACACAGGTACCGAAGGCACAACTGAACAGCCAAGTGGCGACCAAACACCGACACCACAAGACCAGGACACACCAGTAGGACCCGAAGGTCCACAAGAAGCACCGGGTGCTCCAGGACTACCAGGATCCCCAGGATCCCCAGCCGCGCCAGGATCTCCAGCCACGCCAGGATCCCCAGGCTCCCCAGGAGCCCCAGGCTTGCCAGGACCATCTGGAAACACAGGTACCGAAGGCACAACTGAACAGCCAAGTGGCGACCAAACACCGAAACCACAAGACCAGGACACACCAGTAGGACCCGAAGGTCCAAAAGGTGCACCGGGTGCTCCAGGACTACCAGGATCCCCAGGTTCCCCAGCCGCGCCAGGATCTCCAGCCACGCCAGGATCCCCAGGCTCCCCAGGAGCCCCAGGCTTGCCAGGACCATCTGGAAACACAGGTACCGAAGGCACAACTGAACAGCCAAGTGGCGACCAAACACCGAAACCACAAGACCAGGACACACCAGTAGGACCCGAAGGTCCACAAGAAGCACCGGGTGCTCCAGGACTACCAGGGTCCCCAGGATCCCCAGCCGCGCCAGGATCTCCAGCCACGCCAGGATCCCCAGGCTCCCCAGGAGCCCCAGGCTTGCCAGGACCATCTGGAAACACAGGTACCGAAGGCACAACTGAACAGCCAAGTGGCGACCAAACACCGAAACCACAAGACCAGGACACACCAGTAGGACCCGAAGGTCCAAAAGGTGCACCGGGTGCTCCAGGACAACCAGGATCCCCAGGTTCCCCAGCCGCGCCAGGATCTCCAGCCACGCCAGGATCCCCAGGCTCCCCAGGAGCCCCAGGCTTGCCAGGACCATCTGGAAACACAGTTACCGAAGGCACAACTGAACAGCCAAGTGGCGACCAAACACCGAAACCACAAGACCAGGACACACCAGTAGGACCCGAAGGTCCACAAGAAGCACCGGGTGCTCCAGGACTACCAGGATCCCCAGGATCCCCAGCCGCGCCAGGATCTCCAGCCACGCCAGGATCCCCAGGCTCCCCAGGAGCCCCAGGCTTGCCAGGACCATCTGGAAACACAGGTACCGAAGGCACAACTGAACAGCCAAGTGGCGACCAAACACCGACACCACAAGACCAGGACACACCAGTAGGACCCGAAGGTCCACAAGAAGCACCGGGTGCTCCAGGACTACCAGGATCCCCAGGATCCCCAGCCGCGCCAGGATCTCCAGCCACGCCAGGATCCCTAGGCTCCCCAGGAGCCCCAGGCTTGCCAGGACCATCTGAAAACACAGTTACCGAAGGCACAACTGAACAGCCAAGTGGCGACCAAACACCGAAACCACAAGACCAGGACACACCAGTAGGACCCGAAGGTCCACAAGAAGCACCGGGTGCTCCAGGACTACCAGGATCCCCAGGATCCCCAGCCGCGCCAGGATCTCCAGCCACGCCAGGATCCCCAGGCTCCCCAGGAGCCCCAGGCTTGCCAGGACCATCTGGAAACACAGGTACCGAAGGCACAACTGAACAGCCAAGTGGCGACCAAACACCGAAACCACAAGACCAGGACACACCAGTAGGACCCGAAGGTCCAAAAGGTGCACCGGGTGCTCCAGGACTACCAGGATCCCCAGGATCCCCAGCCGCGCCAGGATCTCCAGCCACGCCAGGATCCCCAGGCTCCCCAGGAGCCCCAGGCTTGCCAGGACCATCTGGAAACACAGGTACCGAAGGCACAACTGAACAGCCAAGTGGCGACCAAACACCGAAACCACAAGACCAGGACACACCAGTAGGACCCGAAGGTCCAAAAGGTGCACCGGGTGCTCCAGGACAACCAGGATCCCCAGGTTCCCCAGCCGCGCCAGGATCTCCAGCCACGCCAGGATCCCCAGGCTCCCCAGGAGCCCCAGGCTTGCCAGGACCATCTGGAAACACAGTTACCGAAGGCACAACTGAACAGCCAAGTGGCGACCAAACACCGACACCACAAGACCAGGACACACCAGTAGGACCCGAAGGTCCACAAGAAGCACCGGGTGCTCCAGGACTACCAGGATCCCCAGGATCCCCAGCCACGCCAGGATCTCCAGCCACGCCAGGATCCCCAGGCTCCCCAGGAGCCCCAGGCTTGCCAGGACCATCTGGAAACACAGGTACCGAAGGCACAACTGAACAGCCAAGTGGCGACCAAACACCGAAACCACAAGACCAGGACACACCAGTAGGACCCGAAGGTCCAAAAGGTGCACCGGGTGCTCCAGGACTACCAGGATCCCCAGGATCCCCAGCCGCGCCAGGATCTCCAGCCACGCCAGGATCCCCAGGCTCCCCAGGAGCCCCAGGCTTGCCAGGACCATCTGGAAACACAGGTACCGAAGGCACAACTGAACAGCCAAGTGGCGACCAAACACCGAAACCACAAGACCAGGACACACCAGTAGGACCCGAAGGTCCAAAAGGTGCACCGGGTGCTCCAGGACAACCAGGATCCCCAGGTTCCCCAGCCGCACCAGGATCTCCAGCCACGCCAGGATCCCCAGGCTCCCCAGGAGCCCCAGGCTTGCCAGGACCATCTGGAAACACAGTTACCGAAGGCACAACTGAACAGCCAAGTGGCGACCAAACACCGACACCACAAGACCAGGACACACCAGTAGGACCCGAAGGTCCACAAGAAGCACCGGGTGCTCCAGGACTACCAGGATCCCCAGGATCCCCAGCCGCGCCAGGATCTCCAGCCACGCCAGGATCCCCAGGCTCCCCAGGAGCCCCAGGCTTGCCAGGACCATCTGGAAACACAGGTACCGAAGGCACAACTGAACAGCCAAGTGGCGACCAAACACCGAAACCACAAGACCAGGACACACCAGTAGGACCCAAAGGTCCACAAGAAGCACCGGGTGCTTCAGGACTACCAGGATCCCCAGGATCCCCAGCCGCGCCAGGATCTCCAGCCACGCCAGGATCCCCAGGCTCCCCAGGAGCCCCAGGCTTGCCAGGACCATCTGGAAACACAGGTACCGAAGGCACAACTGAACAGCCAAGTGGCGACCAAACACCGACACCACAAGACCAGGACACACCAGTAGGACCCGAAGGTCCACAAGAAGCACCGGGTGCTCCAGGACTACCAGGATCCCCAGGATCCCCAGCCGCGCCAGGATCTCCAGCCACGCCAGGATCCCCAGGCTCCCCAGGAGCCCCAGGCTTGCCAGGACCATCTGGAAACACAGTTACCGAAGGCACAACTGAACAGCCAAGTGGCGACCAAACACCGAAACCACAAGACCAGGACACACCAGTAGGACCCGAAGGTCCACAAGAAGCACCGGGTGCTCCAGGACTACCAGGATCCCCAGGATCCCCAGCCGCGCCAGGATCTCCAGCCACGCCAGGATCCCCAGGCTCCCCAGGAGCCCCAGGCTTGCCAGGACCATCTGGAAACACAGTTACCGAAGGCACAACTGAACAGCCAAGTGGCGACCAAACACCGACACCACAAGACCAGGACACACCAGTAGGACCCGAAGGTCCACAAGAAGCACCGGGTGCTCCAGGACTACCAGGATCCCCAGGATCCCCAGCCGCGCCAGGATCTCCAGCCACGCCAGGATCCCCAGGCTCCCCAGGAGCCCCAGGCTTGCCAGGACCATCTGGAAACACAGGTACCGAAGGCACAACTGAACAGCCAAGTGGCGACCAAACACCGAAACCACAAGACCAGGACACACCAGTAGGACCCGAAGGTCCACAAGAAGCACCGGGTGCTCCAGGACTACCAGGATCCCCAGGATCCCCAGCCGCGCCAGGATCTCCAGCCACGCCAGGATCCCCAGGCTCCCCAGGAGCCCCAGGCTTGCCAGGACCATCTGGAAACACAGGTACCGAAGGCACAACTGAACAGCCAAGTGGCGACCAAACACCGAAACCACAAGACCAGGACACACCAGTAGGACCCGAAGGTCCAAAAGGTGCACCGGGTGCTCCAGGACAACCAGGATCCCCAGGTTCCCCAGCCGCGCCAGGATCTCCAGCAACGCCAGGATCCCCAGGCTCCCCAGGAGCCCCAGGCTTGCCAGGACCATCTGGAAACACAGTTACCGAAGGCACAACTGAACAGCCAAGTGGCGACCAAACACCGACACCACAAGACCAGGACACACCAGTAGGACCCGAAGGTCCAAAAGGTGCACCGGGTGCTCCAGGAATACCAGGATCCCCAGGATCCCCAGCCGCGCCAGGATCTCCAGCCACGCCAGGATCCCCAGGCTCCCCAGGAGCCCCAGGCTTGCCAGGACCATCTGGAAACACAGGTACCGAAGGCACAACTGAACAGCCAAGTGGCGACCAAACACGGAAACCACAAGACCAGGACACACCAGTAGAACCCGAAGGTCCACAAGAGGCACCGGGTGCTCCAGGACTACCAGGATCCCCAGGATCCCCAGCCGCGCCAGGATCTCCAGCCACGCCAGGATCCCCAGGCTCCCCAGGAGCCCCAGGCTTGCCAGGACCATCTGGAAACACAGGTACCGAAGGCACAACTGAACAGCCAAGTGGCGACCAAACACCGAAACCACAAGACCAGGACACACCAGTAGGACCCGAAGGTCCAAAAGGTGCACCGGGTGCTCCAGGACAACCAGGATCCCCAGGTTCCCCAGCCGCGCCAGGATCTCCAGCCACGCCAGGATCCCCAGGCTCCCCAGGAGCCCCAGGCTTGCCAGGACCATCTGGAAACACAGTTACCGAAGGCACAACTGAACAGCCAAGTGGCGACCAAACACCGACACCACAAGACCAGAACACACCAGTAGGACCCGAAGGTCCACAAGAAGCACCTGGTGCTCCAGGACTACCAGGATCCCCAGGATCCCCAGCCGCGCCAGGATCTCCAGCCACGCCAGGATCCCCAGGCTCCCCAGGAGCCCCAGGCTTGCCAGGACCATCTGGAAACACAGGTACCGAAGGCACAACTGAACAGCCAAGTGGCGACCAAACACCGACACCACAAGACCAGGACACACCAGTAGGACCCGAAGGTCCACAAGAAGCACCGGGTGCTCCAGGACAACCAGGATCCCCAGGTTCCCCAGCCGCGCCAGGATCTCCAGCCACGCCAGGATCCCCAGGCTCCCCAGGAGCCCCAGGCTTGCCAGGACCATCTGGAAACACAGTTACCGAAGGCACAACTGAACAGCCAAGTGGCGACCAAACACCGAAACCACAAGACCAGGACACACCAGTAGGACCCGAAGGTCCACAAGAAGCACCGGGTGCTCCAGGACTACCAGGATCCCCAGGATCCCCAGCCGCGCCAGGATCTCCAGCCACGCCAGGATCCCCAGGCTCCCCAGGAGCCCCAGGCTTGCCAGGACCATCTGGACACACAGTTACCGAAGGCACAACTGAACAGCCAAGTGGCGACCAAACACCGAAACCACAAGACCAGGACACACCAGTAGGACCCGAAGGTCCACTAGAAGCACCGGGTGCTCCAGGACTACCAGGATCCCCAGGATCCCCAGCCGCGCCAGGATCTCCGGCCACGCCAGGATCCCCAGGCTCCCCAGGAGCCCCAGGCTTGCCAGGACCATCTGGAAACACAGGTACCGAAGGCACAACTGAACAGCCAAGTGGCGACCAAACACCGAAACCACAAGACCAGGACACACCAGTAGGACCCGAAGGTCCAAAAGGTGCACCGGGTGCTCCAGGACTACCAGGATCCCCAGGATCCCCAGCTGCGCCAGGATCTCCAGCCACGCCAGGATCCCCAGGCTCCCCAGGAGCCCCAGGCTTGCCAGGACCATCTGGAAACACAGGTACCGAAGGCACAACTGAACAGCCAAGTGGCGACCAAACACCGACACCACAAGACCAGGACACACCAGTAGGACCCGAAGGTCCACAAGAAGCACCGGGTGCTCCAGGACTACCAGGATCCCCAGGATCCCCAGCCGCGCCAGGATCTCCAGCCACGCCAGGATCCCCAGGCTCCCCAGGAGCCCCAGGCTTGCCAGGACCATCTGGAAACACAGTTACCGAAGGCACAACTGAAAAGCCAAGTGGCGACCAAACACCGAAACCACAAGACCAGGACACACCAGTAGGACCCGAAGGTCCACAAGAAGCACCGGGTGCTCCAGGACTACCAGGATCCCCAGGATCCCCAGCCGCGCCAGGATCTCCAGCCACGCCAGGATCCCCAGGCTCCCCAGGAGCCCCAGGCTTGCCAGGACCATCTGGAAACACAGGTACCGAAGGCACAACTGAACAGCCAAGTGGCGACCAAACACCGAAACCACAAGACCAGGACACACCAGTAGGACCCGAAGGTCCAAAAGGTGCACCGGGTGCTCCAGGACAACCAGGATCCCCAGGTTCCCCAGCCGCGCCAGGATCTCCAGCCACGCCAGGATCCCCAGGCTCCCCAGGAGCCCCAGGCTTGCCAGGACCATCTGGAAACACAGGTACCGAAGGCACAACTGAACAGCCAAGTGGCGACCAAACACCGAAACCACAAGACCAGGACACACCAGTAGGACCCGAAGGTCCAAAAGGTGCACCGGGTGCTCCAGGACTACCAGGATCCCCAGGTTCCCCAGCCGCGCCAGGATCTCCAGCCACGCCAGGATTCCCAGGCTCCCCAGGAGCCCCAGGCTTGCCAGGACCATCTGGAAACACAGGTACCGAAGGCACAACTGAACAGCCAAGTGGCGACCAAACACCGAAACCACAAGACCAGGACACACCAGTAGGACCCGAAGGTCCAAAAGGTGCACCGGGTGCTCCAGGACTACCAGGATCCCCAGGTTCCCCAGCCGCGCCAGGATCTCCAGCCACGCCAGGATCCCCAGGCTCCCCAGGAGCCCCAGGCTTGTCAGGACCATCTGGAAACACAGGTACCGAAGGCACAACTGAACAGCCAAGTGGCGACCAAACACCGAAACCACAAGACCAGGACACACCAGTAGGACCCGAAGGTCCAAAAGGTGCACCGGGTGCTCCAGGACAACCAGGATCCCCAGGTTCCCCAGCCGCGCCAGGATCTCCAGCCACGCCAGGATCCCCAGGCTCCCCAGGAGCCCCAGGCTTGCCAGGACCATCTGGAAACACAGTTACCGAAGGCACAACTGAACAGCCAAGTGGCGACCAAACACCGACACCACAAGACCAGGACACACCAGTAGGACCCGAAGGTCCACAAGAAGCACCGGGTGCTCCAGGACTACCAGGATCCCCAGGATCCCCAGCCGCGCCAGGATCTCCAGCCACGCCAGGATCCCCAGGCTCCCCAGGAGCCCCAGGCTTGCCAGGACCATCTGGAAACACAGGTACCGAAGGCACAACTGAACAGGCAAGTGGCGACCAAACACCGAAACCACAAGACCAGGACACACCAGTAGGACCCGAAGGTCCACAAGAAGCACCGGGTGCTCCAGGACTACCAGGATCCCCAGGATCCTCAGCCTTGCCAGGATCTCCAGCCACGCCAGGATCCCCAGGCTCCCCAGGAGCCCCAGGCTTGCCAGGACCATCTGGAAACACAGGTACCGAAGGCACAACTGAACAGCCAAGTGGCGACCAAACACCGACACCACAAGACCAGGACACACCAGTAGGACCCGAAGGTCCACAAGAAGCACCGGGTGCTCCAGGACTACCAGGATCCCCAGGATCCCCAGCCGCGCCAGGATCTCCAGCCACGCCAGGATCCCCAGGCTCCCCAGGAGCCCCAGGCTTGCCAGGACCATCTGGAAACACAGGTACCGAAGGCACAACTGAACAGCCAAGTGGCGACCAAACACCGAAACCACAAGACCAGGACACACCAGTAGGACCCGAAGGTCCACAAGAAGCACCGGGTGCTCCAGGACTACCAGGATCCCCAGGATCCCCAGCCGCGCCAGGATCTCCAGCCACGCCAGGATCCCCAGGCTCCCCAGGAGCCCCAGGCTTGCCAGGACCATCTGGAAACACAGGTACCGAAGGCACAACTGAACAGCCAAGTGGCGACCAAACACCGAAACCACAAGACCAGGACACACCAGTAGGACCCGAAGGTCCAAAAGGTGCACCGGGTGCTCCAGGACTACCAGGATCCCCAGGTTCCCCAGCCGCGCCAGGATCTCCAGCCACGCCAGGATCCCCAGGCTCCCCAGGAGCCCCAGGCTTGCCAGGACCATCTGGAAACACAGGTACCGAAGGCACAACTGAACAGCCAAGTGGCGACCAAACACCGAAACCACAAGACCAGGACACACCAGTAGGACCCGAAGGTCCAAAAGGTGCACCGGGTGCTCCAGGACAACCAGGATCCCCAGGTTCCCCAGCCGCGCCAGGATCTCCAGCCACGCCAGGATCCCCAGGCTCCCCAGGAGCCCCAGGCTTGCCAGGACCATCTGGAAACACAGGTACCGAAGGCACAACTGAACAGCCAAGTGGCGACCAAACACCGACACCACAAGACCAGGACACACCAGTAGGACCCGAAGGTCCACAAGAAGCACCGGGTGCTCCAGGACTACCAGGATCCCCAGGATCCCCAGCCATGCCAGGATCTCCAGCCACGCCAGGATCCCCAGGCTCCCCAGGAGCCCCAGGCTTCCCAGGACCATCTAGAAACACAGGTACCGAAGGCACAACTGAACAGCCAAGTGGCGACCAAACACCGAAACCACAAGACCAGGACACACCAGTAGGACCCGAAGGTCCAAAAGGTGCACCGGGTGCTCCAGGACTACCAGGATCCCCAGGTTCCCCAGCCGCGCCAGGATCTCCAGCCACGCCAGGATCCCCAGGCTCCCCAGGAGCCCCAGGCTTGCCAGGACCATCTGGAAACACAGGTACCGAAGGCACAACTGAACAGCCAAGTGGCGACCAAACACCGAAACCACAAAACCAGGACACACCAGTAGGACCCGAAGGTTCAAAAGGTGCACCGGGTGCTCCAGGACAACCAGGATCCCCAGGTTCCCCAGCCGCGCCAGGATCTCCAGCCACGCCAGGATCCCCAGGCTCCCCAGGAGCCCCAGGCTTGCCAGGACCATCTGGAAACACAGTTACCGAAGGCACAACTGAACAGCCAAGTGGCGACCAAACACCGACACCACAAGACCAGGACACACCAGTAGGACCCGAAGGTCCACAAGAAGCACCGGGTGCTCCAGGACTACCAGGATCCCCAGGATCCCCAGCCGCGCCAGGATCTCCAGCCACGCCAGGATCCCCAGGCTCCCCAGGAGCCCCAGGTTTGCCAGGACCATCTGGAAACACAGGTACCGAAGGCACAACTGAACAGCCAAGTGGCGACCAAACACCGAAACTACAAGACCAGGACACACCAGTAGGACCCAAAGGTCCAAAAGGTGCACCGGGTGCTCCAGGACTACCAGGATCCCCAGGTTCCCCAGCCGCGCCAGGATCTCCAGCCACGCCAGGATCCCCAGGCTCCCCAGGAGCCCCAGGCTTGCCAGGACCATCTGGAAACACAGTTACCGAAGGCACAACTGAACAGCCAAGTGGCGACCAAACACCGACACCACAAGACCAGGACACACCAGTAGGACCCGAAGGTCCACAAGAAGCACCGGGTGCTCCAGGACTACCAGGATCCCCAGGATCCCCAGCCGCGCCAGGATCTCCAGCCACGCCAGGATCCCCAGGCTCCCCAGGAGCCCCAGGCTTGCCAGGACCATCTGGAAACACAGGTACCGAAGGCACAACTGAACAGCCAAGTGGCGACCAAACACCGAAACCACAAGACCAGGACACACCAGTAGGACCCGAAGGTCCACAAGAAGCACCGGGTGCTCCAGGACTACCAGGATCCCCAGGATCCCCAGCCGCGCCAGGATCTCCAGCCACGCCAGGATCCCCAGGCTCTCCAGGAGCCCCAGGCTTGCCAGGACCATCTGGAAACACAGGTACCGAAGGCACAACTGAACAGCCAAGTGGCAACCAAACACCGAAACCACAAGACCAGGACACACCAGTAGGACCCGAAGGTCCACAAGAAGCACCGGGTGCTCCAGGACTACCAGGATCCCCAGGATCCCCAGCCGCGCCAGGATCTCCAGCCACGCCAGGATCCCCAGGCTCCCCAGGAGCCCCAGGCTTGCCAGGACCATCTGGAAACACAGGTACCGAAGGCACAACTGAACAGCCAAGTGGCGACCAAACACCGAAACCACAAGACCAGGACACACCAGTAGGACCCGAAGGTCCACAAGAAGCACCGGGTGCTCCAGGACTACCAGGATCCCCAGGATCCCCAGCCGCGCCAGGATCTCCAGCCACGCCAGGATCCCCAGGCTCCCCAGGAGCCCCAGGCTTGCCAGGACCATCTGGAAACACAGGTACCGAAGGCACAACTGAACAGCCAAGTGGCGACCAAACACCGAAACCACAAGACCAGGACACACCAGTAGGACCCGAAGGTCCAAAAGGTGCACCGGGTGCTCCAGGACTACCAGGATCCCCAGGTTCCCCAGCCGCGCCAGGATCTCCAGCCACGCCAGGATCCCCAGGCTCCCCAGGATCCCCAGGCTTGCCAGGACCATCTGGAAACACAGGTACCGAAGGCACAACTGAACAGCCAAGTGGCGACCAAACACCGAAACCACAAGACCAGGACACACCAGTAGGACCCGAAGGTCCACAAGAAGCACCGGGTGCTCCAGGAGTACCAGGATCCCCAGGATCCCCAGCCGCGCCAGGATCTCCAGCCACGCCAGGATCCCCAGGCTCCCCAGGAGCCCCAGGCTTGCCAGGACCATCTGGAAACACAGGTACCGAAGGCACAACTGAACAGCCAAGTGGCGACCAAACACCGACACCACAAGACCAGGACACACCAGTAGGACCCGAAGGTCCAAAAGGTGCACCGGGTGCTCCAGGACTACCAGGATCCCCAGGATCCCCAGCCGCGCCAGGATCTCCAGCCACGCCAGGATCCCCAGGCTCCCCAGGAGCCCCAGGCTTGCCAGGACCATCTGGAAACACAGGTACCGAAGGCACATTTGAACAGCCAAGTGGCGACCAAACACCGAAACCACAAGACCAGGACACACCAGTAGGACCCGAAGGTCCACAAGAAGCACCGGGTGCTCCAGGACTACCAGGATCCCCAGGATCCCCAGCCGTGCCAGGATCTCCAGCCACGCCAGGATCCCCAGGCTCCCCAGGAGCCCCAGGCTTGCCAGGACCATCTGGAAACACAGGTACCGAAGGCACAACTGAACAGCCAAGTGGCGACCAAACACCGACACCACAAGACCAGGACACACCAGTAGGACCCGAAGGTCCACAAGAAGCACCGGGTGCTCCAGGACTACCAGGATCCCCAGGATCCCCAGCCGCGCCAGGATCTCCAGCCACGCCAGGATCCCCAGGCTCCCCAGGAGCCCCAGGCTTGCCAGGACCATCTGGAAACACAGTTACCGAAGGCACAACTGAACAGCCAAGTGGCGACCAAACACCGAAACCACAAGACCAGGACACACCAGTAGGACCCGAAGGTCCACAAGAAGCACCGGGTGCTCCAGGACTACCAGGATCCCCAGGATCCCCAGCCGCGCCAGGATCTCCAGCCACGCCAGGATCCCCAGGCTCCCCAGGAGCCCCAGGCTTGCCAGGACCATCTGGAAACACAGGTACCGAAGGCACAACTGAACAGCCAAGTGGCGACCAAACACCGAAACCACAAGACCAGGACACACCAGTAGGACCCGAAGGTCCAAAAGGTGCACCGGGTGCTCCAGGACAACCAGGATCCCCAGGTTCCCCAGCCGCGCCAGGATCTCCAGCCACGCCAGGATCCCCAGGCTCCCCAGGAGCCCCAGGCTTGCCAGGACCATCTGGAAACACAGGTACCGAAGGCACAACTGAACAGCCTAGTGGCGACCAAACACCAAAACCACAAGACCAGGACACACCAGTAGGACCCGAAGGTCCACAAGAAGCACCGGGTGCTCCAGGACAACCAGGATCCCTAGGTTCCCCAGCCGCGCCAGGATCTCCAGCCACGCCAGGATCCCCAGGCTCTCCAGGATTCCCAGGCTTGCCAGGACCATCTGGAAACACAGGTACCGAAGGCACAACTGAACAGCCAAGTGGCGACCAAACACCGAAACCACAAGACCAGGACACACCAGTAGGACCCGAAGGTCCACAAGGTGCACTGGGTGCTCCAGGACTACCAGGATCCCCAGCCGCGCCAGGATCTCCAGCCACGCCAGGATCCCCAGGAGCCCCAGGCTTGCCAGGACCATCTGGAAACACAGGTACCGAAGGCACAACTGAACAGCCAAGTGGCGACCAAACACCGAAACCACAAGACCAGGACACACCAGTAGGACCCGAAGGTCCACAAGGTGCATCGGGTGCTCCAGGACTACCAGGATCCCCAGGATCCCCAGCCGCGCCAGGATCTCCAGCCACGCCAGGATCCCCAGGCTCCCCAGGAGCCCCAGGCTTGCCAGGACCATCTGGAAACACAGGTACCGAAGGCACAACTGAACAGCCAAGTGGCGACCAAACACCGAAACCACAAGACCAGGACACACCAGTAGGACCCGAAGGTCCAAAAGGTGCACCGGGTGCTCCAGGACAACCAGGATCCCCAGGTTCCCCAGCCGCACCAGGATCTCCAGCCACGCCAGGATCCCCAGGCTCCCCAGGAGCCCCAGGCTTGCCAGGACCATCTGGAAACACAGTTACCGAAGGCACAACTGAACAGCCAAGTGGCGACCAAACACCGACACCACAAGACCAGGACACACCAGTAGGACCCGAAGGTCCACAAGAAGCACCGGGTGCTCCAGGACTACCAGGATCCCCAGGATCCCCAGCCGCGCCAGGATCTCCAGCCACGCCAGGATCCCCAGGCTCCCCAGGAGCCCCAGGCTTGCCAGGACCATCTGGAAACACAGTTACCGAAGGCACAACTGAACAGCCAAGTGGCGACCAATCACCGAAACCACAAGACCAGGACACACCAGTAGGACCCGAAGGTCCACAAGGTGCACCGGTTGCTCCAGGACAACCAGGATCCCCAGGGTCCCCAGCTGCGCCAGGATCCCCAGCCACGCCAGGATCTCCAGCCGCGCCAGGATCCCCAGGCCAGCCAGGAACTTCAGGACAACCAGGAAGCCCAAGCCAACCAGGACGCAAGGGTCGTTATGACTTGAATAAACCACGAACAGGTAAGTTATTTTAATTTGTCATCACTTACGTATATTTTTTATTAGAAAATGCATTATTAATTTTAAAGCACAATTTAATTAGAAAACGAAAAAAATCGGAAAATTTTTCTGAAGATTGTAATGGAAAAATATTCAGTACCTAATTAATGTTACAAATATTTACTTTACCCCGTCACATACGGGATTTAATACGATGACTTATAGGACTTTATTTGTCCTGCGTCTTTTTTAAAGAAAGAATAATTTTTCCGAAAAAAGAAAGAGCAATTAATCTTCCAGGTAATTTTTTGCTAAGTTTTGCATCATGAAATGAGTGACATTTGAAAATTAAATTAAAACACATTTTCTTTTCCAGATCTACTCTCCGCTTTGGAGACCGACATCAACTTACATACTTTGGTTGTGCAAGATAAGAACGGCCGTGGCCGGTGCTACTGCTCTTGTGACAATAACAGCAAACCTTCCTTCATCACAGTTGACCCCAAAACCTTATTTTAGAAGCAAATCTGTAGTTTTTCACTGTTAAGTTACATAAATACTTAAGTTCTTTGATCCATAGTAAAAAAGTTGAGATGAGTTTCCTATGTATTGTACAACGATATCACAGTTACATTATAATGTCTATGTAGGTAATGCAATAAAAAATAATATAAAAATATCGTTTTTATTTGGCCTCTTCATTTTTTTTGGATTGTATTTGATCGAGCGACAAAAAATGAGAAATTTGCGTTCTCAGATAAAATAAATTAGCTTTCACACTTATATAGTTGGTTGGTTGGTTTAAAGCAGTATTTCCCAGAGTGGGCGCTGGAGGCCTAGACTAACTAGAATTGTCTAACTAGAATTTGACACTGTGTTTAAGGCCAAGACGCTAAAGGTTAATGACTCCTTGAAGTTTAGTGATTGGGCGACAGTGGGAATTCACAAAAGCAGAGAATGGCTGTATGATCTTTATGGTGAGAAAGCATATAACAATTCTGAAACTTTTGTAAATTATGTTAGAGCTTATTCTAAAACTTTTAAGCGTGTATGTAAAGCGGCGAAAGCTATGTTTGTTAGAAATAAAATTAAAAAGAGTAATAATATCATTAAGACTTCCTGGAAAATTATTAATTGTGAGACGGGAAGGGTTAAGTCTCGCAACTTCGATTTTAAACTCATTATAAATGACAAAATTTTAACTTCAGATGTTGCTGTTGCTTCAGAATTTGAAAGATTTTTTACTGACATTCCCGTCTCTACTACTCAGTCACTAGACTCATCTCCCGCTCTCGCTGAATCATTGCTCAAACAGAATGTAGACGAAAGTAAGGTTCCTTTCAGTTTTTCACATGGTAGAATTGTCGACATTCTTAAAACTTTTAAGATGTTAAATATAAAAAAGGCTGCGGACCTTGATGGTCTTTCAGTAAAGGTGATATACTCCATAATAGATTGTATTGCTCCACACCTAGCGTTTATTTTTAATAAATGTGTTGATGATGGTGTGTTTCCTGATTTGATGAAACATAGTAAAGTAATTCCTCTATTTAAAGCTGGTAGTACATCAGACCCCACCAACTTTAGACCAATTTCAATACTACCAGCCCTTAGCAAGATATTTGAAAAAATTATCCTTAATCAAATAACCACTCATTTCTACGCTAACAACCTTATGAATATAAATCAATTTGGATTCACACGGGGTCGCTCTACAACCGATGCTGGTATTGAGCTCATTCGTCATATTTTTGCGGCCTGGGAGGACTCGCAGGATGCTCTTGGAGTCTTCTGTGATTTATCCAAGGCTTTCGATTGTGTTCATTATGAAACTCTGATCAGAAAATTACATCATTATGGCATAAGAGGAGACGCACTTAGGCTTCTGGAATCTTACCTGAGTAATAGGATCCAGAAGGTTGAGGTTAACGGCACTAGGTCACCTGGGTCCGCAGTCTGTATGGGCGTCCCACAGGGTTCAATCCTAGGACCATTCCTGTTTCTCGTTTACATTAATGACTTATCATCTCTTGTTACAGACGCCCATGAGATCGTACTATTTGCAGATGACACATCACTCATATTTAAAGTGAAGAGGTACGACTCTGATTATGACGATGTGAATACTGCGATCTCAAAGGTAGTTGAATGGTTTACTGTAAAGAACCTTCTTTTGAACGAGAAAAAAACCAAATGTGTTAAATTTACCTTGCCCAATGTTAAACAGGTTAATACCAATGTACAGGTTAGGAATGAAAAACTGGGCATTGTGGAATCTACTGTATTCTTAGGAATAACTCTTGATGCAAAGCTTCAATGGGGTCCTCATATTGATAAGTTAGTGAGCAGACTCAGTTCAGCAGCCTACGCAGTTAAAAAAATCCGTCAATTATCGGACGTTGAAACCGCGAGAACCGTATATTTCAGTTACTTCCACAGCCTAATGTCATATGGCATTTTACTGTGGGATAATACTGCGGATATCAATAAGATCTTTGTTCTGCAAAAAAGGGCTGTTCGCGCGATTTATCAAATGAGACCTAGAATGTCTCTTAGACAAATGTTCAAAGAAATAGATATTTTGACTTTTGCATCCCAATATATATGTAACAATCTTTTATATGTGAAGAAAAATGAACATTTGTTTAAGAAAAATAGCGATAGGCACAATGTTAATACAAGGACCAAGCATAAACTGGATGTACTAGACAGTCGTCTCCACAAGGTCACGAACTCTTTTATGGGTCAATGTATACGTTTCTATAATAAGATTCCCATGTGTATTCAAAATTTACCTTTGGATAAATTTAAGACAGTGGTTAAACAAAAACTTTGCAAAAAGGGCTATTACAAAATTTCTGATTGTCTATCAGACAGGCAGCCATGGGAATGAACTGCTCAGCTCTAGAGTTATTTCAGATTTAGTTAAAATTAGTAAATAAGAAAATTTGTAATGCGATTTAAAAGAGCAACCTCAGAGTTTCTTGCCTGTTCTTCTCTGAGGAAGACTGCACCTTTGCGAATAGGCGTAGAGTCAGAAGGATCAGAGGTACGAATGCGTATGTATGTATTTAAATCGTTTAATGTATGTTTGTATGTATTTCATTGTAATCTTGACTTGTTTTAAGTGACATCCTGAATGTCCTATAAAATAAAGATTTTTCTATTCTATTCTATTCTAGAGGCCTAGAGGCGGGCAATAAGAGGCCCAGAAAAATTGGGGGGCGCTGATGTGATTTCAGGGGCGATGGTCGATTTGTAACTTCAGCTACTTCATATTTTAAAATTTTCTGAAATTAAAATCCTCCTATTTAGAGCGGGACCCAAGGAGAATAAAATTCATTTCCGTGGGACTTACCTCCGCCATACGAACTACTGGTATGTACTTATTCGGCATATTTTCCTGAACACAAAAGTGCAGTAGTCACTTTCTAAGGGTATGGAGGGGGTAGTTATATGACGTAACAAAGATGTCGGCCGGGCCTATTTTATTTACGTAATATTTAGATAACTACTGGGCAGATTTACTTAGATAAACCCAGTAACAAAATAAATATTTTCAAAAAATGACATTTTGTAAAATTGTACTTTTGTTACTGTGTGAAAAGAACAGAAAAAGGTAGGATTACGGTAATAAAAATAGCTACACTTATCAGCATTCTAATGAACCTAAAAACTTTTAAATCGAGCTATAAACAACGGAACTGCAGTCGTCTAAGCTAAGTGAGCTTGGGTAGCGCCGAATTGACTACGGTACTTAGATTTTGGTACGAATAATCTTGAAAATAACGTGACAAAACGGGTAGAATCACAGCAAAACGAAAAAGTATTATGAACAGGCATCATTGTTATTCTCGTAACAAAAATAACGCTTCATATCGTATCGAAATAAAACTCTTCATACTTGCACGTACTTGCGTTATATTTCAAAACAAAGGAATCAATGGTACTGGTCTGTACTGATGGACATGAGAGTGTAAACGTAAGCACTCGAGACAGAGGCAGGTCGCTGACGTGTGAGAGTGTATTTTTTACATCGGCAACACTGAGATTTATTCTGAGGAATCCCTGCACCGTGCTGCGCCGTGAACTTTGGCACTTGTCGCTTCATTCATTTGAAATCATTAGGTTGTATAACACTGTTAGTACCAATAGCTGCGAAATGGCGCTGCTATCGCCTTTTAAAACTAAAAAAAATAGTTGATGTTTGATAAGGGTTCTTTTAAAAATGTACTTTAGCTTCATGAGGAGCCCTAAATTTTGCTAGTTTAAAAGCATTAATAAAGCTTTTTTATTTGAATTTTTGGCCCATTTTAATAAATCATTCAATTGTCCGCAAAATCAAAGGGTCACCTAATTTTTTTCAAATAACTAAAAAACTACACATGCTAGCTCTTTGAATTAAAAATAATCTAAAAGTAATTTTAATGACTCTTAAAATAAACCACAGCTTATTAAAAATAACCTTTTAATTATTTGAAAATGAAAAGATAACAAAAAGTAGGGAACTTCTTTCGAACAAAATAATTTACTTTTTTATTTTTTTTATAAAAAGATTTAGCCACCCACTTAAATTTAGTACCTTGTGTTTCTTCTTAAGATTTGTATGCGATCAGGCATACTAAAAACCAAGTTCCTCAAGCGGTATTGAGGTATATTCTACCACTCTTCAATAAGGGCCTGTTTTAAGGCTACAAGTGACAGAGGTGGTGGGTTTCGCTTCCTGACTAGCCTTCCGAGCTCGTCCCTTGCATGCTCTATTGGATTCATGTCAGGACTCCTCGCTGGCCAGGCTATGAGATCGATACCGACTTCTTAAATGTATCGTCTCACAGATAATGCTGTATGAGGGCGAGCATTATCGTGCATAAGAAGTGAATTATCACCCATATTTGTAAGGAACGGACCTGCATGTTCATTCAGGATTTCCATTATGAACCTTTCCGCAGTTAGGTTGCCATTTTCAATGAAAACAAGGTCTGGCCCAGACGTGGAGGGACCCGCTGCCATAGGAGACCGTTTCCTTAAAACATGCTTGAACAAAACGTTCTCCAGGACGTCGATACACCCTGTCCCTTCTATCGTTGACGTATAACGCAAATCTCGATTCGTACACTTGCCCAATCTTCTTCGATCCAAGTAGCGTGTTCCGTCGCAAAAGGCAATCTTGCAATTTTATGATGATTTTCGAGTTTCGGACCCCGGGCTGGTCTATATGGTTTTAGGTTAGATTTTGCTAGGCGTCTTCTTACTGTATCATCACCAATATAATCTGTCCTGGTCTGTAACAGATGGTGTTGGATCGCAACTGCTGTTAGATGTCGATTCCGTAGTGAAATCGTGACGATAAAGTGATCTTCTCTGGCTGTTGTACACCTTGGACGACCGTTTCCTGGTCTTCTTAGATGTTGTCCAGTTTCTACATATCTTCTCAGCACTCTTTGGACCGTGGAAAGCGTCACACCCACACCTCTGTTTCTGGCCACTCTGCGCTGGCTCAGTCCAAGCTCTAGCATGGTGATTTCTGGTGCATTCTTCTAAGCTGAGAGGCATGATTTTATGCAAAATATTCGAACTGAATAATGAAAAATCATTTTCAAGCCCAATATTTATACATAATTCAAAACAAAGTCAAAAAAGTCAAATTTGAAAAAAGGAATCGCAAATATGAAATGAAACGTTTTTATTTCGTAAGTATTTCATAATGCACTTTCAGGATAAAATGTGAAAAAAAAGATTGCATGTAGTCCGCATATCTTCTCTCAGTTTCATTTCATAAGTGTAAGGTTTCGTTACATATTTTAGCAATTTTTGCACTTTTTAAAATATTTTTAAATGTTTAACTTAAGTTAAATAGTTCGATGAATGACTTTTTCCGGTACAACTACTGCTACACAAAACAGTAGCTAGTGGCTAACTTCATGCGAAATTCAATAAAAAATAAGTTTAAAAACTAAAACCCGACTACTGAAGAATCGCGCTCTAAAAAGTATGAAACAAGAAAATTCTCGTATCTGAAATATTTATGAAAACTTTTAAATACTTATCGTCTATTTAATAAACACTATACATGTTATATAATTTAACGTATTAAATACATATTCATAGTGACGTTCGGAGGAGAGCCGTGGTCGTATGCCACTTTGTCTTAATACGATCGCTTTACTACCTGTTAAAAAGGTGGCATGCGACCACGGCTCTCCTCCGAACGTCACTATGAATATGTATTTAATACGTTAAATTATATAACATGTATAGTGTTTATTAAATAGACGATAAGTATTTAAAAGTTTTCATAAATATTTCAGATACGAGAATTTTCTTGTTTCATACTTTTTAGAGCGCGATTCTTCAGTAGTCGGGTTTTAGTTTTTAAACTTATTTTTTATTTAAATTATTTTGGGGTTGTTCGTTGGTGAACAGCTAAGAAAACAGAAAATATAAATACTGAAATATTACACGTATTTTTAAAGCTAACGATCCGCCCCAGTTTTACGAGTTGGCAGAATCATGCGCGTTGGCAGAAATACGTTTTGGAGGGATACGAACCCAGCCGCGACCATGACTGTCGTTTTCGTATCTTCAACAAAACAAATTTGAAAATATAAACTTTGAAATAGGTTGGCTCACTACTTGGGGCTGTGTTTAATCTGGACTGGGATCCGGCAGAAAATAATGAGTGTCGTTGCGCGAGCGAAGCGAGCGGCAAATTTTTTCGTAAATAAAGGGAATACGAAGTTAAATCCTAATCCCGCAATAGTATAGGAGCTTTATGAAGATAGAGTTTGAACTAAGTATAATATAAATACTGAAACCGTTCCAGAGCCTAGGATGTCCCCCTTACATCGTAGGGATGCTCCAGGCTTTGCTCTACGCGGAGTTCGGCCTGCGGCCTTGCATCACTTATCTTTGTCTGGTAGACATCTTAGACTAGGGGGACGCTCCGGGCTTCGCCCTACGCAAAGCTCGGCCTTCGGCCTCGCCTCACATATCTTTGTTTGGTGGACGTCTTGGATTGGGGGTAAGCTCCGGGCTTCGCACTACGCGTAGCTCGGCCTGCGGCCTCGCATCACTTATCTTTGTCTGGTAGATGTCTTAGATTGGGGGGACGCTCCGGGCTTCGCCCTTCGCGGAGCTCGGCCTGCGGCCTCGCATCACTAATCTTTGTTTGTTGGTTATCTAAGATTGGGAGGACGCTTTGGGCTTCGCCCTACGCGTATCTCGGCCTGCGGCCATTACTATTCTTTGTTTGGTGAACGTCTTAGATTGGGGGGACGCTCCGGGCTGCGCACTATGCGGAGCTCGGCCTGCGGCCTCGCATCACATATCTTTGTTTGGTGGACGTCTTGGATTGGGGGGACGCTCCGGGCTTTGCCCTACGCGGAGCTCAGCCTGCGGCCTCGCATCACTTATCTTTGTCTGGTAGATATCTTAGACTGGGGGGACGCTCCGGGCTTCGCCCTACGCGGAGCTCGGCCTTCGGCCTCGCATCATATATCTTTGTTTGGTGGACGTCTTTGATTTAGGGGGCTCACCGGACTTTTTTAAAAAAAAAAACACTATTTTTTTCATTTCATATAAGTATATGAACTCCTGCTTGATTCGATCACTATACAGCCGAGTAATCACTAAATAAAGACAACAGTGTGCGATGGTGAACTTTATATCCGGTGCATCCAAGCAAATCCGCAAGAAACAGCTTACAATACATATACTTTTGAAATGCACTAATGAAGCCCTTTCATTTGATACCCAACAAAGTACCATCAAAAACAATTTTTTTTTAGTTCATGACTTTATGTCATCTAGAGGGCGCTCTAATCAATTTAATGTGACGTCTTATAGCCTATAACCAGCGGACAATCAAAACGCGTCCAACAATACCTCATTTGTCAATTTGAGACGAATAGTTTAGAAGTTATGATGGAACAGATGAACATACATACATACATACATACATACATACAAACATACATACATACATACATACCGGTCAACCACATAACCCTCCTTTTTGCTTCGCCGTAGTCGGGTAAAAAGGGAAGGGAAGTTTGGCTGACGTGGACATTCGTTGCCTGGCAGTTGAAGAGAGTAGTCGTGTCCTTAGAAAGTGTAGTTTACGGAAGTGTCCGTTAAAATAGTGAGATCTAAAATATAATTAAATTGTACATTACCATGAAGTGGAAATATACGTTTAAAGAGGACTGGTGTTTCCTTTGGATTGATGCACGTTTCTACAACTCAGAAGCGGGGATGGACGACGCATAAACGCGTAAGTAACACGCCTTAATTGTTTTAAAGGAAACCCTTTTGATGTAGATATTTCATGATTAATTAGATACAACGGCAATAACCGACCTATCATAAAAGGGAATCGTTATGAAGGTTAACTATTTTTAGTTATTTTAAAATTCTATATTTTGGCAGAGCTATTTTTACAGCTATTATGTGCAATTGGTAGAATAGTCCTTCTTTTACATAGAATTACGTCATCGATGTCTTAAGATACCGACTCGGTACCTGGGAATTCATTTATACACTTATAAATGTACTTTTTTTGAACAATAATTGTGAGTGCTTTGAATTTTTCTCTCTACCTACATTCAATCTATGATCGAGAACAAAACTGTAACCGACGGAATCAAATATGGTGGCACCGGATTACTCGAACTGTGTGTAGGGGTTTCATAAAGGGGGCTCTAAATTTGATTATTTTTGCGCTAGGAGCAGCTGTTTTAAAGATATGACTACTTTTCTGAATTCCTTATATATTTCGATTGTTTTTTTTCTAGTTTGAATTTTGTTTGTTTGTTCTACATTGAATACATTCGTAACGTAAATGTAATTTTATAAGCAGTTAGAATGGAGGTTTGCGTTTTGGTTTTTTTTGTGAGTTTCAGAACGTGGCAGGCAGCAGGGAGCACGCGCGGCTCCTGCCGCAGTTTGGGTGCTCGCAGCCGCGGTCGCAGCCGCTGCCTGCGGGAGCGGGTACACCGGCTGGAACGGGGTCTGGAGAGGGTGCGAGATGGCGGGCATCGGAGGCAGCGGAGCGGGCGGCGTGGTCAGCGGAGCGAGCGGCGTGGTTAGCGGAGCGAGCGGCGTGGTCGGCGGAGCGAGCGGTGTGGTCGGTGGAGCGAGCAGCTTGGTCAACGGAGCGAGCAGCGTGGTCAACGGAGCGAGCAGCGTGGTCAACGGAGCGAGCAGCGCGGTCTAAGCAGCGATGGCGCTAGGCTGGAGGGACGCAACGCTATCGGATGGATAACTTGTTGGATAAATCAGTTAGATATCCGAATAGTTAATCGGATAAGGAAATGGATAGATATTTTGATAAATAAATAGCTATAAGTGTACCTATTTGAGTATCAAGTAGTTTATGACCTTTTGCAATTTAATTCCAAAAATATATACTTTTTCTTACGTTGTATATTCACAAACAAAATTATCATTAACAGCTAGTCACCTAATCATAATTATGGTTGGATATGTCAGTATTTGTTTTGTAAATTGAGTTAAAAATTTTGGTTGGATTAGATGTTGCACTTAGTTAAGTAGCGGTAATTTATCTAAGCTATCGAATTGTAAAATTTTGTTCGTCTATACAACATTCTGCGTTAAGATAAGTTGAGTTTGTATTATTAGATTGCTATTTTTATTCATTGCTATTTATTGTTGGACTGTTTTTGAAGTGAAAACTTCTTTAGCAGCGTTGTGCACTTTGGATTATGGGTGGAAACCCGGACGGATGGCAGCCCTATGCCGGAGTTGTCTCTGTGACGGATGTCAATGATTATTCGCACATAGTGCGATAGACTACTTTACTGAAATGAAAGTAGACAGTTTGGTCGAGTGGAAAAGTTGCCAGATTGTAAGCAACAGGTCGAGGGTTCGAATCCTGAGAGAATAACGGACTCTTTTTGTGTATTTTGTTTTATTTCCATATTGGTGCACAACGTTGATGTTCTAGTTTTCACTTCTGCCGGCGCTCCCGGAGTGCAAACCGTTGTTCTTTTTTTATATTACTACGTAAGTAGATTTCCAGAACTAGTAAATAAAAGTGAATAGATAGATTCTCAAATATAGACCCATATGTGTTGCCACAATCCCGTCAATATCATGTAGCGCCATGGACTTAGTACTTTCTCTTTTATGTAGCGCAGAACACTTCACTTTATAATATATCGCAATCAGCCATTTTGTGAAAAAAATGTGGATAAGAACTTTTTTAAGTGACACCCAGGTGACATCTTTAACACTCTCATGTTTTCAAAATGGTTCAATGATAATCAATAATACTACATACTCAAAGTAATCAATGGAAAAGTAAAGTAGTAATTTTTTTTATCCATCCGGATAGGCAAAGGTCGGAGCCATACAGCCAAATCTTTCTTTAATTTCTTCCATTCAAGTTTTAGTATTCTTGTGATAATATGCAAGAGAAACCTTGTTCTGATTTTTTGAAGCATCAGTATATATTTGATTATAATTTTTCCAAAATGAGAGCTTCTCATAGACAGCTTCTTTAGTTTTTAATTCTGTGTCAATGATTACAGGTATATCACAAAATTTGCTTTCAAATTGACCTTCATAACATGGCCATATGTTATTCTTTTTATATATACCATACTGCTCAGTTATTGCCAAAACTTCAGAATAATTTAAAAGTATGTAAGGGTATTTAAGCGAAGAAATGGAAGACGGCAATCCGAGGCAAAAATTAATTTTGGATAAAAGAGGATGATTTACTCTAGAATTAAGTTTCAGCAAAAAAATAAATTTTAAATATTTAAATCTTAATAATAGAGGAGGAATATTACACTCAACTTGCATGGAAACAATTGGAGTAGTTTTCATTGCCCCAGTGATCAAGCGAAGATTTCTATTCTGGATTAATTCTAACTTATGATATGAACCAAATTTGTATTAGAAGCAAAGCATGAAAAGCTGTACTCAAAATGTGAACGCACAATTGATTTGTAAAGCGTTAATAAAAATTTTAAATCAGCACCAAAAGAGGCACAAGCTAGGGATTTCAGAATATTGAAAGCTCGAGAAGCCTTATTAGCAACATTTTCAACATGCTTCACCCATGAAAGATTTTTTGTAAAGGTTACACCAAGGAATTTTACTTCACTATCACAAGGCAATAAATTTCCGTCATATTTTATTTTAGCATTTAAAGATCTAGTTCTACTAAAAACAACCACTTTAGTTTTTGTGACGTTAATATCTAATCTTAAATAATTAAAGTAACTTTTTAATTTACATAAAGCAATATTAAGCTTAGTTTCAGCTGCCATTAAGTTAGAATCAGAGCAATAAATAGCCAAGTCATCAGCATATTGTAAATTACTGACATCAGTACCTAAAATAATGTTTAATTTATTTATATACAATACAAAAAGCAATGGACTCAATATACCACCCTGACAAACACCTCGAAACGATGTTTTAGGGCCATAAAGACAATTATCATGCTTAACGTATACTTCTCTACCATTTAAAAAACAATAAATCCAACTAATAATTTTTTCAGGAAGACCCAGAGACTGCAATTCTGAGGCCAGTACACCATGATCAACATTATTGAATGCACCTACAATGTCAATGAAAACAGAAACTAGAAATTTATTATTAACAAAGGCATTGAAAATGTCAAGCGTTAAATGATTCAAATTTTCAACTGCAGAAAAGCCACGACGAAAACCAAATTGATTAGATGGTAATAAATTGTTTGATTCTATGTAAAATTCCAATCTCTGCTTAATAAGTTGTTCGAAAATTTTTGCCATACAGGCAGGGCCGGATTTAGAGGTCGAGAGGCTTCGGGGCAACAGAGGAGTGGAGGCCCCCTGGCCCCAAATTATTTTCCAAATAAAGGGGACAATTTTTTCCAGTTGAGTTTTTCAATAAATAATTTGTTGTGGAACCAAGTATAGATTATTTTATTATTTAACAAACATAAATATAATCGGAAACGAGGATTATCTGAAATTAAATTTTAGCGTGAACGAACGGAATCTTCCGAGCTTTTTTCGCCGAAAAATCGTTGATGATTTCGCTGAAATCCAGTTCCCGGAGTAGATCACTTTCAATACTCAGGAGAGAAAGCTTTGATAGACGATTTTGTCCCATCATGGTTCGAAGCCTATTTTTTATAATTTTCATTTTTGAAAATGACGGATCGTACAGACAAAAAACGGGGGAAATGGGTACCGCTGTATCGACACGCAAATACGGGGAATAGGCTGCTAAAATCCGCAGAATATACTATCAATTCCTTATCGAATTGGCAACTTTTATTCTATTGTGGATAGCCATGAACAGGCAAAGGGTTTTTGAAGATGACAAGAAAAAGAAAGAAAACTCACACTTGCCACTTGCAAGGTAAAACAGCGAAAGAAAAATTTCTAAAAGCGAAAACAGCGTAAAAAAATTTTTACTCTTGTTTACTAGTTGGAATTTGAAAAAAAAAATTTCGAAGTCTCTTTTGTGGGGGCCCCTCTTTCGTGGAGGCCCCGGGGCTGTAGCCCCGGTTGCCCCCCCCTAAATCCGGCCCTGCATACAGGAGGTAAGGGCTATGGGACGGTAAGAGTCATGATGATTGCTATCTTTGCCAGCCTTCAAAATTGGAACCAGACAGTCGACCTTCCAATCCTCTGGAATAGTTGAATTTAACCATAATAAATTAAAGACACCTAAGATGACATGTTTACTAGATATATTTAATTTTTTTAACATTTTATAAGGAATGTTATCTAAACCAAAAGCAGAGTCTTTTCTTGAATTCAATGCACTAAGAAATTCATTCATAGAAAACGGTTGTATTAAAAAAGAATTATTATTATTAGTGGATGAATTGACTTTATAATAACTATTAGAGCTAGTATTTAAAGAATATTTATCTAAAAAAGGATCAATCCAGTCTAAGTTACCAGATCTCGTGTAACTGACATTGCTAAAAGATTTATTAAATTTTCTTATATTTTTCCAGATGATTGATACAGGAGTTTGACGATTGAAAGACTCACACAGAGCAGCCCAAGAAGCATCTCTTTCTCTTTTAAGGGTAATATTTTAATAGCCTGCTGCTTTTTAAAATTAACGAAAGTATCAGTGGTAGGATTCATTTTAAAACTTAAATAAGCATCTTTACATTGCTGAATTGCCTGAGAGCAAATATTGTTCCACCAAGGAAGAGGAGGTTTTCTTCTCAAACGATTAGCTGAAAAAGGGGACGATTGACGAACTGGTCTTGCAAATGAATTTGCTTCTGATGCACTTTCTAAAAGAATTTTACAAATATTTTTATAAGAAATTTGAGGTACAGATGTCTCAATAGCAAAATAAAATAATAGCGTAATAAAATAGGCCCGGCCGCCATATTTGTTACGTCATAGCTACCCCCTCCATACCCTTAGAAAGTTACTTTTGCACTTTTTGTGTTCAGGAAAATATGCCAAATAAGTACATACCAGTAGTTCGTATGGCGGAGGTAAGTCCAACGAAAATCGTTATTTGAAGACTTTTTTACGAATGGGTCCCGCTCTAATTACACAACATCCATTTATTAGTTCATATTTATATCCTATTTTATTGTATAAATATAAACTAAAATCCGAAGACACGTATTAAAATATCTATTGTTGTTAATAGTGTAAAGTTGCATTATTATTGCTCTCTCTGGTAAGAATATACAGTATTATATGTGTAGGGTGTCCGGTGGCAAAATTCGGATTTCTAATTCAAATTTCCGTAGACATAGAAAAAAATCTGCAAATTTCTCTAAAACCATTGGGCGGGGAAACAGAAAAGAGGAGCAATAAACTAAATGAGCTTAGTCATTGATGCGGATTTTAATCACGATGTCGCATTGGACAGGTGAACAACAAGCGTTCGCAATCGAAGCGTATTCAAAAGCAAATGATTCACTTGCTACCGCACGTCGAAATTTTTTTCAAAGATAAAATATTCCAGGATTACGTGATGCTCCAAGTGAAGAACTGATTCGTTTGTGATGTGTAATGGCCACCTCATATCTCCTTATGGCCACCTACGACAGCTTACATATATCAACCACTTGACTTTTCAGCCATATAAATTAACACATCTATACTTATTTATTAATTTATTATTATTATTATTATAATATTATAAAGAGGAAAGATTTGATTGTTTGTTTGTTTGTTTGTTTGTTTGCATTGAATAGGCTCCGAAACTACTGGACCGATTTGAAAAATTCTTTCACCATTAGAAAGCTACATTATCCCCGATGGACATAGGCTATATTATATTTTCAAAAAAATTAGGGTTCCTTACTGAAATTCAAAAAATGTAACCCAAGGTGTAAAAAAATTACCTAAAATATTCTTTACATTGCGTGCGCTGCGTAAACTATTGATGATAGAATAAAATAATGTACTACGACTTTGCAGAACACATAAATATTTACAAAAAGTGTCGCGACAGCATATGTCTAACTATTGTAGTTATGCCACAATATGTGTTGTTTTATTTTAAACATTTAATTAAAATGCCGCCCGCTATAAAATGCTCTTTATTTGTAGCTTGGTATTAATCCTTATCAAAATAAATTGCTTCATATTCAAGACTGCTTTATTACCTTTATACAACTTTTTAACTTATGCAATTCGGACATTCCATTCAAAAGATATCACGAGTTTAAAAATGTAAGTATTAGAAAAAAGTTTCGTGGTCGCCGCTCATTCTGCTCAGCTAGCTAGCTAGGCAGCACCTTATGCGATGTAGGCGTCACTGGGGTACGGGCCGTACGGGTCAATGTCAAGAAATGAAAAAAAAAACTTCAGAAAGTTTAATAATATGTTATAAAATCAAATAGTTGTGTATGCTGTATGACAGCAATGCAAACTGCTTTTTCAGTCTCGGTGGACATTCCCTCTACTGGTAATTTAGGTCCGTATTACCTAAATTACCAAGCTTAATATATACTTAAGTATTGATTGTCTCTTTCTTTCACTATCAAAATGACAAAGACGACTGCTGCTTAAGTATAGATCAGTCTGAGTCGCGTTATATAACACGTTGACCTTAGATGCACATTGCATAAGTGCTCAGAGCATTTAAAGCAATTAGAATACCCTCTTCGTATATGATAAATACTTCAATAAGGCTACCTATATGCTATTTTAGGTTTCAAACATTTATTTATTAATAACTTAATTGAAAGGCTTCAATTTAATATCTTAGGTAATAAGCATAACCAAATACAGATTACTCTGGATTAGCAAATATTCGTCTGTTTAAAGGTGTTTTTATCGATGTAACAAACATGATTATTCTATTCAGCTAACGTCTTTAGTAAGTAAGTAATTCAAATCAAAAAGTTGTATTTTTACAGCACCATTGTATTCTATGTATACCTTTCTGCAGCTTTCTATGTAATACCTATTAATGTCAAGTGTATAAGATCTTAACTTTTATTTGTTTAGTTAGGAATCAACAGGAAATAAACGTTAGCAAATGCGTATGAAAACACAAAAATATCAGGCATTTTTATTTTTATTTAAACTGGTTTTGTTAGATTTCAGCTGTGTAACAAACACACATGCAGGCACAGTCAAGAGCTCATCAAGTAAGCATGAAAAATAAACTCTATTCCCTTATAATAAGAGCGAAGTTGTTAAGTTTGATGTGATCTTAACTGTACCTGTACTCAATTAATATTTACATCTTTTGATATAATTATAATAACAACTTAGAAATGAAAATTATCTTTGGCCATAGACAGGACACCAGTAGATTTAATTATTTTTACTACAATTAAAAAGAAACATGAAGTTTTGCTTATTTATTTTGCAGCCACAAAACTCAGTAACATACCCCCCAAAATGGCGATGAACTTTACAACACTAAAAAAGGATTTCCATAAATTCTAGCCCTAAGGGGGTGAAATGGGGGTTCAAAGTTTGTATGAAGAAAACAGTTTTTTTGCAAATTTTGCCTCAAAACTTCGTCAAGATATACCTCGACGCAAATAAACGGACACGTGTTTCGTTATTTTTCAAAAATCATCCCCTAAAAGGTCAAGAATGAAAAGGGTGACTAAAAGAGTTCTTTGCGCGAGCGAAGCCGCGGGGAAAAGCTAGTAAATCATAAATTAGTAATTGGGTCTATCTCAAAAAAGTGGCACGGCCTGAATTTTTTTGCACATTTTCAAAAAAGTATGAGAATAACGTATTTGATTATATAAAAAAATGTATTATATAAAAAAACTTAAGGCCAGGTCCTCTTTCAACAGGGCCAAAAAGGACAAGAGCTGGGACGTTTACAGGCAAACGTTCACAAAGTTCAATAAAGAAGTCAGGAAGGCTAGAAGAAGATCCTGGCGTAAATTTTGTGAAGAGGTCGCAAGCACTGCGCAGGCATCACGGATCCACAAGATCCTATCAAAAGCCCCTGACTCCCATCTATGCCTTCTAAAGAAGGCAGATGGGTCCTACACGAAGTCACCGGAAGAAACATTAAGGCGCCTTGCCGAAGTGCACTTCCCCGACTCGGTCTGCATTCAAGATGGAGGCAAACTCCAGGCCCGAACAACCCAAGCCGAAAGGCCGAAGGTAGAGGACTGGAAACTTGCCTCAAGCATCATAAGGCCCGCCCGAGTGAAATGGGCTATAAACAGTTTTAAGCCATTCAAATCGGGCGGTCTAGATGGCATCTTCCCCGCATTGTTTCAAAAAGGGGAAGAGGTAATACTACCGACGCTTATAAAAATTTACAGAGCTAGCCTCGCATGGGGCTACATACCGTCAGCGTGGACTAAGGTCAGGGTCACTTTCATACCCAAAGGAGGGGATAAGGATAAATCCCAACCCAAATCCTACAGACCTATTAGTCTTATGTCCTTCTTACTTAAAACTATGGAGAAGGTAATTGATTCCTACATCAGAGAGGCCCACCTAGGGCCCAAACCTCTGCATGTTAGGCAACATGCCTACCAAAAAGGAAAGTCCACTGAAACGGCACTTTCTGACCTGGTAGACACATTGGAGAAAGCCATAGAAGACAAGGAAATAGCTCTGTGCGCTTTTCTCGATATCGAATGGGCATTTGACAACACCCCAACTGATATCATAGTGCGCAGCATGCACAGCCGCAACATTGAGAATACCATCACCAGATGGGTAGACAACATGTTGCGGAATAGGATAGCGTCAACTAGCCTACTGGACACCACCCTATGGTTCAAAATTACCAGACGCTGCCCTCAGGGGGGTGTGCTCTCACCCCTCGAGTGGTCCCTAGTTGTTGACGACTTGATATGCGAACTAAATGAAGCTCGCTTTGAGACTCATGGTTACGCAGATGATTTAGCGATAGTGATTGTGGGGAAATGCCCCAGCACTGTCTCTAACCTAATGCAAAGGGCACTATACATTGTAGAGGATTGGTGCACTGAGAACCAATTGTCAGTCAATGCGGGTAAAACCATCATAGTGCCATTTACCAAGAAAAGGAAGCTGGAAGCCCTAACGCCTCCTTCCCTTTTCGGTACCCCCATCTGCTTTTCCAGGGAGGCCAAATATCTGGGTGTCATCCTAGATAATAGACTCACTTGGAACAAGCATGTAACACACATTGTAAGGAAAGCTAAAATAGCACTGGGTGCGAGCAGCAGACTGGCTGGGTTACGTTGGGGCCTTAGCCCTAAAATAGTGCTTTGGCTTTACACCACTGTAGTCAGACCAGTGGTCACCTACGGTTGTATAGCCTGGCATAGGAAAACCCTCCAGTCTACCTATGTCACATTACTTAATCAAATTCAGAGACTTGCCTGCCTTATCGCAACAGGTGCTCTTTCGTCGACTCCGACGATGGCAATGGAGGCGCTTCTCAACCTGACTCCATTGCATATCCAAGTACAAATGGAGGCGAAAATGACACTAATACGCGCTAAAATAGCAGGCCGGACGAGATGGAAATCGTCTTTCATGAGAAACGCCTATGATGATCTCATGAAATCTCCCATCATTAGCAAGCCCTCAGATGCAATGACCAAAGAATATAACTTTACCAAGCTATACAACGTTCTAATTGCAGATAGATCTGACTGGGAGGTAGGGGCTCCCGGTGATGTCAAACCGAATGACGTCGTCTGGTTCACGGATGGGTCCAAAAAGAACGGGGTGGCCGGAGCAGGCTTCGTTGGAGGTCGCCCCATGGCCAAGAAATTTGCTAATCTCGGGCCATACTCTACCGTGTTTCAAGCCGAAATTTTCGCAATCATCGGCTGTACTTACGAAAACTTAGAGAGAGCGTACTCTGGTAGGAGAATCTTCATCTTCTCCGATAGCCAGGCCGCTCTGTTAGCCCTCAAGGCTAACATAATTAACTCTAAACTAATAAGAGAGTGCATCACGATACTCAACAGGCTTGGCACAAACAACCAAGTCACCCTTGGTTGGGTGCCGGGTCACAGTGGTATCGCAGGTAATGAAGCGGCCGATTGCATGGCCAAAGCCGGCGCAGAGAGTGCAACCATGGGACCTGAACCCGTCTGTAGCATTCCTTCGTGCGCAATCAAGCTTGCACTTAGACACTGGGGGCATAGTGAAAGCAATAGACTTTGGGCTCAGACCCCGGGACAGGTGCAGGCTAAATCGTTCATCAAGGGCTTCGATGAGAAATCGTCAAAGTCAGTGCGTTCAATGAACAAAGGCAACATTAGAATCCTCACTAGGATTCTAACTGGCCACAACAAACTGAACAAACATCTGCACAACATGGGCCTCACCGAGACCAAGGTGTGTAGATTCTGTCATGAAGCTGACGAAACGTCTCTTCATGTAACCTGTGACTGTAGCGCACTGCACTGCAGCAGGAATCGGTACCTTGGAGTCCACAACCTGTCCTACCACGACATTAAGGATGTGCCCGCTAAGGACATAGCCAGATTCGCGGTTGGCATAGGACTCCAGGATGTACTGTGATATAGAAGGGTACTGTTACAATAGATCTGTCAAGGTCGCAGTGACACGGGGGCCTGCGTACACGCTTGACCCCAACCCTTCGAACTTTTAAATAATAATAATAATTCCCCCTCTTTAATATAAATATCAAAGAGGGAACAGGTTTTTAAAGAATTGTGCCTTTGAGAGTACGCAGAAAAAATAGGAGGACAGGTGAATGAGGTATCGTACAGGTTAATTGAGAAACGGGCACAGGTTAATGTGATTATATACTAAGAATAGGCAATAAGATATTTATATACTAAACAGCTTGATAAGGAATCTTTTTCTGAAAATATTTTACGGGTTTGCATCAATTGTTGTATAATGTTTTATGGTTGTAAGTATAACAATAATATAGAGGTCAAGTATCATGTAATAAAGAGCATTGTTAACAATAGGAACCATTTTATTATCTTTATTTCTTGTAAGTAAAGGAGACTGGGCGGGTGCGTCTCCAGTGTTGTAAAGGTTGTGTTATATGTAATTTTAAAGCATAACAATAGCTTCATTTCATAATTTGACACCAACAACCAGACTCGGGCAGGGAAGTAACTATAAACCATTTTATCGTAACTGACCGCATTTTGATTCCATTATTTTGATCCATTGCCAGTGGCGTGTAAGGTTGTAATATATTTCCTTCTGGAAGGTCATAACAATGACTTTATTTTATTAAATGATACTTAAAACAAGTATCGTACAGGGAATGAAGTATGAACCATTTTAACACTTTAAACTTTCGCCATTTGAACACATAATTCAATTATAAACCAAGTCAGAATTCACGTGTATATTATGTTTTAAGTTTGATCCCGACATAATAAACATGATATGTACGCGAATTCTGGCCCGGTTTATAACTGAATTATGAACCATTTTACCGTAAACTTACTTTTGAACCGATATCAGTCAGTGGTGTATAAAGTAGTGACATATGTCATTTTAACACGTTCGCTGCGTTATGAGATCGAAAAGGCCGCAAGCGTGACTTCTCGCTGGTGCGGCAGTCAAAATCGCGCTCTTTCACTCTATGCGGGGGGTGTCAATTTCAACATTTCTATGAGAAGAACAGAGACAAATATATATAATTGATTCTTTTATGAAGCTTAGCCTAACGGCACAATAAATACGTTATGAGGTTGAATAGGTCGCAGACGCACTGAATAGAAATTATTTCTTTCTAGTGCGGATTGAGGCCTAATCTGTCTCATGAATTGCAGGCCTCATAGCCGCACGGAGTGAAGCGCGGGCGGCGCGGGCTCCGCGCGTCCTGGCTTAGTGTTGTGACACATTTTGATACGCGAACACGTAGCCAGCCACTTGCGTTTTTTTTTGCGATTGAGGAGTAAGTACCTAACAAATAGTTTGTTTATTATGGACAAGGATTGATCTAGTCGCAAGCGTTCCAGAAAGAAGCTTAAATATTCTGATTCTTCTAGTGGAGCGGATGAGGAGAAACGATTAAACTATAGAAAAAACCGGTCCAGAGCGTGTCGGGCCACGCGCATTGTAGGGTTCCGTAGCAGCATGGTTGAAATATGCAGCTGGCTTCTCAATTCTAAGAGCATATTGTCATAGTCGATGTTAAAATTCCCAAATACTATAGTATCAACAGGAAATGTATTAAAGAGTTTGTAGTTTCAGAAATGAGTGTGGTTTTGGCCTAAATATAAATGAATCGAAGTATTTAATGCGCAAGCGAAGTGAGCGCGGATTTTTTTTAGCGATAATATTATTGTTAGGAATAATATAACAATATTGAGCTGCTGCTAAGACAGGTCGCGTGGCAATTGTGTATAATTTTGATGTCATTTTCGTAATTAGCACCCTCAAAAACCTATTATACGACACCTGCAATGTCAATATGTTACAGCTTGGCTTTCAACCTCGTCTCACTTTTAACGTGGAACCTTGTATGGCAGCCATTTTGGATTAGGGTACACTTCGTCGTAAATGCCACACTGGTGAATTATTCCACATTTTATTCATTACAAAAATTAATGTTTCCCAAACGGATTGCTGAATTGAAAAACGTTCGTAGTAAACCCCTTCTATCTTTTAAAAAGCTATCCTATGATAATCCACTCGATGATATCGGCAAAAAAAAATACATCGCCCTTTCACATGGGAAACACTGAAAAAAAATTTTTTTTACACTATTTTATTTTTTAGATCTGTCAGCGCAATAAATATGTATGACCATGACAAATTTTGGCTCTGTAGTACCAAGGATCTAATATAAGTAAATATATTCTTATTAATCCCAACAATGTTTGGCACTTGGTCGACTATTACTCGCAAGCTTGAAGGGCCAACTTATGTGTGATAGTTTTCCTTTTAATTTCGTTGTATATTCTATCACCGTGAATGTTTTCACATTTTTAGAAACAACGGTTTTGCTGGTAGATGGGGGGGGGACACTTGTGTTTGACAATAAAATTCACTTTAAAAATTTTTGTTTCGTAATCGGAGTGCTGAATCGAAAAACATTCCTAGTAAACCCCTTCTATCTTTTAAAAAGCTTTCCTATGACATCCCATTTGATGATATTGGCGAGAAAAAAAAATCATTGCCCTTTCACGTCTATGGGAGACACCCGAAGATTTTACTCTACAGTTCTGTCGGCGTAATTTATATGTATGACCATGCTAAATTTCAGCTCTGTTTCTCAGGAAACCCGCGGACAGACGGACAGACGGACATGGCGAAACTATAAGGCTTCATTGACAAATCTTTTTGTTTGTTCTGTTTTAATGAAAAACATTTTGTTTAGTCTTATAATCAACAAAAAAAAACACTTTTTGTGTCTAGTTTCACAAATCTAATGATTTAGTCTGTTTTAAGAAAAAAAAATCATTAAGTTCAATCTTTTTGAATAAATGTTTTTGTTTTATCGACACCACAATTCTCTTTTATTCCCATCCCTAGTCGAGACACAAATCGAACTTTCTTTCAGTGCGATCTGAGGCAGAACAGATGTCATATATATTTTGATCAATTATTCATTAACGAAATGTCGAATCTGCGGGCGAAGCCAGATTCAAGTTTAGCAACAATTTAAGTTTATTATGGTAGAGTTTCAAGCAGTTATTGTAACAATTGGGCTATATATAGGTGTTTTTTACAAACGATATTTTGTGAGGCCTGAGAGGTCTCAAACGCACTGAAAAAAAGTTCGAGTTTGCCTCGAAATGGCCTCATACGCACTGGCTGAAAGTCCATGAAAAATGGCGCCGCAGTTAACGTGTTAAAGGTTATAATAGGCTTATATTAATATATGTCACCTACAAGCTCATAATTATAACGCCATTTTGATATATGACAGTAACAATGAAACTCGTGTAGCTACACGGCACTACTTAAGCAGAGACGCCTGCGCTGGCTGGGGCATAAGTACCGGATGGAGCCATCTCGTATGCCACGCGGTGAAGTCTCGCATGCAAAGAGAGGAGTTGGCAGACCGTTGCTGCGCTTTCCTCTCGAAAAATCCTCTCGAAAAATCAGTTATCCACAAGCTACCTTCAGATCACTCTGGACAATTAGTTTCTTTTAGTGCGCTTCGTGGAAAGGCTGTAGAGAGAGGTATCAAATATGTGCCGATTAGCGACACAAGGCTTGAGAACTTCAGAAATAATATGATCATCAAACTACCAGGTCTAAGATTTGATAATAGTGATCCTAATGTACTTTTCAACTCTGTACTTAGATTGTCTAAACTAGAATTTGACACTGTGTTTAAGGCCAAGACGCTAAAGGTTAATGACTCCTTGAAGTTTAGTGATTGGGCGACAGTGGGAATTCACAAAAGCAGAGAAAGGCTGTATGATCTTTATGGTGAGAAAGCATATAACAATTCTGAAACTTTTGTTAATTATGTTAGAGCTTATTCTAAAACTTTTAAGCGTGTATGTAAAGCGGCGAAAGCTATGTTTGTTAGAAATAAAATTAAAAAGAGTAATAATATCATTAAGACTTCCTGGAAAATTATTAATTGTGAGACGGGAAGGGTTAAGTCTCGCAACTTCGATTTTAAACTCATTATAAATGACAAAATTTTAACTTCAGATGTTGCTGTTGCTTCAGAATTTGAAAGATTTTTTACTGACATTCCCGTCTCTACTACTCAGTCACTAGACTCATCTCCCGCTCTCGCTGAATCATTGCTCAAACAGAATGTAGACGAAAGTAAGGTTCCTTTCAGTTTTTCACATGTTAGAATTGTCGACATTCTTAAAACTTTTAAGATGTTAAATATAAAAAAGGCTGCGGACCTTGATGGTCTTTCAGTAAAGGTGATAAACTCCATAATAGATTGTATTGCTCCACACCTAGCGTTTATTTTTAATAAATGTGTTGATGATGGTGTGTTTCCTGATTTGATGAAACATAGTAAAGTAATTCCTCTATTTAAAGCTGGTAGTACATCAGACCCCACCAACTTTAGACCAATTTCAATACTACCAGCCCTTAGCAAGATATTTGAAAAAATTATCCTTAATCAAATAACCACTCATTTCTACGCTAACAACCTTATGAATATAAATCAATTTGGATTCACACGGGGTCGCTCTACAACCGATGCTGGTGTTGAGCTCATTCGTCATATTTTTGCGGCCTGGGAGGACTCGCAGGATGCTCTTGGAGTCTTCTGTGATTTGTCCAAGGCTTTCGATTGTGTTCATTATGAAACTCTGATCAGAAAATTACATCATTATGGCATAAGAGGAGACGCACTTAAGCTTCTGGAATCTTACCTGAGTAATAGGATCCAGAAGGTTGAGGTTAACGGCACTAGGTCACCTGGGTCAGCAGTCTGTATGGGCGTCCCACAGGGTTCAATCCTAGGACCATTCCTGTTTCTCGTTTACATTAATGACTTACCATCTCTTGTTACAGACGCCCATGAGATCGTACTATTTGCAGATGACACATCACTCATATTTAAAGTGAAGAGGTACGACTCTGATTATGACGATGTGAATACTGCGATCTCAAAGGTAGTTGAATGGTTTACTGTAAATAACCTTCTTTTGAACGAGAAAAAAACCAAATGTGTTAAATTTACCTTGCCCAATGTTAAACAGGTTAATACCAATGTACAGGTTAGGAATGAAAAACTGGGCATTGTGGAATCTACTGTATTCTTAGGAATAACTCATGATGCAAAGCTTCAATGGGGTCCTCATATTGATAAGTTAGCGAGCAGACTCAGTTCAGCAGCCTACGCGGTTTAAAAAATCCGTCAATTATCGGACGTTGAAACCGCGAGAACCGTATATTTCAGTTACTTCCACAGCCTAATGTCATATGGCATTTTACTGTGGGATAATGCTGCGGATATCAATAAGATCTTTGTTCTGCAGAAAAGGGCTGTTCGCGCGATTTATCAAATAAGACCTAGAATGTCTCTTAGACAAATGTTCAAAGAAATAGATATTTTGACTTTTGCATCCCAATATATATGTGACAATCTTTTATATGTGAAGAAAAATGAACATGTGTTTAAGAAAAATAGCGATAGGCACAATGTTAATACAAGGACCAAGCATAAACTGGATGTACTAGACAGTCATCTCCACAAGGTCACGAACTCTTTTATGGGTCAATGTATACGTTTCTATAATAAGATTCCCATGTGTATTCAAAATTTACCTTTGGATAAATTTAAGACAGTGGTTAAACAAAAACTTTGCAAAAAGGGCTATTACAAAATTTCTGATTATCTATCAGACAGGCAGCCATGGGAATGAACTGCTCAGCTCTAGAGTTATTTCAGATTTAGTTAAAATTAGTAAATAAGAAAATTTGTAATGCGATTTAAAAGAGCAACCTCAGAGGTTCTTGCTTGTTCTTCTCTGAGGAAGACTGCACCTTTGCGAATAGGCGTAGAGTCAGTAGGATCAGAGGTACGAATGCGTATGTATGTATTTAAATCGTTTAATGTATGTTTATACATACCTACTTGTAATCTTGACTTGTTTTAAGTGACATTCTGAATGTCCTATAAAATAAAGATTTTTCTATTCTATTCTATTCTTTAAAGATTGAGTCAAGCGGGACATGAGTGCTTTCGGTATAAAACACCATACATGGGAAGAGCTCGCAGCAGGCAGAGATCAATGACGCGAGAGAGTTTTGAATGGCGGACGACGAATCTTGATTCCAAACACTCAGGAAAAAAGCATTAAAAGGCATCAAAACCAAGCCATGCCAGTAACCGGTGACTTCCCCTGTACATATTGCGAGAGACTTTGTCGTTCTCGCATAGGACTTTTTAGTCACCAAAAAAAGCGCCTTCAATTGACTGTTTAAATAGTCTGTTAAAGATATTCAATTCAAGGCCTATGATGATGATGATGACTTTGATCCGTTGCCAGTGGTGTATAAGGTTACGACATATGTCATTTGAAGGTCCCATAAATAGTTTTTCCATTCATTGCCTTCACCAGTCACGTTGTTTGTGTCTACTGATATCGGGTCAAAAGTCAGTTTACGATATAATGGTTCATAGTTAATTCCCTGCACGAGTCTGATTGATGGTTTCAAACCATAAAATAAAACTACAGGTATGATACCTACTCGTATGTCACATCTTTATGCAACACTGGCAACGGATCAAAATAATAGAATCTAAATCTGGTCAGTATACGATAAAAGGTTCATAGTTCATTCCCTGCATGAGTTTCATTGTTACTATCATATATCAAAATGGCATTATAGTTATGAGCTTGTAGGTGACACAAATTAATTTATGCCTATTATAACCTTTAAAATGACATGTCACTACTTTATACACCACTGACTGATATCGGTTCAAAAGTCAGTTTACGGTAAAATGATTCATAATTCAGTTATAAACCAGGTCACACACGAATTCTGACTTGGTTTATAATTGAATTAACTATGTGTTCAGATCGCGAAAGTTTAAAGTGTTAAAATGATTCATACTTCATTCCCTGTACGATACTCGTTTTAAGTGTCATTTAATAAAATAAAGTCATTGTTATGACCTTCCAAAAGGAAATATATTACAACCTTACACGCCACTGGCAATGGATCAAAATAATGGAATCAAAATGCGGTCAGTTACGATAAAATGGTTTATAGTTACTTCCCTGCACGAGTCTTGTTGTTGGTGTCAGATTATGAAATGAAACTATTGGTATGGTCTTTAGAATGACATATAGCACAACCTTTACAACACTGGCGACGCATCCGCCCAGTCTCCTTAATATACAAAATGAAATAAACTATTATTTTAAGGAAGAACGTTTTTTGTACTGATTAAAAAAGCTTTTAGATTTAATCGAAAAGTTTAGGTATTTGGTTAACATACTCGAAAGTACTAAATAACAAAGAATATCAACAACTTTCTGACTAGTTTCTCATTCACCTGTCTAGTTTCTCTTTCACCTGTCATAAAAAGTGTTGGAATCTATGACATCAAAAACCTCTGCTACTTATCGTTGATAAAAAAAAATGTCCTGTCATTCAATTCTGTGAGCTGTGATGTCGCGTAATAAATATTTAATTTACTGATTAATTCGTTTATTTGCACTAGAAGCCTTCCAAAACACTTCAGGTTATGGGCCCAGGACCCTAGCCTGCTAGTGCAGCAAAATAACGTAAAAATATAAAAATTCAGTAAAAACAAAAAATAGTTTGTGCAAAAATGGCTACGTCAAAATTTCATTCGAATATTCAACCACTATCAAAAACAAATTATGATACGTGGAAAGTTCAAGCGGAAGCAGTGCTTATAAAAGCAGGACTTTCAAAGTTCTTGAGCTCAACTGCTGCAAAAGAAGAACCAGAAAAAGACGCATTAGCCAGAGCCGAGCTATTGCTAATTATTTCTCCAAGTGAGCTAAAGCTGGTGAAGTCATGTAAAACCACACTGGAATTGTGGAATACATTGAAAAATGCATACGAAAGCCGTGGACCTGCGCGGATGGCGACTTTACTTAAAAGATTGCTTCAGGCGAAAATGCAAAATGGCGATGACGTGCGAGACCATATTAATAACTTTATTGATCTTGTAGACAAGCTTAAAGACATGGACATGGAAATAAATGAAAACTTGCTCACAATTATGATGCTCTACAGTCTACCCGACTCTTATGACAATTTTAGGGTTGCAATGGGCTATGTACGACATTTTAAAAATATTTTTAATTTCGTTTAATTTTTTATTTAACATAAAGGAAAAGGTCCCGTTTCCTAAAAAAAATATATAAAAAATCTATCTTTTGAAATAAAAATATAATAATTAAAAGTTTCTCAGTAGGGTAAACTAATCATAAATACGGCATTATACAGTCGTGTCTTTGCCAAGCTGTTAAGTCAATAAAAAAAACAACCTATTTCATTTTGTATTTGGTTTTTTATTTTTGAGTTTTATTTTTGCTTTTTTTCTGAAGTCTTTTACTGCTACCGCATACCGGATTACGATTTAACTTTGCACGGACTTTTAGTGCTAGATTTTGACTGATTTTCTCACGACATACCTTATTCATACCGGACTCCGAGAACTGCTTCAACGATAGTGATTAATACTCTTCGGATTTGTGGAATAACACTAATAACGACAGCGCAGCAGGCTTTGCTACTCAACATGGCATCTGACGAGTTACAGCGGTGGAGAGAACTAAAAAAATATTTTATACCGTTTTGTTCAAACACTGATATTAACTCACCAGATTTGACGTTTGTTACCATTCCAAAGGAATTGAAAGAAAGTTGGTGTTAAATGGTTGACAGGAATTGTCCTAAACGTCCACTTTTTTGCTGTGAGGATCATTTAAACGTAAGTACATTGAAACGTATATCTAGTTAGTCTGTGATTGAAACTTAAATGTTGAACTTAAACTCAAAAACGCAATTTGCTGTGAGGATCATTTAAACGTAAGTACATTGAAACGTATATCTAGTTAGTCTGTGATTGAAACTTAAATGTTGAACTTAAACTCAAAAACGCAACGGTATAGGTTATATGTCAACCAACTGTCAATCGTTTTTTTTTCTTTTTGGCAAAGGAGTTAATCTGTAGAATGCTGTAATAAGCAACAAATCGTAACCAAAATTTTAAAAATTAATTATTTTTATATCTATGATCAAAATTATTTGATATATTTTTTATTTGAATATGGGATCTTAAACCTGCTTTAAATAAAAACATCAAATTATTTTAAAAATCTTGCACATAGCCCATTGAATCTCGCGACCGATTACCGGCGCTTGAAGAGCTAAAAATAAAAATATATGAAGAGAGTGAAGCGAGGAACAGAGATGGCCATGCATCAGGATCATCAGCAACGCAACAAGATGAAGCGTATTATAGCAAAAATAAAAAGGGAAATAAAAATAAAAACAAATTCAAACAAAAAGTAAAGTGTGACAACTGTAACAAGTTGGGGCATAAAACAAGTGACTGCTGGTTTAAAGACAAGTCAAAACATAAGCAGCAGAATAGCCTGTATTCTAAAGAATTATGTTTGAAAATATACAAAGAAAAAATTAATACCAATAATTGGTGTTTGGACAGTGGATGCACATCCCATATGTGCAATGACAAAAACCTTTTTCACGACATGACAGAGCTTAATGAAACTCTTCAGCTGGCATCTGAAAAGTCAGAAAAAATAAAAGGTAAGGGACTAGTGAAAATGAAAGTACAGAAAGAGATTATCAATCTAACTGATACTTTGTTTGTACCAAGTCTAACCATGAATTTAATTTCGGTTGCTAAAGCCACAGAAAAAGGATGCGAAGTTATTTTTTTTACCCGACTACGGCGAAGCAAAAAGGAGGGTTATGTGGTTGACCGGTATGTATGTATGTATGTATGTTTGTATGTATGTATGTATGTATGTATGTATGTTCATCTGTTCCATCATAACTTCTAAACTATTCGTCTCAAATTGACAAATGAGGTATTGTTGGACGCGTTTTGATTGTCCGCTGGTTATAGGCTATAAGACGTCACATTAAATTGATTAGAGCGCCCTCTAGATGACATAAAGTCATGAACTAAAAAAAAATTGTTTTTGATGGTACTTTGTTGGGTATCAAATGAAAGGGCTTCATTAGTGCATTTCAAAAGTATATGTATTGTAAGCTGTTTCTTGCGGATTTGCTTGGATGCACCGGATATAAAGTTCACCATCGCACACTGTTGTCTTTATTTAGTGATTACTCGGCTGTATAGTGATCGAATCAAGCAGGAGTTCATATACTTATATGAAATGAAAAAAATAGTGTTTTTTTTTTTAAAAAAGTCCGGTGAGCCCCCTAAATCAAAGACGTCCACCAAACAAAGATATATGATGCGAGGCCGAAGGCCGAGCTCCGCGTAGGGCGAAGCCCGGAGCGTCCCCCCAGTCTAAGATATCTACCAGACAAAGATAAGTGATGCGAGGCCGCAGGCTGAGCTCCGCGTAGGGCAAAGCCCGGAGCGTCCCCCCAATCCAAGACGTCCACCAAACAAAGATATGTGATGCGAGGCCGCAGGCCGAGCTCCGCATAGTGCGCAGCCCGGAGCGTCCCCCCAATCTAAGACGTTCACCAAACAAAGAATAGTAATGGCCGCAGGCCGAGATACGCGTAGGGCGAAGCCCAAAGCGTCCTCCCAATCTTAGATAACCAACAAACAAAGATTAGTGATGCGAGGCCGCAGGCCGAGCTCCGCGAAGGGCGAAGCCCGGAGCGTCCCCCCAATCTAAGACATCTACCAGACAAAGATAAGTGATGCGAGGCCGCAGGCCGAGCTACGCGTAGTGCGAAGCCCGGAGCTTACCCCCAATCCAAGACGTCCACCAAACAAAGATATGTGAGGCGAGGCCGAAGGCCGAGCTTTGCGTAGGGCGAAGCCCGGAGCGTCCCCCTAGTCTAAGATGTCTACCAGACAAAGATAAGTGATGCAAGGCCGCAGGCCGAACTCCGCGTAGAGCAAAGCCTGGAGCATCCCTACGATGTAAGGGGGACATCCTAGGCTCTGGAACGGTTTCAGTATTTATATTATACTTAGTTCAAACTCTATCTTCATAAAGCTCCTATACTATTGCGGGATTAGGATTTAACTTCGTATTCCCTTTATTTACGAAAAAATTTGCCGCTCGCTTCGCTCGCGCAACGACACTCATTATTTTCTGCCGGATCCCAGTCCAGATTAAACACAGCCCCAAGTAGTGAGCCAACCTATTTCAAAGTTTATATTTTCAAATTTGTTTTGTTGAAGATACGAAAACGACAGTCATGGTCGCGGCTGGGTTCGTATCCCTCCAAAACGTATTTCTGCCAACGCGCATGATTCTGCCAACTCGTAAAACTGGGGCGGATCGTTAGCTTTAAAAATACGTGTAATATTTCAGTATTTATATTTTCTGTTTTCTTAGCTGTTCACCAACGAACAACCCCAAAATAATTTAAATAAAAAATAAGTTTAAAAACTAAAACCCGACTACTGAAGAATCGCGCTCTAAAAAGTATGAAACAAGAAAATTCTCGTATCTGAAATATTTATGAAAACTTTTAAATACTTATCGTCTATTTAATAAACACTATACATGTTATATAATTTAACGTATTAAATACATATTCATAGTGACGTTCGGAGGAGAGCCGTGGTCGCATGCCACCTTTTTAACAGGTAGTAAAGCGATCGTATTAAGACAAAGTGGCATACGACCACGGCTCTCCTCCGAACGTCACTATGAATATGTATTTAATACGTTAAATTATATAACATGTATAGTGTTTATTAAATAGACGATAAGTATTTAAAAGTTTTCATAAATATTTCAGATACGAGAATTTTCTTGTTTCATACTTTTTAGAGCGCGATTCTTCAGTAGTCGGGTTTTAGTTTTTAAACTTATTTTTTATTAATGATAAATATGCCACAGTGACAAACAACTCTGGAGAATTTTTTTTAAAAGCTTATAAGGAAAAGGTTTATATTATGTAAATAATATGAATAATAAAAATGAAGAATCTCATTATACAAAAGAGAGTGATATTAATGAGTGGCACAGAAAATTAGGTCATTTAAATGAAAGCGATCTAAAGCTAGCTCTGAAAAATAAGATAGTAAAAGGGTTAAGCTTTAACATAAATGACAAATTAGAAGACTGTGAAATATGCGTGAAAGGAAAGATGACAAATTTGCCATATCCAAAAGAAAGGAGCGAAGAAACGAAAGCTAAAGAGAAGCTGCATACTGTACATTCTGATCTATGTGGTCCGATGCCAACACCAAGTAAAGCTGGTCACAGGTATTTCATTACTTTTATAGACGAATACAGTAGATATTGCAGAGTATATTTTCTTAAAAATAAAAATGAAGCTCTAGAAAAGTTTAAGGACTATCAAAAAGAAATGGGAAGATTTGCAAAGTGCAAAATAAAAGTTCCTCAAACTGATAATGGAAAGGAGTATTGTAATCAAGAATTTGACACTTACTTAAGAAATAATGGCATAGCACGAAGATTGTCAGCACCATATACGCCACAGCATAATGGTTTAGCAGAACGCAAGAACAGAACTTTGTTAGAAAAAGCACGATGCATGCTAATTGAATCAAATTTGCCGGAAAGTTTCTGAAGCTATATTTACGGCCAACTATGTTTCCAAAAGAGTACCAACCAGGGCTACCAATAAAACGCCTTTTGAAAGATGGGTTGGTTATGAGCCCTCAGTCAAACATTTCCAAATATTCGGAGTTGAAGCTTTTGTTTTAAATAAAACGAGAAAGCGGAAGTTCGCACCAAGAGCAGAAAAAGGGATTTTCATTGGATACTGTGAAAACGCCAAAGCTTACAGAATTTGGGTCGAAAATAAGCTGATAATAAGTCGTGACGTTAGATTTATAAATAAAATGTATTATAAAAATAAAGAAAATAAAACTGACAAAGAAATTGAAAAGTTTAGTGGTTTGCCACCACAGTTTTATTTAGAAGAAAGCATCGAAGAAGATGCACCAGAACCCTTCGAAGATTGCGTCGAAGAAAATATCACAGAAACTGAAGCCTGTGATTAATATACAAAAAATGAGCCATCTACAAGTCAAAGGCCTGAAAGGACCAAGAAATCACCAGTTTGGGCAAAAGACTATGATATGTCCAACTTATGTGATGAAATAAAACTTGGCGATTCGTGGGAAGAAGCAATAAAAGAAGAAATAAAAGCCCATGTATTGAATGAAACCAAGTCTGTAGTGCCAAAAGGAAAAGATCACAATGTAGTAACGTGCAAGATGATATTGAAAGAAAAAATTGGTGCAGATAAAAAGGTCATAAGAAAGAAAGCTAGACTAGTTGCTCGAGGTTTTAGCCAAATACCTGGTATTGGTTATTCGGAAACATTCGCGCCAGTAGTAAAATTAAGTTCCATACGAACTTTAATGGCCAAAGCTGCACAAGAAAATTTGAAGATAAGACAACTAGACGTTGTTACTGCTTTTCTTAATGGTACAATTGAAGAAAATTTGTTTATCGAAAAACCACAAAATTTAGAAAAATATTTAAGTGACATAATTTTTGAAGAAAGCTCAAATAAAGATCTTACCATTTTTACAAAAGCCAAAAAGATGTTGGAAGTTCTGAGAAAAACTAAAGGAGAGACGACTTGTAAACTCAATAAAGCCATTTATGGACTTAAGCAGTCTGGCAGGCAATGGTTCAAGAAACTGGATGAAAGGTTAAAAGAAATGAATTTCAAGCCTGCAGCTGATCCATGTGTTTATGTCTCCTCAACGGAGCCAACACCTGTAATAATTTGTGTTTATGTTGATGATATTTTAATCATTCATAAGGACAAAAAAGCTATTATAAAGACTAAAAATGAGTTAGTCAAAAGATTTAAAATGAGAGATCTTGGAGAGCTAAAATATTGTTTGGGAATAGAGTTTGATTGCAAGCCAGTCGTTATTGCCATGTCACAAAAGAAATACATTGAAGAAATTGTAGAAAAGTTTAATATGCAAGACGCCAAGCCAGTCTCCACACCGATGGAAATTAATTTAAAACTAGAAAAACAAACGGAGATAGATGAAGATTTACCGTATAGAAATCTCATTGGAGCCCTAATGTACTTGTCAGTTGCGACAAGACCGGACATCGCAAACGCCGTTAGCCGTCTAAGTCAGTACAATACTTGCTACGGTAAAGAACATTGGACTGCGGCTAAAAGAGTCTTGCGATATTTAAAAGGGACTAAAGATTTAAAATTGACTTTTCAAAAAACTAAAGATAAAACCCTGAAGGGGTATGCAGATGCAGACTGGGCATCATGCAACTTAGACAGAAGGTCATACACTGGACACTGTTTTATAAAAAGTGGAGCTACTATAAGCTGGGAGTCCCGGAAACAAAAGTCTGTCGCACTATCCACAGCGGAGGCGGAGTACATGGCGCTTACAGAATGTGCTAAAGAAGCCATTCACCTGCAAAGACTGCACGCTGACATTAAAGACAACCAAGAAAAGGTTATTATCTATAATGATAATCAAGCAGCACAAAAGTTATCCTGCAATCCTGTCATAACTTCAAAGTCGAAGCATATTGATATTCGTCAACATTATATAAGAGAAGTAACCGCAAGAGGTGTGATTGGAGTAGAGTACTTAAGAACTGAGGAGATGCCCGCAGATATTCTTACGAAGGCATTGCCTAAGAAAAAGTTTGAGGAGTGCCGGGTGCAGCTTGGGTTGGATCCTTAGTAGCAAGAGGTATTCTGATGAGGAGGAGTGTTGGAATCTATGACATCAAAAACCTCTGCTACTTATCGTTGATAAAAAAAAATGTCCTGTCATTCAATTCTGTGATCTGTGATGTCGCGTAATAAATATTTAATTTACTGATTAATTCGTTTATTTGCACTAGAAGCCTTCCAAAACACTTCAACAAGGCAGGTTAAATAGGTACAGAGTAATGAGAATCAGCCGAAAATTAATTATTACTACTAAACGCTTTGTTGTACTGAGCTGGAGAAACCGTTATCTGAAAATAGGCTAATTGAGGAAGGAATACAACTTACTCACATTAAATAAACGGCTCAATTTGAAAAAATATCGTACACAGGATAAATATAACATACCTGTTACAAAACCCAGATCCAGACAGATCGTTGCTGATAGCTTGAAAATTTGGCAACAATGGACACGTGTTTCACCTTTGATGCGTAGCCAGTGACTTAGTGCGTTGTTACATGGGAGGAAAGTGGTTCAAATTGCAATAGTGTGAGTGGTACGCGTGTGTGTTCACGGCGACAGGTTGATGATAAAATAACGCCGGACAAAGTTTAACTTAAGTTAATTTAGTACTTACTTATAAATATGAACAATAATTTACAAAACAACAATGTTCAGTTCACTATCTTTCAATTAAAGTGTACAGAACAAAAGAAATCACTTTATTAATTCAGTCAAATTGATTTTAAATCGATGTAAGTCGCGTTAGGACACGGCAGGTTGATGGGAAACTGGTGTTACAAACTTTTACTGCTCAAGAAATATTAATTTTATTGCCATTAAAATAGCTGGCCTCTATGTAATAAGACTCGATACAACATTTTAATATAACATTTAGTTTAAAAAACTCAAAAATTCATACTTTTCTAATCAAAAACTGCACGGCAGGTTACCGTGCCACTTTTTTGAGAGGGACCGAATTATAATTAAAAAAGTTAAGAAATCTCGCGCTTCTTTACGGGGATTACTTACGAAACCTGAAAATTACCTGAACAAAGAAGAAAACATTAAATGCGAAGAAACAGAGTTGTGAATTGAGTCACTACAAAACACCCTGACAATTCAACACAATATCGAATTAGAGACTGCAGATGATCAGTTAGAGAGCGAGATGGAAAACAGATACAATTTCGAGGAAAAATCCACAATCCTCAAAACCAAACTTTTGATTTTACAAAACAGACTTTGCTAACCTCTTCTATCTCCTCAAACGTCGTCATCACAATGTATGTACCTCATATTTTACAAGATCAGGACTCCCCACCCTCTACTAAACTCGTTCAAATCGCTACATCTAGGGAATCCAATCCCGCATCAAAATCATGATCCCGCACGCCTGTGGGATTGAGGTCATCAATCCCGCGGATCCCGCGGGATTTGCGGGATTAAGATTTTTTGATATTTTATTTGTTTTAAGCCCATTTATTAGTCTTAAAAAATGTTTTCATACTTCACTTGAACTTTTAGACTCTTTATAAACTAAACTCAAGTTCAAATACACCCAGAAGTACCTAATTATAAGTATTTTTTTTTCGAAGGTTAAAAGTAGGTAACTGACACGGATACTTTAAACGGCCACCATTTTGGCGCGATTAGCGTGACAGTTCACGACTATTTTGTGGATTTTAATATATTTTGCCTAAAGTTTCAACTAATTCATCATGAAACAACATTCTCTAACCAATATACAAATATTCATTCATTTGAGTAATTCTGTTGTCATGAACTTTGACGTCATATTGACTCTTACCAGTAGCAACGCGTTTCGGATATTTAAATTTTCCGCAGTTTTGGAAAATTAGTTTCAGACTCAAAAATAAATTATAATCAAAAATATTCAAATAGACATTATTGTGATGTAAAGTTATTTACAAAAAATGACTCATATCTGAATTACATGTATATTGTTTGATTGTTCTATTTCAATACCTACAGGATTCATACAACACAAAATAGAATTTCAAACTATATTAAGCTGTGAAATAAAGACAGAAAACAACATTTTTTTTTAAATTCCAAAAAAAAAGTCACGTATTCCATAGGAAAAGTCTTAAAATACTTATTAATGGGGCTTTACTGTCTAAAAAATAATCAGAGCATCGTCTTAGCCCATTTTACAAACTTTTAGTTCTTAATTTAAAAAAATAATCCAACGCGGGATCCCGCACGACTAATCCCGCATTTTCGATCCCGCAAAAAAGGTGCGGGATCCCGCATTGGGGGATCCCGCGTTTGCGGGATTGGATTCCCTAGCTACATCCATGTAAATGGGAAAATCTGAAAACATTACAATATCTGCAGACGTAAATAAGCATTCGGATGCCAACAAAATTTCTAGACAAACGAAGCCACGCGACTCAAAACCGTCAACTTCATTTCATGCTAATCAGAGATAGGGTTTATGCTCGAGCTTTCTCGAACTCGAGAAAACTCGAGAAATTTGGATTCATTCGAGACGAGAAAAAAATTACCGGAACTTGAATCAAGCTACACGCGGCGCGATTTTTTTTCGCCACTTATTAGTGCCCGTGCTCCGTGCTCGTTCATTCATTTGTTCACTCAGTGCCACACTTCGTTCGGCACGGCTCTACCAGTAAACTGAGATGCCAGGGCCGCGAGACCTTATTTTGTCAGTAACCAAAAGTGTGGGAAAGAGTAGTGCTAATATGTGCTATTAACATATGAAAACCTGCTAGCTTAGGCCGACGGCCAATTTTCAGCTACCAGGTTCTGAAGGTACTTCCAAAAATTACTCACTTGTCTTGAAGTCTGGGTGCTGAAGCCTTATAGAATATAATTAATTAAATATAAAAATTTAATAGTCTACACCGCCAGATACTCTCAGTCGGCTGTAATTTCTGCCAGACACTTTACAGCTCGCAAATAAATCATGCGATTGTACCTACAATCTGAGCCGTGATTTTTTTATTTGATGTTTAGGGAACTGTAACAATACTTTTTATAGCACCCAGACTTCAGGACAAGTGAGTAATTTTTGGAAGTACCTTCAGAACCTGGTAGCTGAAAACCAGGTTCTGAAGGTATTATGTTAATAGTATATATTAGCACTACTCTTTCCCACACTTTTAATGAGAAAATAATAAGGTCTGGCGGCCCTGGAATCTCAGTGCTGAACGAAGTGTGGCAGTGAGCGAACAAATGAATGAATGTCTCTTCTTCAGCCTAATGTCTTCTCGATACATAAAGATACATAGGTAAAGGTTGTCTAGATACCGTTTACTTTATGATAGATAGATAGATAGAAGATTCAATTCTACCGTGCAAAAGGAAGACAACAGTTTTACCTGTCTTGTTGTGGGTGTTATTAACACAAAAACTTATTTTTATCCCATCTGTTGAATATTAATAAAATGCGATTAAGTACAGGAAATTAGCGAATTACAGTAGAGCCTAATCCTAAAGTTACGTATGACAGCTCAACCACAGGTCGTCAACCACACCTTGTTACGTCGTCATCTTTTCAAATCAAAATTCAATAATACCATATCTCCCTAATTAATTACAAACTAAAGATATACATTGTCATAACTCTAAACTAAAAAAATGTTTCCTAATATTAATATCATTTGAAATGCTCGTCATACGTAACTTTAGGATTCGGCTCTACTGTAGTGATGTTACTAAAAACTTTTCATAGCTTATTGCATACCATTAGAGAGCGGACAGTCCAAAGATGTTTTGAAAAAAATTGGAAGAACATGATCACTTTTAGTTTTTTTTTTAAATTCAAGCTAAAGTTGAGGTTTCAGATTAATTTTTTAACTTCAAAAAACTTTGCAGGACTATAAGAAAAAAACTAGATGTTGCTGGCGAGTAATTTTGATTTCGGTAGAACAGCATAACCATAGAAATTACAGATTTTAAAAAAAATTTGCAGTCCCAAACACTTTTTTTTTCAGTGAATGTTAAATGCGGACTTTTACAATTTTTCACACCAAAATGAAAAAAAATGGCATAAAAAGTTCCGTGGGCCAAGAATTTTTATGGGGGCTGAGGAGGTAGCGAAAGACCCCTCTTACGGCACATTCAATTTGGCAAATGATGTATCAAACACCCTGTATTTCAGCAGATTTCAAAGGTTTTAATAAAATGCTCGAGACCCGAGAAAACTCGCGAATTTGACCTCGAGAATTCTCGAAACTCGAGAAACAAAAAAGGTCGAGAAATCAGAAACCCTAAATCAGAGACAACAAAAATCACCAATTAGGAAATTGTCCTGACTTCTTTTTACCTGGGCCTGCGCTAGTCTATTAAAGTTTTCTAGACTGTCAGTTGAGCGTCGATTCGGTGCGGTCGTAATTTCTTAGGAAAAACAAATTTTTCCTGTTTTGTAGTGTTTTTTAGTGTTCAGAGTTTGTTTTTTTTTGTGTTTGGTGACGGTTTTAACCCTGGGTAAGTGTTTTCCGTTGTGACCGTGTCCATTAGTTTATGTTATTTGCGTAACTAACTTTGTTATGTACCGCTAGCCGGCGTCCTCATGATGAGTGAGGGCGCTGGTATGTACGACCCTGGAGGAGGTAAACCTCCTCTAGAGTCCACAACGTCGGCCCGGAGTTATTCATTAAAAGAATATATTGAATTTGAGGAAAAATTGAAGCTCTGGCAAAATGCGGGGAAAGAAGTGAGAAAGAATAATAATAGGTCTCGGCCTCCTGCTAAAAAAAAAACAAGCAAACAGAACAGGATCGATCTAGGTCCTCATCTCCTTTGCATCAATCTTTTTCTCCTGAAGCTGAGCTACCACCTGGGCAAAAGACGCCCGACAATTTTTTTTCTAACCCCGGTTTAAATTCATCACTACGAGACTCTCTTTTACCCCCTGGACAAGACCTACAAAGACAGATGACCCCTCCTGCTCATCCAATAACTGACCCCCCATCTCAACAATCCCAAACTCAGTCTAAAGAGCCACCACTCACCCCTTTTATGAGTAGGCAGAAGTATACTCTCGCTGACAAGGGACCTTTTCTAGTACATGTGCAGAAGAAGGAGGCTTCTACGAATGCTGGCACTACTCTGCAGCCTGTCTCGTTTGGACTGTTCCTCCAAAAACGATCAAGGGAATTTCCAAACATTTTAGAGGGTAGTATTAAGAAAATTGGACGTAATCGTATATCAGTTAGCTTTCATTCTAGTGTAGATGCCATTAATGCGTTTATGGAATCACCCACTTTATCTGCCAACAAATACAGAGCATTTATACCCTCCCATAATGTCATCCAGCTTGGCTTGATTCAAGGTGTACCTTCCGAGTGGACCCCAGAGGAAGTTCTTGCTAATTTAAAGGTCCCGGTGGGTTCCGGTGGTGCCCAACCGATCAAAGTAAGACGGCTTAATTATAATAGTGCTCGAACAGATGGTGGTTACTCCTGGCAGCCATCAGAAACGGTGCTAGTTACTTTTGATGGACAACAGCTCTCAAAAAGGGTTTTCGCCTGCTATAATTCTTTACCAGTTGAGATGTATTCTTTGCCTACGATACAATGCTACAGATGGTGTAGGTATGGTCACACAAAAGAAAAGTGTAGGCACAGTATTACAATCCCATACAGTAGGGAAACGAATGTACTTGCGCAGAGCAACGAAGGGGAACTCGCGGGGAAGTGGGCGGCGCGGGCCGGCGCCGCGGGCCGGCGCCGCGAGCAGGGGTAACGCCACAACGCTTTTATGCGTTTTCTATTAATTTAACAAGTTTTTATCCGTGATAAACTACGCGTCAAGTTATTCTGACCAACCAACAATAAATAATGTCTATTTACGTGAACGTGCATATGATACCCGGCGTGATTCTTTTGATAGATTACAGGTACCCCCAGATGACTTTGTTCAGTATTGTAATGATTTAGAAGCCACATTTAAGCAAAATTTCCGTTTGTATGTTGAAAATAATATTTCAGAGAAAATATTTAATGTTCTAAGTTCCGTAGAATTTAAATCATAGCCATGCTCATGTTTTTATCATTATAATAAGATTATTTATTCGGATGCGTATTCAATTCAATATTCAAATAAGTTTTTAAATAGAGAACTAAAATCATTTAAAAATAAAGTTTCACGTAAATTTTATATCTGGCAGTACATACAACATACGTAAATGTAACATGTTGATTAAATGATCACTTTACAATCACAATTTTTTTTTTTTTCCCGTTTCGTGGCAACCCTGGCATATCTGCTTGGTACTTATACCGGCGGCGGCATCGCGCGACATCAAAGGCGTTTCACTACTGTAAGGGATATTATTGTTATACTGTGGTGTAATGTAAGTCACAGCCTAGATGTTACCCCTGTGGTGAAGCCCATACAGGTGATTTATGTACATCGACTTCCTCTGAGGCTGTTTGCTGTCTCTGCCCACCAAATTTAGCAAAAGGCCACTTTGCTAACAGTAAAGCGTGCCCGGAATTTGAAAGACAGACACGCATTAAGAAATCTATGACTGAGGAAAACATTTCTTATATGGAAGCTTCCAAGCTACATGCGAAAACCACAAAAAAAATCGTATGCTTCTGTTGCATCATCTGCATCCCCCATTCCTCAAGCTTCCACCTCACACCGTAAGACAGTTTTATTAAAGCCCCGTTCCCCACCTCCCTTGTCAAAAGGTTATGACCAAGCAGCCCATAGATATATTATTAAAGATCCAATTATGAATTCTATTGGAAATGTTTTCCCAAAGGATCTTCCTCCACAAGCAGAAAAATTAGTAACTGATCTGATAAATAGCTTAACAATGATCATTAAGATTTTTTCCCCATCAAGTTCATCTCTGTTGTCCCACGCTGCCCCCTCTACTTCTACTCTTCTTTCTCATTTTTTAAATAATAATGGATCAAACGATCTTACAGTGGAACTGCCAGAGTATTAACACCAAAAAATCCGATATCTCCTTCCTTGTAAATAAGTTTAACCCCTTTTTACTCGCTATTTCTGTAATTTGGCTTAAGCCTGGCTCTAACTACAAAATCCCAGGATTTACCTCTTTACTTCACTGCCGGGCTGATGGATATGCTGGATGTGCCCTTTTTGTTAGGAATCATCTTGCCTGGAGCCCTGTAACCATTCGCTCATCCTTAGACGATTTTCATGCTACAGCGGCCTCCGTGAAAGGCATGACATTTCTCTCTGTCTATATCCCAAAACCATCCACTTCCATTCTAAATGAACTAGGACACATTATAGAAAACCTCCCTAAAACTGTAATAATTTTAGGTGATTTTAATGTACATCATTCGGTTTGGGGGTGCGAGGGAACTGACTCTTTAGGGGATTTATTCCTAGAAAACATTCTAGATAAGCACAATCTCTGCATCTTAAATTCGGGTTCCCCAACTTATCGAACGCGACCCAATGAGGCGGTTAGTGACGTAGATCTTTCACTTTGCTCACCTAGTCTAGCGTCACTGTTAGTTTGGGAAACTCTTAACAGCACTTATGGAAAATGAGGCATCAAGTGATTTACTAGAGCTACTGATGCTCTGCCTACCCCGTTAGAGGTTACAGGCGTGAGCGTATGTATGTATGTATGAGCAGGGTTTTATTTTATCATGCTCTGCCTACACCGATAGTGAAAGTAGACACTTTTTATTTCGACTGATTGTTATTCACAATGCTACAGCATGAAACGTCTTATCACTTTCTGACGGTGCAACTCTGTGGGAACAAGTACGAACAAGAAAGTACAGGTGACGAAAATGCAATGTAGTGACATCCAATCGATTTGCTTAGGTAGTATTGCACCTGACTTTGTTTGTTTTAATAAATATTTTATGAATTAATATTAATATACTTCCGAATATGTTGACGTACCTAACCATTATATTTTTTTAATCACACAAATTGTCTTTATATTTCGTAGTACCTAAGTCAAGTAAACTTAGTTATGATACTTTATTATTTCGTAAATAATAATCTATACATGTCTATGAACAGACACAGCTCGCGTAAAAAGTTTGTACTATTAGTATTGTAGATTTGTAGTAGCGATAACGCTGACAAGCTTTTCTGTGGGAATCGTAACGTACCTATGTGTGAGTTAAATTTGCTATCCTTGTTTGTGTAAAAGTAATAAGTGAAAATTGTACTTAACGCTCAGATACAGCTTTTTTAATTTTATTTGCTCCGACGGTTTCGTGAAGTGACATACCTACGTACAGTCGTACCACCCTCCACCCTCCTATCAAGAAAAACTTCAAGATTCGATTCCGAGCTGTAGAAATCATGTTCGTGAGTTTTTATATTTTTATAGTTTTCAATTGATTTTTAGCAAAGATATAGGAATTTCCAAGTTTTTTATTTATTATAATCCTTTCAGGTCTGAATCCGAATACAAGAAAAGGAACGCTGCGGCAGCCGCCCTAGACTCAGAAGTGGAAGAAGTCGAGTCAGAGATTGAAGAAGAACCCCGGTAATTATTATATATATATTTTTCTTTTTATTGAATTTGTTTCTTTTTGAAATTTAGTTACTTAGTTTCTAACAATGATTGTATTCTTTCAGATCAAAGAAAGGATCGAGATCGAAGAAACAGCCGGAACCAAAAAATCTAAAGCTGCTAGGTATGTACCTACATCTATTTAGTGGATTGTACATGTTTTAGCCGGCCGTGTGGTGATCGGTTGAGAATAGCACCACTCATCTCTTTCCGTGGGTGTCGTAAGAGGCGACTAAGGAAACGCAAATGAGACTGCCTCCAATTAATACATCCTAGACCATGACACTTCAATTGTGTTGAATCTGAGGTGGCGTTCTATGGTCTCATGCGGTGTGGTAGGCTCTGTAAAGGGCTGTCTGGTTCGCGACCACCCTCTTACCAAAGTCTGACACCAAACAGCTTGCTGTGTTCCGTCGTTGCGTGGGAGTACCAGTGCCTTCATAAACATTTTCTGGGTTAGCTCGCTCCATCGTTAACCTGATCTATGATCTTAGTCAAGATTGAGGTCAAGAGTTAACCTATTTCATAATAATAATAAAAAATGTTTATATACGTAAACTAGGAATTTTGTAATATACTTTCATATTCTTTGCCTACATTATAAAAGGTTTACCTGTGCCGAATTTTAGCTTTCTGGGACTGAGGGTTTGGGTTTGGCGTTGATGAATTAGTGAGTGAAGTGAGCATGTTACTTGGTACTTGGCAATAATATGGGTTGATGAATAGATACATTATTTTTCTTTTCTTCCACAGTTCCGCCCCTCCGCCGCCGCAAAAACTAAACGTTTCAACCGAATTGTTCGGAGGAGACGAGCCGCAGCAAACCTCTGCGCCCGCACCACTCTGGTCTTCACTAAGCCGACGGGTTGCTGGAGGAGTGTTGCGGAATAACATCATCCTGGATGGGGACCTATTCTTCGACGTACGTGTTTATAACACGGCGGACATAATTAATTTAAGCCCCAGGGAGCGCCCAGACAAAACACAAGCCCATCTAAGGCTTCAAGTGAACCCGAACGACGAAAATTGGAAATTAATTAAAAAAAATTTCAATAACGCTAAAAAAAAATTTGATAAGGACGCGGTGTTTTACGGTGATAAAGCCGAAACAAAAAAAAATTAATTCAGTTTATTTTCCATTTTTTAAATTTTTTTAAATTTGATTTTGTATTTTTAATGTTTTATGTGTATCTTTTTTAAGTGTTAGTATGTAAGTATTTTAAACAAATAAATAAGTAACAATTAACAGTTTCCTAACATTTTTTAATTTTTAAAATAAGACGCACACATAAGTCATTAATGTGAAATAATTATAATTCAGTTATTTTTGGGTAATGAGATCGATTCAGGTAGAACTGTAAAAAAAGATGGTTAAGAATATTTTATGTTCAGTTTGTGATTTGTCAATACCAAGTAGAGCATTCTCTGGTCACTTGCGTAGTATTTCTCACAAGAATAATAATGCGGTATACATTGACGATGGTATTGAAAAGCTTAGTTCTGCATTCCGTAATCGGATTGCGTCGTACCGCATACATTGCGCTGATACTGATACCGGTGAAGGACCGTTAGGAAGTACAGTAGCCTCCGTAAGCCCTTTGCTGTTTATAAATAATTGTGCCTCACGTTTGCGTAAACTCCTTGATGCAGCTCTTTCAAATCACATAAGCATAAAAGTTAACTTTGAGTTATTTATTAAAGTCATAACTGTTAAGGATGATTCGATGGAGATCAAGTCTTTTACAACTGATAACATAACATTGCATCGGAACTATAGTTTTAATGAGTTGTTGGAAAAAATCTCAGACATTTTAAGTAAAAAAGTTGACGAGTTTGAGGAAAAAGGTAGCGGTTGGTCTCTTTTGGACATTTTATACCTTGAGTCAAACATCAATAGGTACACACCTTTGTCAGGCTCCACCTTTATAGATTTACCAAAGAAAATTAAAGCTAAAAAATCTTGCTTGAATATAAAAAATGATGACGAATTTTGCTTTGCATGGAGTGTAGTTGCTGCGCTATTTCCCAGCACAACTAATATGAATAGAGTTAATTCTTATCCGCATTTTAGTACAGTTTTAAATTTATCGAACATGACTTTTCCGGTTAGTTTGAAGGATATTAAAACTTTTGAAAAAAATAATGTAAATATTAGCGTGAATGTATATGGTTTAGGGGCTAAAGATATTATTACAGGGCCCCTGTACAAAACCTCATCGCGGAAAAAGCAACACGTTAATTTGCTTTTACTACAAGACGGATCTAAATCTCATTATTGTTTAATTAAAGACTTCCCTAAATTGATCCGAAGCCAAGTAACTAAGCATCACGGTAGACTTTACTGCTGTGAAGAGTGTTTATTGTTTTTCAAGTCAAGCCAAGAGTGTGAAAATCATATTTGTGGTGGGGTGGCAACGGTGTTACCAAGCGAAGGCACAATTATTCAATTCGACCCGCACATTTTGCATGCAATGATAATTTTTGCATGCAATGACATTCGACCCATGTCACATGTCACATTCGACCCGCACAATGGTTGTCGACAGAATGTTGACTGGCAAATTAGACACATGCATTTTATTTGCTTCAAGTTTCCGCGTGCCGAATCCTAAAAGGTTTCCAATAGAATTTTCTTTTGAAAAATCTATAGCTTTTGAACAAAATATGTACGTTTGCAACGTATTATTGTTGCATTCCAAAACAAAACTTATATTTTTCATTTGTCTAATAATATATGCGTTTAGATCGGAAAGTTCATATGCTCCTTCAGGTATTTCGATAACTTCACCATCACCGTAATGTAACTTGTTATTTCTTTGATCTACGTTGGGAATCGAGTTGAATGTTGATAGATGCAACAAAGCGCACTCATATTCACCAACCAATTGAAGCGTTGGTGTGTAGTAGGATGACAGTAACGCTGTATTACCCGTAATGGAGAGTGCGAATGACATTTTACTAATGATGTAAATAAAACAGCGGTAATCATTTTATATTTTATTCCAAAAATCACATAAGAATTTCAAACATAAGTGACCGCAGACTACAGTATTGAACTTTTGGAACCTAGTATAATTATAAAATATTTCACAGTTTGTCATATAGCTTACAAACTCTAAAGGAGGTTTCAAATCCCCATAACTATCAAAATATTCACAATATCTGTTAAGTTTCGCATATGCTACCCAATGCGTTCCTTCGTTGGCAGATTCATCTAAATTAAGTATACCACATTCTAGAGCTTTTGGTTTTCTAGGCAGTTGATCCCTCATAAACACTCCGCGAAAATATGGTATACTCACGGTCTTAGCAAACTGCATTATATCGAAATCTGTTAAGGCACGTTGAGGTAGCTCTTTTATTAGTTTTTTGAACAGCTTATAAACAATCCGCTTCCTTTTTTGTATGGTTTTAAATACACGCCTTTTCCTAATGCGACTGATTCCATTACTCTGTTGTGCCGTTCATTTTCGAGTAAATTTTTCTGGGCAAATTTGTAGTCATTCACACTTTTAGCTATTCCAGCTGCACCACCAGCTAAAGCGCCAACTGCTGACAGTCCGGCAAAAATTGGAATAAGCGGTAAGATACCACCACTTTTCGGTAATGGTATTACACGAGGCAAAGATATGGAATGAGTTTTTGGGAAAAGCTTTTTAGCACACTGGTATGCGTGCTTTATCAAAGTCTTGGAATCCTTGCATTTTAGCTTTTTAATCTGCGATCGAATTTTAGACACCAACTTTTTAAACGATGATCGCACACCCGAACCTGTTTTCAACTTTGCTTTCATAACTTTGCTAACTAACCACGAGGCAAGTTTCTCTCCCTTCCCAGCATCTGATGCGTTCATCCTTTTCTTAGCCATATTTAATAAGTTTAAGTCTGCTGCGTGGCGATTGGGTAAATCGGAATGTATCAAATATGCTATATCGTGCTGTTTACAAGCTTCATCCAATCCGTTTATTCCACGATCACCTCTTTGCAAGCGTTCACGCAGTCTCGTTCCCGGACCACAGTAATTATAGCCTGGCAAATGTATCTCGAACGGAAGATTATTTATTAAATTGTTAACAAGTCCACCTCCTTGCATTACTTTAATTAAAATGAAAATACTACAAAGCACTCTATAAATTTATACCCTTAACTAATTGACCATGGCCTTTTTATCAATCCAACTGTTTTCAGAATTACTGAACCCTAACCACTTTACGTAAACTTTGTTTCCCCGTTTTTTTATTACCTTCTCGATGAGGTAAACTTTAGGATAGAATGATTTCAACAGTTCTTGTTCATAGAAAGTACCAATAATGTTTTGATGGCGTTGATCTTCTAAGTTATAAGTTATGGGAATAGTGTTGTTGATATTTTTGATTTTGAATATTTCCGTTGACCAGTTTGGGGTGTATCCTTTTTCAAAACAGTTTTTATACTTGCTTACGCGGACATAATCGCCGACTGCAAACTTAGGTTTCAATTTAACTTTTCTTTTACTGTACGAAGCGAGAATATTTTTTTTACGAAATTTTCACTAGCAGAACTTACGTCTATCGGTCGAAACTGAATAGTTCGATGTACAGTGTTGTTATATTCATTAACTACGTCCTCTAAAACAGGTCCTACCCACTTGTAACTCCCATTAAAACTGAAACGTTTATATAATTTGTTCTTAAGAGTTCTGATGAGCCTTTCTACAATTGATGCTTTCTTTGTTGAAAATGTTGAGTAATGATTAATATCGTACGACTTAGTCAATTTATTGAACACATTGTTATAAAATTCTGTACCCTGATCTGTTTGCAGGTTTTTCGGACAACGAAGACTTTCTTGCAACACCTTTTCAAAAGCATTTGTAACATCAATTTTAGTCTTGGATTTAAGAGGCACTACCCAAGCGTATTTCGAAAAGCAGTCGATTACTACGAGAATGTACTTGAAACCTCTATTACATTTATCTAAGTGTTTTATGTCAATTAAATCAGCTTGCCAAAGATCATCAATTCCCTTCAAAACAACTGAACGTCTGAAAAAGTTTTTTCGAGCAGATTTGTGCAGTTCCTCAACAATTCTTTGCCTTATCATTCTGACTTTTAGCTGCAAACTGAGAAGTAAATTGTTCGAAAGCCGGTTTTATTATAGATGTAACAATTTTTTCAATATTTTCTTTTCTATTTAACTGCAATTGATCAATAAGAGAGTGTACATCGGTTTTGGTATAATAATTTGCCATATTAGTGTCAACGTATTCTTTAGAAACAGCATCGTCAGGCGCCTGAGGTGGTCTTATTCCGGTCAACGGTACTGAATTTAAGTTGTAAGCTCCATTTTCTAGTTTAAGATGATTTTGGTTAGAAGGAAACAACAACTCAGGCTCAGATGTCTGCAGTTTTCTATATATGTGATGACCGAATTTGTCTATACTCATAGTTGGAGTACCCTTGTGTATACTGATCAAAGAATCATATGAAATTGAAACAAGCTTGCAGAGTGCCGTGTATTTATTGATTAATCAGACCACTTTCACGTAACTCCTCTATGATTGAGATGATTTCATTGTCTACTCCAGTATTTCCAGCTTGTCGGGATGCGATAAGAAACTTAAGTCTATCCACTAACTCATTAGGATCATCCCAGTAAACCAAGTCTACATTTTTCTTAAGCTTTTTCATCATTTGCGGTAATCCAGCACCTTTGCATGAACGATTACTATCCTCAGTGCTGGTAGAGTGCTGACGATTTCTTTTAAACATGGGTTTTATAATTTGTAAATATTTCCGTCCTCTGTTGCTTTTGATAGGCTTCTTAAAATCATTGTCTCGATGATGTGCGTTAGTTTCTAAAAGCATCGATTTATAATTATTTTTGTCAGCATCTGTTACAACATCCAAATTAGGCACCTTTTTAAACAATAATTCATACAAGCCAGGACTTTTATCATAAATTTGACTTCCAACACAAATTTTCGAGTCAGTTATTATAACACGAGAATTCCCCATCATTAGCTTTCCACGTTCATTCCTTACACCGAAAGGAACATCTAGGAATACTTCTGAAGAAAGTGACCAGGAAGAGGTATTATTGTCAGAAAAGCTTTTAAATGTTTCATCATCACTTTCGCTTTCATTGTATGTTTCATTTTCACTTTCATTGTATTTTTCATTTTCACTTTCATTGTATGTCTCATATTCGTTTTCAACTTTGTCTTCTTTTTCACGCCTTCTTCCTTCATTTTTGTTACCTTTCAGAGTACGATCAAAATTGAAGAAGTTATTGTTTTTAACTTCCATAACATTTTGGTTTTCTGCTATTTTGCTGAGTGGCTCACTTAGAGGTTTGAAAACCATGTCCAATGTATTTTTATTGGACTCTTCAATCTCTCTCATCTTTTTTACTTTTTTCTTGATACCATCGGCTGCTTCAACCAATTTGCGTTTTAATGAAATATCCATGTTATAGCAGTGAACGGTTTCAAATTAAATAAGATACTGATACAGTACTCGAGTCACTTTTGTTTAAATATGTTACTGCTCAAAAACTATGAACGTATCAAAGTTCTTTCGATAACAACCATTTGCTATACTACAATCTTTGTTGATAACGACACAATCGTATGGGGTGCTCCAAACTTTGGAACACATTGTTTTAAACTGTATCCAAGGCATATCAGTGTTCACATGTTCATCATAAATGTGCTTCATGTTGATGTCATCCTGCTTAAAAATGACTATCAAGTTGGCGTTGTCTCGAACTAGCTGCTTCGGAATTTTTGTGTAAGTTTGATTCAAATAAAAACTATCAATGTGCTTATGCCTACCCATCGAGAAGTAATCTCTAACATTATTTTGATTTTCACATGAAATATCATCAAAAACTATTACTGAATTGGGCTTTGCTTTAGTAACAGGGAGCACTTGATCATTCTCATGATATTTTTCAAATGATACCTCCGGAACTAACTTTAAAACTTTTTCAAGATATGCGTATTTTGGTTGATCGAGAGATTTTGAATAAACATACAAATTTCGATATCGCAATCCATTTTTGTGTAACAGCAAACCTACCACCAAATTTGTTTTACCACAGTTTGACGGACCGCAAACTATGCATCGAATTGTGTTTGGTAGTAGTTCCCCATGATGATGGTTTTTCTGCTCTAATTCTCCACACAACTTTCTGACATGTAACGACTGGGGCTGTTTCACAAACTTCATTTGTTTCTCTAATCTGTTTGAATGTGTAGATCAAAATGATTAGGTCTATGATCGTACAAGAACTTATAAAGAAAAAGTAAGTAGGTAGGTAATTAAAAAGTAAATTATAAATAATAGTGATTATTTTCATATTAGTGGACAATAGTGGACAATGCTGTACCAGTTTCTTGGAGCACGGGTATGTTAAAACACATTTTCATCTCAAATAATGCATTGGTTATTCAATAATGTATTAATTATTGCGATGAGGTCCTTAGATTCCGATACATCTCCTTTATATTTTGAATGAAGGCTAGATCAAAGATCTCAAACGTAAATGTAGCGACAGAGCGTAGTAGTTTTAGATCTGGATCACCATACCTACCTGGAAAAAATAAATTGGAAAGGCTAGATCAAAGATCAGAAACGTAAACGAAGCGACAGAGCGGAGCGTCGGAGCGGAGTAGTTTCGGATCTTTGATCTAGCCTTCCCAATTTATTTACTACTCACTTGATTCACTTTCACACTTTTTAATGAGTTTTTTATGAAATATGGTACGACTTTAATGAGTGAAGTACAAAAATTACATTAAACCATAGATTAAAATAAAATCATAAAAAATGGAAGTTGAAACACACTCAGGAGATGGCAGCACGGTTAGGGTCAGCTCCTACCGCGACGCGACGCGACGCGACGTTGCGAATAGAGCTACTCAAAATTGAACTTTATTTATTACAAGTGAGAATTAGAACACGTCGCACCACGCAGCGCCGCGGCGTTCTCACAATGAAATGTTTATTTTTTCATGTAATATAATAAAGTTCAATTTTGAGTAGCTTTATTCGCAACGTCGCGTCGCTGTGGGAGCTGACCTTTAGGTAGTTCATAATGAGTTTGGCTTATTAAGAGAAGTGCGTTTCTCCACCGGGACCAGTTGTCAAATAATGATGTGTTCTATACTAAATTTTAAGGCATAAATTCAGCAATTCTGATATTCAGTCTTAGATTTACAGCATCAAAACTTTCGATGCTGTGACCTGAAAACAGTGGGAAGCTGGAGAAAATCTCGTCACCGGCGCCATCTGTATCTCAAAAACTGCTAGCAGTACGAAAAAGATTTATAGTCCAATTTTTCGAGCAAAATTTCAGCAATCAATACCTCAAAAATTGATTTCATACGTTTGACCGAACGAGAGATATTTGCCGCTAAGTACTGGTAAGCTTGAGAAACGTTTCCCCAGCTTACCAGTACTGGCCACTCTATATCTCGGAAACTACGATAGGTACCAGTGAGTATTATGGCTCAAAATTTCACTCCTTGTCCTAAACTAGTGCTGTAAATATTTCATAGCCCCAGCTTCAGTACTTTTGAAGATAAAGGCAGTTTTTAATGGGAAGCTGGGGAGACGTTTCCCCAGTGGGCCAATACTGGAGATCGAAAAGTATTATGCTTAGCCACGTGATTTTAATATCAGATTATAGCTAGTAATTACAGCACTTGGCTGTAAAAAATTTAGGGTTCCAGGTCTTTTGGTTCATGCGCTAAGATGAAAAAACCTTTTTCCCGCCAAAAATAAATAACGGTCACTGAATGTGCCTGTTGGGCGACGTTGCCAGTTTGTGCGATGAGCAATGCGCTTTAGGTGACATGCCAAAATGAATCTTCTGAGCTTAGATTTAAAATACATTTTAAGTAGTTTGTTTACGTCATAGAAGTTAATGTAGTCTAAGAGTCGGGCATGTAAAATAGATTTTGAAATTTTATGAATATACTTCTCAATATAAAGTAATAATGGTGTATGTTATGTGAAAGCAAGCAATAAGCGCTTATTAGAGCTAATGTAGCTCTTTTTTTTGTAGTTACCTACCTACTTCTTCTTTTCAATTCGATGACGTCATCGGTCTTTAAAATAATGTAAACAAACAGGTTGTCAAAATACAAACCAATTTTGGTCATGTGATTATAATAATTTTTGCGGTTTTCTGTCTCCCTCTATTTATGTGTGAACAATACAATATGTTTATCTATTTTGCCTTTATAAAGCCAAAGCCGGGTTTCGCATTTCGAAACCCCTAGGTAACATTATTTGCTAACAGGGACGCCCATATTCGGTTAACAAGCAATTTTAGGCGTTTTCGTCTTTGCAAGCACGTAGAGTCGGGTCCGCTGCGCCATGTTTTCGTTTTAGAAAACTAACCGAACATTGTTTACTAACCGAATACGGGCGTTGTGGTGTTTGCAAACACGAAAACACGGCGCAGCAGACCCGGCTTAATGTTGTTTCCTAACCGAATAGGGGCGTGGCCTGACAGTTTTTTCTAGCAAAATCGCAATAAAGCCGGGTCCGCTGCGCCATGTTTTTGCCAACATGTTTTTAAAACTTGGTTTTTAGAAAATTGGCGCTGCGGACGCGGCTTTATCTAGTTTGTTCTCAGTTGATTACATTTTTAAGGGGCAAAATTTTTATAATTGTTCGCCAGAATTGAAACACGTTTAGTAAGTAGGTATGGATTATTGAGACGCGATTAATTATTTGTTCCTTAGAACCTAACGGTACTAACTTTTATGAGAAAGACAGGTAGTAGGTAAGTATAGTTTATTCTTCAGACTTTAATTTCATCTCGTGAATTGAAAAAATATTAAATAAAACAACAAAATGTAAGTAGGTAAATCATATTTTTATTTAGTTTTACAATCAGCCATTATACAAGGCCGCTTTGATGTGAATTTGGTCTGAATTACGTGAAAATGTAGAATAGACCAAGCTCTCATCAAAGCGCGTACCTATGACGTGAATGCCATATTGTTTAACACCTTTAAATTTGGCGATTTGAAAACACACTCCGATGACAGCTTGTTGAAACAACAGTTTATAATACCCGCTACTACGGGACGTATAATCGCGTTGAAACGTCGTCACGTCGTCATGATGAAAGGTAAAGCGCGACAGAAAAAAAGTATGCTCTCTCCTTGTTATTCCCAGATCCACGCACCTAGCGACGGACATAATCACTCAAAGCGTTTGTCATAGCGAGCAGAGCGACAAGCCGTCGATCACCGGCCGCCACACTTTGTCAGCCTGCTCCGATTTTACTACATCTTCGAGACACGCAAAGCCCTCTTTGGGCTGATTGACAGCCACGTAAATATCTACAAGTGTAGTTTTTTTTCTAAACTTCAACAATTCGAGTAATTATTAGCGAATTCATTAAAATATAACCTTCGAGTCTTTACATTAGATTTAGCTAATAAAGCCGCAGTTAAATACCACCTTATGTTGATTAATGTCGTCTTAGATTTAAGCGTAATCATAATCACTGTCTCTAACAATAGAGATCACACGTATTAAATGCCTAAGATTTCTCACATATAACGCCCCTATTCGGTTAGTAAACAATGTTCGGTTAGTTTTCTAAAACGAAAACATGGCGCAGCGTACCCGACTCTACGTGCTTGCAAAGACGAAAACGCCTAAAATTGTTTGTTAACCGAATATGGGCGTCCCTATTAGCAAATAATGTTACCTAGGGGTTTTGAAACGCGAAACCCGGCTTTGGCTTTATAAAGGCAAAATAGATAAACATATTGTATTGTTCACACATAAATAGAGAGAGACAGAAAACCGCAACAATTATATAATTACATGACCAAAATTGGTTTGTATTTTGACAGCCTGTTTGTTTACATTATTTTAAGGACCGATGACGTCATCGAATTGAAAAGAAGAAGTAGGTAGCTACATTAGCTCTAATAAGCGCTTATTGCTTGCTTTCACATAACATACACCATTATTACTTTATATTGAGAAGTATATTCATAAATTTCAAAATCTATTTTACATGCCCGACACTTAGACTACATTAACTTCTATGACGTAAACAAACTACTTAAAATGTATTTTAAATCTAAGCTCAGAAGATTCATTTTGGCATGTCACCTAACGCGCATTGCTCATCGCACAAACTGGCAACGTCGCCCAACAGGCACATTCAGTGACCGTTATTTATTTTTGGCGGGAAAAAGGTATTTTCATCTTAGCGCATGAACCAAAAGACCTGGAACCCTAATTTTTTTACAGCCAAGTGCTGTAATTACTAGCTATAATCTGATATTAAAATCACGTGGCTAGGCATAATACTTTTCGATCTCCAATATTGGCCCGCTGGGGAAACGTCTCTCCAGCTTCCCATTAAAAACTGCCTTTATCTTCAAAAGTACTGAAGCTGGGGCTATGAAATATTTACAGCACTAGTTTAGGACAAGGAGTGAAATTTTGAGCCATAATACTCACTGGTACCTATCGTAGTTTCCGAGATATAGAGTGGCCAGTACTGGTAAGCTGGGGAAACGTTTCTCAAGCTTACCAGTACTTAGCGGCAAATATCTCTCGTTCGGTCAAACGTATGAAATCAATTTTTGAGGTATTGATTGCTGAAATTTTGCTCGAAAAATTGGACTATAAATCTTTTTCGTACTGCTAGCAGTTTTTGAGATACAGATGGCGCCGGTGACGAGATTTTCTCCAGCTTCCCACTGTTTTCAGGTCACAGCATCGAAAGTTTTGATGCTGTAAATCTAAGACTGAATATCAGAATTGCTGAATTTATGCCTTAAAATTTAGTATAGAACACATCATTATTTGACAACTGGTCCCGGTGGAGAAACGCACTTTATTAAGAGTTATGCATTTTAGAAGCGATACGAAGCCGCATAACACAGTAAACTGCAGTGCATACAAGATGAGGGCGAAGAAAGTTAAAAACGTTTGATTTATTAACATGATTTATTTTTTCTTTCCAAGATAAAGTATTTTTTGAGATCAAATATACTTAATTATTTACAATACCTAAATTAATCGTGCATTTTGCCTACGCACCAAAGCTACCAGTTTGTTTTTTAACCAAATAGGCGCTATATATTTATTTTTTGACTTATTACTTAACACTTACAAAATAATAGTTTAAAAAGGAGAGACTAATTTGGTCAGGCAAACAGCGAAATTCAATTTCATGAAATAGGGGTTTGACCGTCAAACTTCAAATATGTATAAGAATGTCTTTGTTTGTTATATTATTTTAGTTGTATTTAATACAACGTCATTTTGAAACAATGTATATTTTTTAAATATTGCCTTAATTAAAATAAAAAAGTTGTAAAATAAAACGAAATTTCTTAATTTAAATGTGTATTGTTTTAATATTGTCGAAATTACAATAAAAAATGTCATTATTCTCACATGGTGAGACATTACAACATTTTAGAATTGTACATACTGCAGCATTTCTGCTTGCGATCTTTTTTTTATGTTCTTACCGGTCTAGTTTTCCTTTTAATTCAATATATTTCAAAATTTTAGAATTTGTTTAATTTTTGGATTTTGTTTGGAATCGAAATTTTCAGGCATTCGCCAAAAAATTTTTGGTGAGATGTGACACAATTTGCTTTGTGAAAAGTTGTTTCTTCAATATGAAGTGTTATTAAATACACGAGATATTTTCTAATTAAATTTGGAGCTGAATTGTAATATGTTTCATATCGTGAATGATATTATTTGAGCCTTTTTTTTGACTTTCAAAATGTACGTTTTTCACAATTTCTTTTTTTGTTCTCATACGCCTACTCTACCCTACCTACGCTATACAGTACACTTTTACAACATCTTCTTCACGCTCAGACAAATACTCTATCAGGCTGTTCTTGCAACAGTTACGAGAATCCTGGGTCTTATGGTTTAAATCAAATCTGGTTATCATTTGACCTGGGGGGGATTACTTCACGACCTGCAAGAGGAGAATATCCTTCTTGTATAGGTTACACTAGCTAGACATCCTTACTATTCTAATAAATACTCATATATTTCAATTTTTCTTTCTTTGGGCTCTTTCGGGTTTCGTGACATTTTAGGTATCCTAGTCCAATTTGGAATTTTTGTAGTTTCAGTGTAATTAATATACGACATAAGGGGTTGGACAACAGTTTACCGCTGGGAGTTCTGACAGACGTGTACCCAATTTGGGCGACCTAATCCACCTGATCCTGCCACCAATCCACAGCGGTTTGACCAGCGGCCTCTGGAAGACGAGTAGCTAAGTTTTTTTATCCATTCCTTTAAATACTCTTAATTTATTTTTTGTCAAAATGTGCCAATTGTAACAGTTATAGGTTTATCTAACAAGTAGGTGGGGTATTTTATTCGATATCGAATTATTTATCTTCCTATTTGCTACAGATAATAATTTATTATAGTTAGGCCTTGTGTTTAAATTTTATGTATGGTATTGTAACCGTTCAAAATAATCCAACACTTCATTTCCAAACAAAATATCCATACGTTGAAAATTGTTTTGCGTGTTAGTTTGTCCTGTATGTTACACCTTAAAGTTTAATTTAAATGTTCAGTTTTCAATATTTTTCTTGGTTAACGTCGGATTTTTGTAATTTTTTTTTGTTTAATTAAATTCTTTCATTCCTTTTAAAAAAATCTCGTCTTCTTTATTTTTTGTGTGTTTCGGCTGAAGATCTGGCGCCCGCGATTAAAAAACCCTGGATTTGAGGTGAGTAATTGTCCATTTACTATTCTGTGGCATTGATTATTTTTTTCCCTTTTTTTCTTGCTTATACGGTGGGCACGTTCCGTGCCGCTGTCGCTTTCATAATTTTTGTTTTGTTTTATTATGTTTCAGATAACCTATAACCCACTGAAGCTCTGTCTACTCCATTGGGAATGTTGGACTTTTAAACCCCTACGACGTTCTGGTGTGACTTCGTGCCACATTTTAATTGTTTTTTTTTTGTTGTTGTTATGTGATGTTATATGTAAAAATAATTTTACTTAACATGAAACTCGTTCTTATTTATTAAAATAAAGAATTATTTAACCCTTTCCCCCATTCCCGTAGTTAGTTGTTTAACGTAGTAAACAACGCGTTCAACTCGTTTCTTTTTCACCCTATTAGGTATTTTACCCCTATTAGGTATTTTTTCCATATTAGGTATTTTTTCCCTAATTAGGTAGTATTATTTCCTCTTAGGGAATTTTCACGTAATACGACTTATAATTAACGTTCTGTTCACTTCACGGTATCGTTTTCTTTGCTTTATTTCTAACATCAGATACCATTTTTGTTTAAAAAATGTCGCTGAATCAGGACACTGTCGTTGATGTTGAACCAGAACAGGCCGCTTACGAGCAAGATATTGGGGAGACGCCTTATCGTGCTAGTCCTATTTTGCAGAGAATGAATCAACAGTCTGTTTCAGCTCATGAAGCTACGCGACTCAAACAGCTTCTCACCCGTGACGTTAGTTTGTCAAAATGGAATATTTGTTTTGATGGACAAACCTGCGTGAAGGATTTCTTTCAGCTAATCGAAGAACGGATGTTCGCTTCTGACATTCCATCTTCGTATATTGTGCGTCGTTTCCACGAACTTGTTTCTGGTTCGGCTCTTTTATATTTCAGGACAATTAGAGTTCCTTCTTTGACGTATGATGAGTTAAAGTCCAATTATTATAAAACTTATTTGAAAACCGACTACGACTATCACCTAGAACAGCGTCTTCGTGATTTAAAACAAACGGCATCGCAATCAGCCAGGGATTTTATAATTATCGTTCATGACTTAAATTTAAAACTTACTGACCCAATCCCTGATTCTGCGCTGTTACCTATTATAAAACATAACCTTCATTCGAGGTACAGGCCTTGTTTGTCTACAAACAGGATAGATAGTATTGACGCCTTGTTAGATGTTGTCTCAAACTTTGAGAGCTACGAGCCGCCTCAGCAAGCTTCGGATATCGTTCAGTCTCGTAAAGTGGTTGCGCCGATAGTTGATTCGACACGCTTTATTTGTATAAAGTGCAATCAAACAGGCCACGATTTCCGGGCTTGTCCTTCTATTCCTTGGGTTATTTGTTTCATTTGCAGGTGTCCCGGTTTTACTACTAAGAATTGCCCCACATGTAATGCCCGCGTCGCCGCGCAATCTTCTACTTCAAAAAACTAGTTAGTTCCCGGGGTTTTCGTCATCATTCGATTTCTCCGGTTATTTTTTCAGATTCTATTGATAATAGGCCATTTGTTGAAGTATTTATTTTTAATAGAACTTTACACGCATTACTCGACACAGGTGCTCAAGCGTCATTGATTCATACTTCGTTGCTTGCTTCGCTGAATGTTGCGTATCAACCTGATCCCGGTCATAGTGTCGTATCTGCAGACAATTCTCCGATGTCGATACTAGGTTCCGTTTCCTTACCCGTCCGTTTTAATAATATTACACAGCAACACCGTTTTCTTGTTACGTCACGTGTCACTACGCAGTTGATTTTGGGTATTGAATTCTGGAATAACTTTGGCCTAACGTCTGTCCTTTGCGGAGCTTTTAATTCCGGTATTTCTGGGAAGATGTTCTTACAGGACTCAGTTCAAAAGTTAGATCAAGCTGTTATTGGAGAGAATAAGTTTGTCCAGTCTCGTTCTTCCTTATCTGCTGATTAAGAGGCACGATTACAAGAAGTAATCAAAGTCTTTGATGAGATTTCTTCAGAAAAAAAGGGTATCGGTAAGACTACATGGCTTAGTCATAAAATAGTTACAACAGGTCCTCCTATCAGGCAGCGGTATTATCCTCTTTCACCCGCCAAGCTAAAGGTCCTGAATGAAGAAATCGATAAAATGCTTAATGATGGGATTATACGTCCGTCGCGTTCCCCTTGGGCGAGTCCTGTTGTTATGATTACAAAGAAGGATGGTTCTATCCGTTTTTGTGTTGACAGTAGGAAGTTGAATAGCGTTACGATTCGTGATTCTTATCCTTTGCCTAGGATCCAGGATATTTTAGATAACCTAGGAGGTGCAAGATACATGACTACGCTTGATTTCCGCAGCGCGTTTTGGCAAATCCCCCTTTCTGATAAGGATAGCTGTGAGAAAACCGCGTTCATCGTTCCACAGCGTGGTCTATTCGAGTTTTTTAGAATGCCCTTCGGACTAACCAACGCTGCTTCCGAGATGCAGAGGCTGACGGACATGATAGTTAATTTTGAGTTCACTGCTGATGGCAATAACTGTGTTTTTGGTTACGTTGACGACCTCGTCCTGGTCTCTCGCGATTTTGAGGGTCATCTTGAGCTTATTCGTAAGGTGGCTGTACGTCTTAAAGAAGCAGGTTTGACGGTTAATCTCAAGAAGTGCGAGTTTTGCAAGAGTCAGCTTAAGTATCTTGGGTATATCGTAAATGAAAATGGTTTACAGACTGATCCTGCGAAACTAAGTTCCATCCGCGAGTTTCCGGTGCCAGAGAATGCCAAGTCCTTGCGTGGTTTCATTGGTCTTTGTTCTTATTACCGTAGGTTCGTGAAAGATTTTTCCACGATAATTGCTCCTCTCACAGTTTTGATTGGTAAGAAAAAGAGACATGATAAAATTGAATGGCCAGATTCTGCACGAGCAGCTTTTGAAAAATTAAAGAATGCGTTGGTTGATACTCCAGTTATGTCTTGTCCTGATTTCTCAAAGCCGTTTATCTTACAATGTGATGCATCCTCTGTTGGTTTAGGTTCAGTACTTTCACAGGAGATAGATGGTGTAGAGCATCCTATTGCATATCACTCGCGTTTGTTTTCGAAAGCTGAGAGAAACTACAGCACAACTGAGCGTGAACTCCTTGCAGTACTGGATTCTATTAATCACTCTCGTGGTTACCTTGATGGGATGCGTTTTTCTGTTATCACCGATCATATTGCTTTAAAATGGTTATTAACACTTGACAACCCTTCTGGTCGTCTAGCGCGCTGGGCGACCATTATTTCTCAGTATACCTTTGACATAATTCATAGAAAGGGTGTTCATAACGTTGTACCTGATGCACTGTCACGTAACCCCATAAATGTGGGCATTATTTCCTATAATGGAGGTATTTTTAACACTTCTGATCCTTGGTATAAAAAGATTTATGATGGTGTTTCTAACAACCCTCAGATGTTTCCTGCGTATGTTATTAATGACGGAATACTTCTCCGTAGGATGTCTTCTGATTTTCCGTTGTCTGAAGACCCATGGCGGATAGTATTGCCTTCAGAACAGTATCAAAACCCAATTTCTGAGGTACATAACGAGTTACCTTCTATTCACCCAGGTGTTAATAAATCTTATTATAAATTAAAGTCCCTTTATTATTGGCCAAACATGTTTCATATTGTCTCAGAAGCGCTTAGAACTTGTGAGACTTGTAAAGCTTTTAAGATCTCAAATACACAACCCCGAGGCCACATATTATTTCCTAAAGAGGTTACAGCACCGATGCAATCGATCTCTCTCGACATTATTGGTCCGCTACCGCTGGCGTATTATGGTTATCGCTATATTTTAACTATAGTTGATGTATTCACTAAATACGTCTGGCTAAATCCTTTAAAAAGGGTAAATAGTCAAGCGATCGCTACCATACTTGAGAGGGATATCTTTTTGTGCTATGGTGTTCCGCCTACGTTGTTATGTGATAATGCAACAGTTTTTCATAGTAACCAGTTTCGTACATTTTTGGCTTCCTATGGTATTCCTTCACCTTATTATACCCCTTATTATTCCCCGCAGGCAAACCCTGTTGAACGCTATAACCAGTCGGTGGTCACTTGTCTTAGTATTTTAGTTGAAACTGACCAGCGAAGTTGGGCCAAGGTATTACCCAAAGTGAAATTATATTTGAACTCATGTATAAATATGGCAACTGGATTTTCCCCCAATTTTCTGATGTTTGGAATAGAAGTTCATTTAGATGTCAGTTCACGGCGTGTAGGCGAGACTCGAGGCGTTGATTTAGCTGAGAGTCGCGTAGAACGTGCGGCTGCGCTCTCTTCCCTTGATCAGGTTTTTGCTAAGGTTTCAGATAGTCTTTCGTTGGCGTTTTTACGGAATGCGAGTTATTATAATAAAAGTCGTAACCCCCTCATTTTAGATGTCGGTGATATTGTGTGGCGTAGGAACTTCTCACGTTCGTCTGGTGCTGACTATTTTTCGAGTAAATTTGCACCCAGATTCACTAAGTGTCGTGTAGTTCGAAGGATTTCCCGCCAAGTCTATGAGTTACAGGATGTCAATTCTCCTTCCTCAGGTACTTATCATATTAAAGATATACTCAAATAACGTCTTTTTTTCGTTGTTGGTTAAAGTACTTTTTTCTTTTCTATTATTGGTCGTCTTTGGGTCTATATCTTTTGCCCTTAGACAAAGATGTTTTTTTTTCTTTTTTCATTGGTCGGGTGGGCTGTACAGCCATTGTTGCCTGTCATGTTTGATTTGTTCGATTTCTGTCTTTGAGGTCAGTGTTCTTTTCCAAAGACATTTTATCTTTTTTTTGCTTTGGCAATTTTTTTTGCTTTGTGGTCTTACATTTGTGGACGTCATAGTTGATCTATATTTATGGTATGGTTTTGCATGGCCATTATGGTGGCAACATAGACATAGAAAAATTATTTGGTGGCAACCATTATTTTTGACTGTCAAGTCCGAGTTGACTGACAGTCCATTATTTTCTTTGAAGTCTAGGTTAAAATTATAGCTAGATACTAATTTTTCTTTGGTTTTTTTTATGTGATTTATGTTTAGTTCACTTAAGTTCTCTCCTCTTAGCTGTTTAATTTTTTTTTTTTTTTGGAACGTATCTGTTACTTTCCCCATCGTGCATTTTCTCTCTACAACGTGAAGTTGGCGGAATTGCGATCACGCAGATTGCCATAATACAAGATTCTATTCTGTGGTTTTTGCTATTTGTCGTCAGTTGTTGACATTTTGAAAGTTTTAGGAAACTTTTACGTAAATTATTACGTAATAGGTAGTTGATTTTTGTTGTTTCTATTGTTGATATCTCTTAGTGTTAGTTATTTAGGGCTAGGTTTTAACGTTGAGTCGTTTCGTTTGGGATTCCCGGCTGTGTTTATTTCTCTTGTAACTTCTAGGTATTGCTCGCGTGTTGTTCTTAGTTGGTACTTAAAAAATAGCTTTGGATGTTGTTCCCAGTTACTCTCCTTTTAGGTTAATTTGTTCGTTGTGATGTTTTATGACATTGCACTTTTTGTAAATTTCGTGATTTTCTATTCGAGATAGTAAACTTTGTTGTCATCGCGTATAAGTAGTTTCAATTAATGTTTTTGTTCTATTTTTGTTAATGCGCGATTATTTGTTGTTGGAATTATTTAAGTTTCTTTATTTAATATTGATCTCTTCTTTTTTAACTGGATTTAATTAAACTTAAACTTTTACTTAACTTAAACTTAACTCAAACTTAAATTTAACTTCAACTTAAACTTTAAATTAACTTTAACTTAAACTTAACTTAACTTAAACTAAATTTAGTTTTTCTTTGTAGGGTTGGCAAAAATTTTTTATTTTTTTTTTGTAGAAAGGGGGTGTTGCAGCATTTCTGCTTGCGATCTTTTTTATGTTCTTTCCGGCCTAATTTTCTTTTTAATTCAATATATTTCAAAATTTTAGAATTTGTTTGATTTTTGGATTTTGTTTGGAATTGAAATTGTCAGGCATTCGACAAAAAATTTTTGGTGAGATGTGACACAATTTGCTTTGTGAAAAGTTGTTTTTTAAATATGAAGCGTTATTAAATACACGAGATATTTTCTAATTAAATTTGGAGCTGAATTGGAATATGTTTCATATCGTGAATGATATTATTTGAGCCTTTTTTTTGACTTTCAAAATGTAAGTTTTTCACCATTTCTTTTTTTGTTCTCATACGCCTACTCTGCTATACAGTACACTTTTACAACATCTTCTTCACGCTCAGACAAATACTCTATCAGGCTGTTCTTGCAACAGTTACGAGAATCCTGGGTCTTATGGTTTAAATCAAATCTGGTTATCATTTGACCTGGGGGGGATTACTTCACGACCTGCAAGAGGAGAATATCCTTCTTGTATAGGTTACACTAGCTAGACATCCTTACTATTCTAATAAATACTCATATATTTCAATTTTTCTTTCTTTGGGCTCTTTCGGGTTTCGTGACATTTTAGGTATCCTAGTCCAATTTGGAATTTTTGTAGTTTCAGTGTAATTAATATACGACATAAGGGGTTGGACAACAATTTACCGCTGGGAGTTCTGACAGACGTGTACCCAATTTGGGCGACCTAATCCACCTGATCCTGCCACCAATCCACAGCGGTTTGACCAGCGGCCTCTGGAAGACCAGTAGCTAAGTTTTTTATCCATTCCTTTAAATACTCTTAATTTATTTTTTGTCAAAATGTGCCAATTGTAACAGTTATAGGTTTATCTAACAAGTAGGTGGGGTATTTTATTCGATATCGAATTATTTATCTTCCTATTTGCTACAGATAATAATTTATTATAGTTAGGCCTTGTGTTTAAATTTTATGTATGGTATTGTAACCGTTCAAAATAATCCAACACTTCATTTCCAAACAAAATATCCATACGTTGAAAATTGTTTTGCGTGTTAGTTTATCCTGTATGTTACACCTTAAAGTTTAATTTAAATGTTCAGTTTTCAATATTTTTCTTGGTTAACGTCGGATTTTTGTAAATTTTTTTTGTTTAATTAAATTCTTTCATTCCTTTTAAAAAAATCTCGTCTTCTTTATTTTTTGTGTGTTTCGGCGATCAACATTTTAAATTTTATCGCTGAAATACCTAATTAAACATATTATTTCTTATTAGTACAGTACAGATCGACGTTTGACCGAGTCTGCAAGTCGCTTCTAGGATCGACTAGGCAAAGCCCGAAACAGATTATTTTACTTTCGACGTTTGACTGAAAAGTTAGGTAGAATTTTTTTTGTCAAACCGAGGATAAACCAGTCATTCCGGGATATGCTCTTCGCAGAATGACTATCATAACTGACATTGAATACCCTAGTGGAAACAGTTACATTTGGGCTTACAATATTTAATAAAATTATTATAGTTTAGAGTTCACCATTGATTGTATTTTTTATACCTACACGATACTAAAGGAAGAACACTTGTTGTAAACCATGACAGATGGCTCTGTTTGCTTTAGTGTATTTCTTTATTATATTACTGGAATGTTTCCCCAATGGATAGTAAACTCTAATGCTTGGAGATAAAATTTATTGAAAATTTATAGTTCTGGATAGCAAGATGTGCCGTTGTCCCTGTACAACACGCAGAATGAGCACAACACGCAAAATGAGCAAAATATAAAATGTACTAGAAGACCTGTGTTCACATACACTTCCATAACAGACCTGGTGTTAATACTTTATTTAAATTTTTTAAGAGTTACTAGAATAAAAGTTATTTTACTACAGTGTAGAATAATATAAATATATACAACATGTTTAAAAAAAAAACAGAAAAAGATAATTCAAAATTAATTAAAATTTAGCTTATTGCGCAACTCTATTACAAATATGACAAGTATGTCATATTAATTATATGAAACTTTCATTTTGAAAGATGTCAAACCGTGCAACTGATTACTAGAGTTGCGACTATTTTCACTTTAAAAATTAAAGAGCATCGAACCTCTGTGGCATGCCTAAAGTTGCAAGTACATACAAGTACATAAAAAGTCGCGTTTTTAATGTACACGTATGAAACGTATGCCAATCGACAGAGAAAATAATTACAAACAACGAATACTGATTGACAAAATGTCGTAAGTGATATACTTTCTGATAATTACAGTTTGAAAATGTAAAATATAATTAAAAGAAAATCATCGTTTAAACTGATTTAAAAGTTCATTATCATCATTTTAAAGCATCCCGCGCCACTACTAGCATTAAATTGGATTCCCTTTTAAATCTAAAAGTATATTGTCATCATTTTAAAGCATCCCGCGCCACGACTAACATTAAATTGGATTCCTGTTATACTAAAATAATAGGAAATGCAAAAAAAATAATATGTAAAACATGTTTTTGTTGAAATCCACATCAATCAAAATCCAAAATCTACTAATAGATTACAAGCCTGGGTCATCCATTAAGAAAAATACCACGTTAATGCGGCGCGAAGGGTGCAGGGTGAAAGGAAGGAACTAACCACAGGGTTGTTCTTTACCAGTCATTTTGTCACTCACTGTCACCGTGATCTTTATCAATAAAAAAGCAACTCATACTCATTGGTGTGCTCTTGACTACAATCTTGCCCTAGACCTTCTACGGTTGGACGAGCTTACAGTCTAGCGTTAAAAATAAGGTTGAAAGTCACTACGTTAACTTAAATACAGAGACATTGCTCGACTGGAACCGCCCCTCGTAGAAAGTTTCCCGCGCCGCTGGTACGCCGCTTCTCGCGCCGCTGGTACGCTGCTTGTACGCCATTTCCCACGCCGCCGCGCGCGGCCATCGAGAAGGTTCCGGGATCCGAACAAAACAAACATCACTTTATGATTTTGAGACTTACCTCAGTTTGGTTAGGACACTGACTTTTG
>OX465250.1:733939-808114 GCA_949987775.1 Aproaerema taeniolella | reverse complement strand
CGACCTGACAGACATGATCGGCCTCCTACTCGTAGTCGTTCGAGAGAAATGCCGAGGCAAAGACGAGCACCAGATAAAAGACCCGGCAAGGCTCACGAGACAAAGAAAAAAAAGAAGGTTGTTAAGAAAGTCACTGAAGTTGAAGATTTCGATGATGCACCGGAGAGCGCACAAATTGAGGTGACGCCCGAACGTGATTATCCAGTCAAAGTTATTGAGCCTTCTGTAGAAGCGCCACAAAGAGAGGTCACAAAGAAAATCCAACACAGTGCTACAGTCGTTGAGAACGTCACAGAGATTATTGCAGCAGAAATTTTGGAACCAGAACTAGTTTCTGAGGAGGCCGAACAGAAAAAACCCAAGAAAAAGCATAAATCTAAAAAGGGTAAATCACGTGGAGATGAGATAGAAAAAGCTCTTAAAGAAATTGAACATTCTGATAAACAAAAGAAAATGAAAGTAAAAGAAATGCAGGATAAGAATAAAGAGCATTCTACTGTATCGATCACGCTTGAAACCGAAAAATGTGATATTGAGCACACAGAAAAAAATGTGGAAACATCTAAAAATAAGAAGAAGAAGAAGCAGAAAGAGAAATCTAAAGAAGTTGTTGCAGAATCCTCTAAGGTAGAATCTCCATATCAAGAAATTGAACAGCCTATTATAGACGAGACAAAACTCACCAAACAAAATAAAGAGAAGATACATAAGGAGCCTAATGTATACCAACCTGAATCTCTTGAAGATGTGACCGCAGAGTTTATTACTAAAGAAGCTACAACAGCTGAAAAAGAATGTGACACTCAAAAAGATGTCTTTACTTATCACATTGACGAAATGAGTACAAATTCAAAATTTATAAAAGTTGCTCAGCCATTAGATGCTCCACCTTTGTTATCTAGCAGTTCTCATACTGTCACTGAATCTATTGAAATACATGATGAATCTATCGAAAAATTTGATTCTTCAAAATTAGCCTCGAAAGAAGTTGATGTGCAAGATAATCTTCATAAAAAACATGAAGTGCCAAAGCGGAAGAGTAAAAAAGATAAGCGCAAAGCAGATAAATTTATCAGTACTGAGACGGTTCAGCCAGTTCCTGAAGATAAAGGAACTACTGGTGTAATCACAGAAGATGCAGAAAGAGTCAAAGATACGGATTTAGCAATACCGGAAGATAAAACTACAAACAAGCCAAGTAAGAAAAACAAAAATAAGAAACACGAAAAATCTCCTAAACTGGAAGATATAGCTGTCAAAGAAATTTATCCAACAGATGTTGCTGCAGTTCAAGCAAAAGACAAAATCAAAGAATCTCAACCGGCTGATTCTACAAAAGAACTTGTAAATCCGTTAATTTCATCACTTGACATTGATACGGTAGTTATAGAAGAAGTGAAAAGTACTGATAACAGTAAACTTGTGGCAGACAATATGACAAAACCAAAGAAAAAGAAAAATAAGAAACACGAAAAATCTCATGAAGTAGTGATCATAGAAACTCAATCGAAAAATGATGAGGTTCAGCAAACTGAAGATGGTCACTTAAAAGGTGAGATTCAAGAAATATCTGAATCAACAGATATTTCTGTGTCTGAAATTATATCTGCTGCAAGTGAAGTATCGTCTAAGGAAATAATTAATCCTCAAATAGAGACAGTTAGCGATAAAGATATGAGCTGTAAAAAGAAATTAAAATCAAAGAAGTCTAAAAAACCTGATGAAGTCAAAGAAACTCTCAAGGGCGATGACCAATCTGAAAAGTTGTCTCAGTTAGCAGAAATCGAAGTAACGGAAGAAACACGAGAACCAGACATTACAGAAAAGGAAGTATTTGGGTTCGAAGAAGTGAAGGCAAATAAAAAGAAATCAAAATCTAAAAAGAGTAAAATAGTTGATGATGATATTGAAAAAGCATTAAAAGAAATAGAACAGTCGGAAGCTCTAAAAGAACCCAAGAAAAAAGAGAAAAATAAGTCTCAAAACAAGAGGTTTAGAACTCCAAGCTCAGATGAAAGAGCTCCTGAAGTTAAGGTTCAATCTGAAAAAGAAACTAGGGTAGAGAAATCTCCCGAAAAAGATCCCATTACTATTTCAACAAAAACTGTTACACTAACTACTACGCCTGTTGATAAATTATTAGCTATGGATTGGAACACTTTAATGGCTGAAGAAGAAGGCATCCCCGAGCCTATATTCGAGCCTATAAATGAACCCGAACAAGAAACTGCAGAACAAAAAGCAACAGAAGTCACTATTCTACAAGAAAGGAGTAATTTATTATTAAAGGAAACTGAAAATATCATAACAGAAAAACAAGTTCTAACAACAGTCTCGAAGGATGTAACTTTGACGAATGAATCTATGACTAAGACAGAATCTGTAAACAAAGAAAACCCATCTACTACCACAAGCCCAGCAAGTGAACAAAATAACAATGATAAATTCTTCTCCACTGATCCTATGAGAGAGGGTTCTATTAATATCATTGAGGAAACTACCCGTTATGAACCCATTACTAAGGATTTAGAAACTCGCACTGTTTACTTAATAACACATGAGGAAAAGAAATTACCACCTATAAGGACGGTGAAAGTATTCAATAGCAAGACAAATTCTTTAGAATCGTCTTCTAGTATAGATGAAAATGTCCAATGTACTGACCAAACCGATAACAAAATCACTGATCAAATGTCTTCCACTGATAAAGACCAAGTGCAGTCGGAGGGCGATGACGTAAAACAAGAAAAACTGTATATAACTAAGTCTTCCCATGTACGAGAAAGCCTAGAATTGAAAGATGATACTAGTAATAAGGACAATTTAAAAAGTATTGTTACAAGTGCATCTGCTGAAACTGTGACAACTCTTGGTCAAGAACAAAAACAATTTATTCAACCTGCTATTGACGATTCGACAGTAAAGAAGAGTATTGAAAAACCAGAAAATATTGATGAATTTTCAAATTCTAGGGAATTGGCCGCATCTGTACAAGAAGTAGGAACAGTTGCTATAACTGAAGAACATTTAAGTGAAATTTTAGAACAAGCAATATTTGGTTCTGTTCAAAATCGCAATAAAACATCACCAAAGAAACAGAAATTGTCAGACATACCGTACACACAATTGATTGAAGAGGTAAAGACTTATTCACTTAATTTAGACTTTGAACAGTTAGGATTTGAATACTATCAGTTAATGGACAAACAACGACAGGAAAGTTTCTTAGAGGTTGAACTAATTGAACATGCTCCTGAGCAGTCTAAAGATGTTACAAAAGAAACCTCTACAGTTCTTGTGGAGGAAGTGCCGAGACAAAACTACCAAGATATTTCTGATGCGGAAATTTTATTGGCTTCTGAAAAGTGTTCTGTAAGAAATGAAAGGGCTTCAACAATGACAGAAGTGCCCAGGGACAGTTATCAAGAAATAAGTAATGTTGAAAAGTCATTTACTTCTTCTGTTTTATCGCCAGACGAGAAAATTGAATCTCAAAATTTAGATTCTGATGAAAGTCCATTAATTATTCGGAATATGTCTGCAGATTTAGATGAACAACAACCGATAAAATCTAAGAAACAGAGTGAAAGACCAACGCCTATTCGAGAAGAACCACCAAAATATAGCTATCACGAAATTCAGGACGCTGAAAGAAGTTTAGCAAACAAATGTACGCAATCGAGCTTACAATCGTCTCATGAAATTGTAGAAAAGCTTCCTGACGCTATGTTTTCAGAGCCTGAAAACAAGCTGACTGAAACAGTTTCCAGTTTAGTAAGACCTAAGAATGTAGACTCTACGGTCAAACAGACTCTGGATTTCATCAGCAGAGAAAGCATTATGTTGGATCCCACTGATGCCCACTTACTTGAAAAAGAGTCAAAAATACTTGAAGTAAATGAAACAGAAACTGAATTTACTAAATTCTTGCAAGAAGAAGTGCCTCGCCAAAGCTATCATGAAATCATTGACGCTGAAATGGCTTTGGCTTCAATAATCACTTCACAAAACAAAGTAACTAAGTCTGAAACTGCACCCAATAAATTGCCTATCACAGAAATACCGGCTGCTTTAGAACGAAGCGATATAATACAAAAACCAAAAGAAGAAACACAAATATTTGAAAGTCCTGCACAAAGCTACCAAGAGCTTAAAGATGCCGAGTATTTACTCGCTCAAATAAAATCAAGAAAAGCGACACCTGCCAAGGAAACTGTGGAACAACTTACACTAGTAGAAAGTGTTTTAAAAACTGATGAAACAATAGATAATTCCCAGCAAGAAATACCTCAACTACAAGAAAGTTTTGTAGCTTCAAGTAAACCCACTATATTAACCGAAAAAGATATTACCAACGGTAATGATTCTAATATTTTAGATCCTACCGCCAATTCTGTCTTCGGACTAAACGTAGAACCTGTATTTGAAATACCAAGGTTTAATTATCATGAACTTATTGATGCTGAGATTTTGTACGCATCAAGAGTGTCTCGCAAAATAAACGTACTAGCTCAGGAATCGGTTTGTGAAAATGATAATAAACCAGGTCCAGAACATGCTAAAGTAACAGAAAAGCCATCAACTCCAACTAAGGAACTTTCTCCTGAAAAACCGGTGCAACCCAAAGATGTATCGCTTCATGAGAAACCATCACAATTTAAGGAACCTTCATTTCCAAAAGAAATTTTATCAGAAGTTCCACGGCAAGGGTACCAAGAAATTCAGGACGCTGAACAAGCTTTGGCATTCTTAATGACTCGGAAATCAGTTGAGAAAGATGTCATCACAACTGGAAAAATTGAAGTTGAAGAAATTACACCTGAAGATACTTTAATAAAAACTGCCATTGAAAAGAGTCCATCGAATGACCAAGAAGTTGTTGCTCATTCTACAGATTTCATTAACAATGAAAAGACTGTTGCAGAAAAAGTTGATGCTGTTGCTGAAATAAAGTTGCAGGAACTAGTCAAAGAACCTTCACCTATCGTTCCTGAAATTATTGAACCTCAATCGGAAGAATCCGGTAATGTCACTACTATTGACATTGGTTTTGAAATTGATGATCTGTCTAACACGCCTGTACCTGTCGTTTATGGAGACGACCAAGGAATAGAAGAAAGAACAGAAGAACAAGCTAAAACAAACATTTCAACTGAAATAGATGACGATCAATTGCTTGTACCTGTGGTTTTCGGCGATATTAAAACGGCTGACAAATCTGTCCAAGATGCATTAGAAAAACAAAAATCAAATGTATCGTTTAATGAAGATGAAGATTTCGGTGGCAGTGTTGTAGCCAACGTAGAACCTGTTGTGTCCGAAAATATTGAAACGGCTGAAACTATTAATAAATCACCGTCTGAACCTGAAGTGACTGAAACTATCTCGGTGGAATTAATTTTAAGTGAAATCTCCCAAACAATATCTAGCGTACCCAAACCAGATCTCCCTGAAAATAAAGTACAATCTAAGCCTGAACTCTTTGAGGACGTTACAAGTACGGATTTAGATGTAGCAACTTTGGAAGTATCTAAAGATTTAGTTGACAGTGTAATTTCTCAACCTGATACGAAGTCTACGGAAAGGGATAACACTCGCCTTGAGAAATCTCCAATTCATAGTTTGCATGACCTCCTTCCTGAGATAGATTCTATTCCCGAGTTTAAACCTTCCTTTTCCAACACTGTATTGTATTCTAAATTATCGGCTGATGCACCTGAGTTTACACCTTCTTATATGTACAGATCTGTTCAAAGTACTATTACTGAAACTAAACCGACTGATGCAACTATCGGTGACACGCACGCACCAATTGTACCCATACAACAGTCACTTCAAGAAAATCAAGAAAAAATCGACTGGAACGTGCCAACTGTTCCTGATAATAAACCAACCTCATCACAATTATCTTACTCTTCTATATTGCAAACGAAAATAGAATCACAACCTATGTCTGCTGAAGAAATAACGCCAGAGCCGAAAATTTTAAAGGAAGAGCCAGTTCATGAAGAATTTATCGAATCTAAAACAAAACGATCAAAGAAAAAGAAGAAGGATAAGAAAGAACAAGTTATAAAACAAGAAGCAGTACCAATTAGTGAATCTGTCCCCCCAGTTCAAATTCCTGAACCCGAAAACGTGTGGGCCAAAGCAGCAGACGATGGCAAATCATATGCAGAAGTAGTTTCTGAAGGTTTAGAACAAACAGAGAAAGAATCACATGTATTATATGTACAGAGACCACAAATAGTGCCGAAATCAAGAGAAACATCTCAGATAAGGGAAGTTACAGAGATAAAAGGCGATGATACCAACACATCTCAAGAAACTGATCTGAATCTTAGTTCTTGGGCAAAAATTGTATCTGCCAATCGTCCATCACCTGAAAGAACTCCAAAAATAGAGATTCAAACAATTGAACATGTTGAAATTTCGCATACATCGCCAATGATTTTAGTGGATGAATCAGATACCGAACATCAAAAACAAGAGATTGAAGTTGATGCCGAAGGATTTATTACAGTAGATAGACATAGAAGGTCAAGATCTCGATCAAGGGATAACCGATCACGATCAACTTCTAAGGTTCATGAAAAAGAAGAGACGCGCGAGAAATCTGAGAATAGATTTGGTCCACTTACTACTACGTTAAAACCAGAAGATACTGAATCAACCCAAAGTAGTCCATCTGAAGATGAGAAGCTGCTAGTAAAGAAAGGAAGGAAGAGCAGGTCTTCGAAATCTAGGGAAAAAGAAATTAGAGCAGTAGCTGTAAGCACTACTTCTGATGAAGACAAGCAACCATTTAAAAAAGACAAAAAGAAACGGTCTTCAAAATCTAACGAAAAGAATATCAAAACAGAACAAGATGACAAAGTGCTAGTTTTAGAACAAACTAACAAATCTCAAGTGGTAGAAAATATTGAATTTGAAAATAAAGTTAAAACTCAGGAAACAAATATAGATAGACAAGAGAAGGCTACTACTAAGGAACATCAAGAACCGCAGGAGACTAAAAAGAAGAACAAGAAAAAGAAAAAAGACAAAAGGGCTGGTCATGGCTCAGAATCTACAGACACTCCTACCCCAGCTGATATTACATCCTCAGAAATAGAAAACACAGAGAATCAAGTTATAGCCAAGAACTACAAACGTCTCATTGACACTCCAGTATCGACACCCGAATCGTTGCACACGCCTATCAAAGAAAGAGTATTTTCCGAAGCTCAATTCTGGAAAATCGAGCCTAGTGGATTAGATGACTTGAGCAATTTATCAGAATTAGTGTCTGTTGAAATAGAAGAACCCTCAAAGACAACAGCACCATCAGACAAACCATCTCAATCAGAATCTACCTTCACAAGTGAATTTATCAAAGAAGAGCTCAAAGTCCTCGAAACTGAGAAACAGAAATTAGATTTGCATATAACTGAAGAACAATCACTGGAAAACAAAATGGCGGATCTACAAAGAGAAATTGAAGAAATGTTGCTTCCTGAAAATGATTCATCGGATGGTGAAGACACTCCTAAAGAACTAACAGACGCACCTAGTACTGCAGATTATCAACATGAAGAAGGGATGGATAATATAACACCTTCGCTGGCGTCTCCTGAACCAGAAGACGATGCAATAGAAGAACAAAAAGTGAGAGTATCTTTCGAACAAGATGAGCTCTTGGAAGAAGAAGAGATGGACGGCAAGCACATAAGTGTTAGCATGATTGATTCCATTTTAGATGAGTCTGAAAATATTCCTGTTCAAAAGCCATGTTTACCGAAGCACGAAGTTAAAGAAGAGTCGGTTGCAACTGTGTCAGAAACTGCTGAAAATGTGATCCCTGAGCCTTTGCAAACAGAGGAACATTCAAAGAAAACTATTGAAGAGTCCATCGATGATGTTAAAATGACCGAATTCGTCAATATTGCATCTGATAAAGAAAATAGTCCAACCCATGTTAGAGAATCATTCGTGCAGAGTGAAATTATCAACGGAAGCCAAAACAAGGATATTCCCAAAGACGACATCAGTGAACTAACTCCACAAATTACTGAAATTATTAGAACAGATATTTGTGAGAAACCTATAGATGTATCACCCTTGCCTGCTAACATAATATCCTCTGTCGCTACTAACAATCTTGTCAATCTTAAACAAGATCATTTCTGGACGGATAAATTCATCACGGATGACGCTGAACGGCTTTTTATCGAGCAAAAGCAAAAGTTAGGAACTGAACCCGTTATAGAAAGCGTTATCGAATCCAAACAACTTCTAGAAATAGATTCTAAAACTGTAGTAGATGACCACGTACCTGTAGAGGAAAATATTCGTAGAGATAATTCATTCTGGCCCGACAAACATTTATATCATGACGCGGAAATGCAATATTTCCTTCTTATGGCTAAGAAATCAAAAACACCACCGCCATCAGAAATCGAAATTGAAATCCAAGACCAGAACGATAAAGATAAAGGTCCAGGCGGCGGTTCCGGTCATTCTTCCGAAACCGACGAGCCTAGAGAGAGTTGCGGCTCGCCTTTCGATTCCAATTACATTTCGATGGACCTGCCGGGCGGTATTTGTAGTTGGAAGGATCACAGTTCCTACTTGAGTGTCGAAACACCGGTAGACTCGTTGGGCCCTCTGGAGGAGAGCCCGTGCGTAGGATCGGACACGCAGGAGGATATACTAACAACCTCCCCCCCCGACCCAGCCCCACCCCGCCCCCCACAGGAGCCGCGCCAGGAGGACGCGCCCCAGAGGACTGCCAAGGTGACTGACCCCCAGTCGTATTGTACAATTTTACACTTTATATTTTATGTTTGGCATGATATTCTTACTAAATTCTTAATTTCACTGATTACGAGACTATGTATCGTAAGATGTCGTACAGCAATGCCAAATTTGCCGTTCGTCTTGTAGAGCCAATTTTTGGCAGCACTGTAAGTCGCAGTAGATTTTAGATACGCATTTGAAATTAGTAGATAATTTTTTAAAAATTGAAACATTGTAGTGTGTGCAAATTAGTCTAGTCCTGTCTAGTCAGATCTATACAAACAAATAGTCGTAGATAGTAAACAAATAAATTATTACAGTTTTACATCTCACTGTTTTCTAGTCTAATAAAGGTTTGAACTTTTTATTGTAATAAAAATAAAATGCTCATATATATCTTGTTTTATTTGAGTGTATATTTTATAATTTTTTTGTTGAAATAGAACCCTATTTTTGTTTATATCAAAATGTTTATACCAAAAATGTGGCTGCTACTAGACGATCGACAATCAACGCTTTGTTCGGAGATGTTTCTAGATGTTTTATTTGGGCTTGAAAATGCAACCAAGAAGAATTCTGACTCTGAAGCCTGCAACTTGATTTTAATATTTGATTTGCTCAGGTCAGTCCTGTTCATTTATAGTAGAATGATTTTAAAATCCTGGTAGTAGCTCTAAAGCTCAATCCCACTATTATATTATGTACTTGGCATACCTATTTGAAGATGAACATGACTTCTAAACGAGAATTGGCAAGTTGTCAAAAGCATCTATCATTGATGTATATTGTATACGCACAAATTACTATCGGGAAATCTATTTCAAATGAATGTTCATCTTGTTCTTTGTAATCGCAGCTTAAGCGTTGTCAAAGTTTTGTAACTGTTGTGACTGCCTGGTTTAGTGTTCCGTACCAGAAACCCCGGGAATAGTATACGGAACTCCCTTGAGTTCGTCGACCGCTTCTCGGTGTCTCGCACGCTTAAAAGCACGCAAATGACTGAAACTAACACAGATATTTTTATTTTTGGTATAGTTATGGGAGATATTATTTTAAGATTTAAGTTCCTGGTTGTTTATTTTTTGTTATTTTTCTAAATTTGTTTTTAAAAAAATCTTTAACTTTGTTCTGTTATATACTTACTTTTACATTATAATTAAGTTTAACTCAATAGTTACCTAATTATTACTCTTATCTGTACCAAAAATGACCAGTTTTTCACAAAATGTAAATCAAAAAGCTCGGCTGCAATTGGACGTAAAAATAATTTTGGCAAGGTACGGAACACGTGTTAAATTGTATAAACCCCAACATTATTGGAACGACTCCCTTATTCCCTAAAGTCCAAATGTGACTGTGTTTATTAAAAGGTGCAACTTTCGGGGTTGTCAATAAGAGCTATTTACAATAGCTCATCACACTAATTGTGAACCTTAACGACTATCACGAAAGTTGTACCTTTCTATTTTCACAGTCACAAATTAGCATGTCATGCCAAATATCCCTGCAACTAATGTGCGATTTTTGTTGTTGTGTAGCTAACGATCCCTTGCATAGTGCAGACATTACTGCCGTTTTATTTCACCCTTGTTTTTATAATTTTACGGCGTGGGACCTATAGATCTAGTACATACTTTGAAGTCTTTCATTTAATAAGCGAAACTTAAGGAAGTGATTCTCCCCGTGAAACTAAATAACTTTTCTAAATTAATTCTCCAAAAAAAATTCTACTTCTCATATCATCAAAGCAATCAGCTCAAATTGTATGGAAGGGGATTTTTTTTATATATGTCGACCTGTTCTTGGAGAAAATTGTCTAATTTAGTGAGCTGATTGACATTCTTAATTTTCGCTAATTTACAGTCACCCAATATAGTGTTTTCTAAGTAAATTCTAATGATAGTTTATGTGCCTAATGATTGTACTTACTCAACTTAAACTATGGTTTAAAGCTCTATAATTAGGTACTTTTGCTAACCCCGTGGAAATGTTAGCAAAGTGCCTCAACCTAAATTGTTTTTTTGGCAATTAAGTATACTGTTTTACAAATCGAAAATGTTGTATGTAGTTTGCAAATGAAAATTCACAACTATGTAAACATACATAAAAGTAAATGAGATAAAGCATCACAATCTGTAAGTCCCACAGCCTTTGCCCTCGTGTGCAGTGTATCTAATAGGGGGGATGTGTTCTCAGGATGAGTTGTATAACGATATTGAAAAGCTGCTGGAGGAGGTTCGCACCGTTCAGACGAGGCTGTCTGACCTCCCCGATGAAAGTCTTGATGCCATGGAAGCCGGCTTAAAGGTAATTAAATCAGCGAACACATTTTTTAAGAGTTGTCACTTGCCTTTTTTTAGGTGTATGTAGGTATGAGTCAATTCCACTAAAAAACGCTACACCTGCAATTCTGAGTAAGGCGTGTCGTAATAAACACTTTTTGAAATTTTGATATTCTGGTATGTCTCCTGTAGATTTCTGCCGCAGTGAAACAGCGAAATCGTAATGGTAACACCATTAAATTAAAGTATAACAACTGTGGCAAATGTCGAAATTAACAAAACTGATATATCGCCTACAATGCAGGTGGAAGTTTATTTTTTGTATTTTTAAAGCTACATTTCAATTTAACTTACGAAAACTTAATCTTTTTGGGAGTTTTACAAGATTTACGTTATAACTTTCTGTTATTTTAAACAAATTGTAATAAAACGGCATAAACCAAAAATAAGGCATTTGGCAATCCTATAATATCATGCAGCAAAATTATCTGGTTTTTTTTAATGACGAATGTCATTTGTAAGGTGTTACGACTATTTTGTGATGCTTAAACGTTTACAGTTGATAGTTTTACACCATGTTTACTTGAAGGAGAATTTTTTGTTTTTATAAAAGAAATCTGATTTGCTAGGACAGATAATTTTGTGTCTATTTAACGGTGATGCTTTGGTTCGCTTCAACAAACGAACGCTTAGGTGTTAAACTCTTGTTATAATTACCTGTAACAATTTATTCGTATTAATTTACTGACTAATATTCGGTTCTCTCAGCATAATGAATACAAGGAAGCAACCAAAGCATTCACTTAGAGGGGCTCATTTTATTATAACTACAAGTTAATTACGTCCTAGCCGCCTTTTCTGGGGTTCTCACGTGGTTAGATACTCTCATATTATATAATTGTTATCTTGTAATTTTATGAAACAGAGCCCTGATAATTTTAAATTATTTTTTAGTTATTAGTCCAATGTAAATATTTCATATATTTTGAGCTGAAATAACTGTCTTTCCTACTGACGAGTGTTCTTTTAGAACTTTTAAACCTGTCTGATTAGTAAATGAGTTGAAGGGTGACCTAATAAATATGTATAGTAGTTAACCTCGGAGCAGTTCAATAAAAGTTAGAATTATGGAAGCACTTTTTGCAAAGTGTTATCTTTTTTAAATCTAAAATCCTTTGGGTCTTCTTCTCATGTATTTTAATAACGGATTTAAAAAAAGTATATAAACTTAAAAAAAACTGCGTCATCACATCACTGAATGCGCGCAATACAACTATTTTTGCCATTTCGCCACCTGAACAGATAAAATGGCCTCCTTTCCATCGACACACAACTGAAGTTACAGAATCGGGGCCCAGGGCTTAGGTACCTTAAGTACGAGTACACAATTAAAGTGCGGGGTTTTTAATTTTGCACGCACAAAAATAAAGATTAACGACAGAAAGTGTCTCCATGTCATCCATTATTTGTATCCATGGCAACACCCAACCCATTTGCAGGTTAGACACAGAGTAGCGTCAGAATTAGAGTATGTTCGCTTTGCAGTCAAGGGTCCTATTCTTGGCAGTACTATTTTAGGCCGGTGTCGATTTTTAAACAAAATTCAAGCAGCATTTTAGTTTTTCAATACGATGCTTCCGTTGGATATTAGCAGTAATTATTTTAGTTGCAAAAAAATCCAAAATATAATAGAAATTATGTTTTGGATTTTATTGTAAAGTTAAGTTTCTTTACCTAGCTTGTTATTAAGAAATTCCTAAAAGAGGTTAAATACTTCCCGCCAGTATTCTTGCTTTATCAATGAAACTTAGCTTAGTAAAACACGTTTTAAAAAATCTAAAAAAGCATTTTCGTTACAACAATTATACAGTAAACGACCTCTTCATAATCAATTTCTCGGCAGTATTTAGATACAATGAGTAAAGTAATCTGTAAATTGATGTTCGGCTGTGCTGACCTTAACTCTATCTACCTACGTCATTTATCATACTCTGTCTGTTTGTCTAAACGCGATTAACTCAATAACTACTAAACGAATTCTCATAAGGTTTCACCAACGTACGGAGTGATTCAAGAGTTAAAGGCCGGGCGGGAACCTAGTTTCTTATAAAATCATTAAAAATAATAGTGATACATAAACATAACGTTATATGTATACTTCATGTGTTTTAAAAGTTACAGCAAAATAAGTTCTATTGTCTTATATTAAGTTTGATTTTTCTTCGTAAAACATATCCACACAGATAATTACTATCGGTACTTCTATTGTAGTTCCCTTATAAAAACAATCGATACAAAAACGTTCAAGATTGGGCACAAGTTCAAACGTAAACAAATCGGTCAACGTCAGACATTATTATGGTGTGTCGTCATCGGCCGTTTATAGAGATTACGGCCTCTTACTCTAGTGCTCGCGTGTGAAATTTCATAATATTTATTGTGATAAATAAACCTTGGCGGTGAATTTTGGAGACAGATAAGAAATTAGGATGCATTAAACCAATAAGCGGAAATTCAGGGTGTGAATTAATTTTCCCGAGGAACGTAGGTAGGTCAAAAAATAATAAACTTCTTCCCCTCTTCAACTTGAATTTTCAAATGAGGAGCGTCTTTTCAAAAGGAGCCATCTACGTAATGGATTGTTCATACGTTTTTATTATGAATTTCACTTGCTATCCAAGATATCATTATGCTCTGTATTTATTTTTGATCAAAAGTTTATATTTCCTCTTCAAACTTTGACCTTATTTTAGGGTTTTGGTCAAAAGGTGCTAATTCACCTCATACTAAATTTCAGAAAAAACGTTAAATTATCTAAAATATGGTTAGCATGTAAATAACCCTTTTTGAACAGACGCTCCTCAAATGGGGTCCTTGGAATGGAAAACGTTGTTCAGTTTCATGGCTAGAATCAACTTCTAACTATCGTTTCGCTGTCTAATTTAAAAACTATCATCCTTATTTTCTTACTATTTATAACATTTTCGCAGTATAATATTTAATAAAATTCCTTAATAAAATTCCAAATATATCTAAAGGCCCATAACGTTATATGTAAACTTACATACTTATATACTGCAAAGAACATAATGGTAAAAATACAAAAAATGTCCTTTTGGCGAGGAAGGATACTTTTTGAATAACATAATCATCTCAGTATTCACGTATGACAGTATAAAAAAGTCACTTCCTAGTTTTCAAAAACTATGAGTACCTTTGCTACAAAACCCTTAAGATTTCAAAATATAGACACTGAATGCATCCCTGGTGCACATCTCAACCTATGCATTACCCATTGATGACATCACCTGGTGCCTATTACGACATGCACGTATATTATTAACTCTAGTGTTTGGCATCACTCAGTAGGGCACTGGACCGCGGCCCGCGCGCGCCGAGCCTGGCTTTCGAACGATATCTATCGAATACGCGAAAACGAACAGTTCATAAATAGTGCACTTTTGATTGAAAAAGTTTTTTTGTGTGAAAAGTTTCGTGTATTGTTGTTGTGAGTTCGGTTAAAGTTAAGGTAACGTTAAAATTTTGTTAAAAGTCGCATTAGTTTCCTGTTGTGAAAACGCTGAGATTCTACCCTGAATTACATCCAACTACATTCAATCGATATAGAAGAGAAGTTTTTTCAGGATTTACGTGTTTATCAATCACAATACTTTTACACATTTGTATTAACCCGTCGCGCGCTTGTTACACACCGGTATGCGTGAATCGCGCGAGGGTATAAAGTTAGGTAATCAATGAAAACTTGCTATGAAATTATTTGTAACTCAGTACTCACTAACTTTATATAACTATTTATGCACATATTTTGTGCCCATATTTACTGCTTTTCTGTCACCGGATGGGTTGGCTGAAAGAGATCTCTTATAGACATAATCTCTTCATTAATAGCAAGACTGTATGTTTTGTGAGTACTTACAAAAAAAAAATCCAGAACACATTTTACCAAGAGCTTTACAACCTATGTTCAAGTCACTGATTTTTTCAATTTTCCGAAGCCAAAGAAACATCGACAATAGAAAGAAAAAAGTTGAGCAAAAATGTTGTTACCTGTTTGATTCGTAGACGTTCAGAAGCCAAACAAACTTAAAAGTTGTTAAGTTAAAAGAGCTATATAAAAAATATTTCTAACCGACTTTAAAGCCATATACTTTGTATCAACGTAACTTTTTACTTAATTAATTAGACTCTGGTCTTCTGGGCAAAACAATTTGTTTATATTGGAAGAGATGAAACCCTCGAGTTTTTATTGAAATTTCCCGATACTTACCTGTTGGAAAGTCTAAGTAACCACACATAAAATTACTTTGGCTTGCCAATATCGAATTAATTACAGTCTCTTTAAAATTATTACTATCATAAACTTTTCAAACGTCTCTTAAACTGCAAAGTGTCGTTTAAATTTATTACATAAACAAATGACTGCTCCAATGCGTGAATTAGTCTATTTTTAAAATGTAGGACAGCTTCACAAGCGAAAATTAATGGCTCCATGCTTTATTTATTCGGAAAATCGTAAAATACCAAGTGTTACACTGTCATCGCCCAACTTGTGAATTTCGTTACGATTTCCTTGAATATGTTTTAAAATAGTTTCGTTGAATTGGTCCGCTTACTATTTTCTTTATTATTTACTACAGTCATCTTCTAAAATAAGTGTAGAAATGCCACTAAGCCAGGGTTTCCCAAACTATAGGTTGAATATTGTGAGTGAGCCCTGCCTGTAGGATCCTAGCTTTCAGTTGCTGTAACTATCCATGCCTGCTTGGTAAAGCTATGAAAGTTCTCCTCTCTTTTACTTTGAGGCCGGATTTTCTGACATGGTAAACATTATAAAAACCTAAGTAAATTGGACTTATAAAACTCAGTACGATTAAATGTAATTCGAGTTGAAGTTGATATCAAAACTGTAATGGTGAAACATAGGAAACAATTTTGTCCTTCCCACTGAAATAACTGTTTTGATGTATAGTTATTTAATTAAGTCATAATTTTTTTTATTAAAACTTTGTTTATAATTTGTCCTGTATTCATATTGTCAACGGTAACATTTTCTAGAGGTGGGTCCTGAGTTTCTAAACTTGTATAGATGGGTCGTAGCCCAGACAACTTTGGGAACCACTGCACTAAGCACCTATTTAAATTTTGCTATCCAAAAAAATCCAATTGTTTTTACGAGCACAAACTGAAATACGTTTTAAATAGACAACTAAAGACGTTGGGAAGAGGTGACCAGTTGACCACCCACCCGAGAGTTGGCTTACTGTGTAAAAACAAATCACCCAATAAGAGTTAAGGGTTGCCATTGTTTAGGCGGAGAAAAAGACGCTCATGTTTTATTTATTATGTTTACTTTAAGTTACGACACTTTCCAACTGATTCAGTAAATAATTTCAAGGATATTGATTAAGATTCTCGCGGTTACTTTTTCAATATTTTTAAATACTATAACGACGTCTTTTTATTATTGATAAAAAGCTCTTTCAAAAAATTATGGGGCCAGTCTCTTTTTTTCATAGAACGACGTTTCACTTCCCATAAACTAAACTCGAGAGTGACATAAGCTACTATTTCAAACATCGAGAGGAAAACCGCTGTAAACGTTACCTTAATTAAGTGATGGGATGACTAATAAATTAATAAGCAAATAAATATTTACACAGTAACAAGAAGCATCGTTATCATTAATTTTACGACTGTATGAGACACGGTACGTCCATGTCACGTACAAATATAGAGTTAACAAAACAATAACGCCACTTCTATTTTTGTCTATGTACTATTTTGAGGTCAAAAGGACAACTTGCCCATTTGTTTTGCGTAAATATTCAATGAAAACGTTTTTGTCTGTCTGCGTTAGATACTTTGACTCTTCACGTTGTGTTTCTTTCAGTAAAGCTGCCCAATCTCACAATTCTGACATAATTTTGTTCGTTAAGTATCTACTGAACTTATCTATGTAGGAAGCACGTAGGAAGGCATTCAGAATTAGTATTAGAATCTGTACGTAAAAAGTCGATCTAGGTAATACATTGAAAAAAAATTTGTACTTATAGCCGCAAAATTAACTTATGCGCCGTGCAAAGCAAAAGTTTCTAATTATTTTTGTACACTTGTTTAAACTTAATTTTTAGTCAGTTTCCTTCATTCTCCAGTAAACAAGAAACTTGTAAGGATACCAAAAACAAAAAAATATTTTAAGAAAATGTTTTTCATGAAATTGTTCTACCCCCATAGTCAGTTTTAATTAACTTTGTAGCTGACTATACTCTCACAGATGTCTAACCACAACCAAACTTTCCTAAACCTTCCAATTTACGCCGTTCCAGGACGGGATAATAGTGCTGGAGAAGTGCGAAGAAGCGGCGAACCTTCTAGAAGAGAAGATCATGGAGTACCGCCAGGAGACGGAGGTGCAGGCACTGCTGAAGGAGCTGTCCGTGATGAAGGCCAGGATCTTGAAGCTGCTCGCACAAGCACGCCAGGGATTAGTTACTATCAAGGTAATTTTACCTATAAATTATTTAACTGACTTTACTGACTACACGTACCTAGCTGAGTTGAGGACCACAGACCTATATCGAGATAGACGGTAAAAGTTTACATACCTTTCCTGTAAAAAGTGTGATCCACGGTCATAGTTTTGTCCGACTTAAGTCAGTCCGCTTGAGACCTATGCCGTAAATGATAATCGATTTTAACTGGATTTACATTATTATTTTATTTAATTAAGCACCTTTGAAACGTAGCTCGAGACGTCATCTTAAGTACGAAAAATTCGACACGCTATGTTCTCTACTGTTTGAAGCGCTCTTTCCGTCCATCTCGATATAGGTCTGTGCAATTATTCTTTTATTATGCAAGTATAATTCTGCGTATCCTGCGTTTTAGGGCATCTACTCTATAAGACTAATATCTACGTCTGTGGCGGCGTAAGGGGGGCGTAAGGTGGGGGCGATCCGCCCTGGGTGCCAAGCATAAAGGGGTGATAACGGAAAGTCAACTCAGTCGCGCAGATTAGTAGCCACTGGCGCATCTGAACGACCAGTGTTGCCAACTAGACTATAGAATAGAAAAAATCTTTATTTTATAGGACATTCAGGATGTCACTTAAAACAAGTCAAGATTACAATGAAATACATACAAACATACATTAAACGATTTAAATACATCATACGCATTCGTACCTCTAATCCTACTGACTCTACGCCTATTCGCAAAGGTGCAGTCTTCCTCAGAGAAGAACAGGCAAGAAACTCTGAGGTTGCTCTTTTAAATCGCATTACAAATTTTCTTATTTACTTATTTTAACTAAATCTGAAATAACTCTAGAGCTGAGCAGTTCATTCCCATGGCTGCCTGTCTGATAGATAATCAGAAATTTTGTAATAGCCCTTTTTGCAAAGTTTTTGTTTAATCACTGTCTTAAATTTATCCAGAGGTAAATTTTGAATACACGTGGGAATCTTATTATAGAAACGTATACATTGAAAGAGTTCGTGACCTTGTGGAGACGACTGTCTAGTACATCCAGTTTATGCTTGGTCCTAGTATTTACATTGTGCCTATCGCTATTTTTCTTAAACAAATGTTCATTTTTCTTCACATATAAAAGATTGTCACATATATATTGGGATGCAAAAGTCAAAATATCTATTTCTTTGAACATTTGTCTTTGAACTGATACGAAATGTGCTAAAGTGCTACTTAAAAATGCCAAAAATATGCTAGTTTTTTTATATTGATTTTATTTTAAAGAGGAAAGATTTGTATCTTAGTATGTTATATTTTTGTATGTAACGAATAGGCTCCGGAACTACTGGACCGATTTGAAAATTTTTTTCACCATTAGGATGCTACATTATCCCTGAGTAACATAGGCTACATAATTTTCCCAAAATCTCACGGGGACGAAGTCCCGAGCGGGATGCTAGTATTGGATAAAGTGCTAAAATAAAATGCTAATTTAATTTTAAATTTAAATCTACAGTAAAAATGACCGGAGACATATGATTCAGACTCTCAGATGAAGATAAAATTTATTCAGATTATAGTATTAGTCGTTTTATTTTGAGGGTGCTCAATAGAAAATCGCCCCGGGTAACAACCCATGCTACGCCGCCACTGATCGACGTACGACTGATATTTGTCACTTATCTGTCACTGTCATCTGTATCTGTATAGCGCAAGAGAAACATCGGTCGTAAGCTTACAGCGTAGTTGCTCAGTCTCCTTTCGTTTCTCTCAAAGGTTAGAAGAGATCCCTCTAAAGGATAAGCTGGCCTTATTTATTTATACTTTATTGTACGGCCAGACGGACTCTGTGCTGTTGTGATAAGAGCCGTCTTGCAATGAAAATGAACATTAAACTCAAAATGAGTTTTCTTCCAGCTAACCTGGGTACATTTTATTGTCGTTTTTACTCACCTATGTTGTTTTTTACCTCTGTTGATGTGCAATAAAGTGTTTAAATAAATTGTGAAGAATCATAAAATAAATTTTATATTGGCGATTGCTAAGAAGTATCACTTTAATTAAAGATAAACTACTGCTTTTTCCTTGCATGAACTCGATCACCGTTATTCAAGACAAAGTGAGATTTACAATAGAGTCACTGACTGGTCTTGAAATGAAACCCATTTATTTACCAAAACAGAACAATGATTTACTTTACAATGACTTACCTTATCTAGTGCAACATACACATCCCGAGTTGTTCTCATCATCACTTACCGATACCTAAGTCTACATTATATGGAAACTTTAAAATTAAGTACTTTGTTGGTATCTTATTTCTTTCTTTCATGTCAAATAATCAAAAACATTTTTCTACTTTTTAGGACGCCAAAGAAGAACTCGGTAGACAGGGAAAGGAGATCGAAGAACAGAAAGAGAAAATCGCCAAGTTAGACAGATGGCTTGAAACTATCAACAATGAACTCCAAAAATCCACACATCACTACGATGTTCTTATTGAAGAGGACATTATCAAGTATATTGAAGTGTACGAACGGTATATCAGGGAATACGAGGAATACGAGATTTTGTTAAGGTCAATAACTGTGATAAATCGAGGCGAATCTAGTCAGTCGTTGCGAACGAAGTTGGATGCAATGCAGAAAGCGTTGCAGGATACGAGGAATCTAGTCATTGTAGAAATAGACAGGTTGAGACAGGTACTGCTGTTTATCAAATCTGCACCAGAGGTCGTCGAAGACGATATTTCGGAAACAGACAGGACTATTGACTCCACTTCTATGCCAGAGGAAATCGTCTCTCCAAGAGAGACTGTCCAAGAAGAGGTCACTAAGCAACCTACGCCAGAAAAGTCAGAAGAAAAAGTACAAACTGTATCTGAAAAAATTACAATACAAGAAAGTAAACCTAGTCAAGAAGTGAAAGAAACTAAACCAGGTGTTACGATTGAAACTCAAACTGGTAAGAGCCTTGCTTCAGAATCGAGTGATAAGTCCCCGCCTAAAGCGCCAGAGGTCGTAGAAATCCCAATTGCGAAACCGTCTGCGGCAATTGAAACTCAAACTGGTCAAAGTCTGATGTCAGAACCGCCATCAGTGTCTGACAAGTCAGTAATTTGTCAACCAGAAGTAATAAGTACACACGATGTGGCTATAACTTGCGCTGCACCGCAAGAAGTTGAGGTTCAGACGAGTGAACCATCTCTTCATGATAGAGAAGTGTTAGAAAACATCCAAGTGAGGCAATTCGTAACAGATGGCCATGAAACTATTGAAATCGCTAGCCGACCCGTTATCAGAGAACAAAAACTTGATGAGAAATCTTTGCTTGTCGATGCTAATTACAGAGATGACAACCTTGGTAAAGATTCTCAGCTGAACATAACGCACAGCTTACCACAGTCGTTTGAGACGGTAATGGTAGAACCAGATGAAACTACGACAGAGGTAGTCGTTGATGCTGATGGAACAAAGAGAATCATAGTAAAAAAGATCAGGAAAACGCTGGTCACTAGACAGCAGATGATTCAAACTCAACAACATCGATCACAAATCCTGTCTAGTGATGGTGTGCCACAAGAACAGTCATTTTCACAAATAACGCTCAAAGAAGATAAGGGATCCACTTCAACTATGTTAGAAGGTGGAGACACTCAGCATATGGAATACCAAACTTATGGAGGGCAAATTATATCAGGTTTTCCTGGCAGTGAAGTTACTATCCAGGAATTCACGTCCAAACCTGACATGGTAATTAAGATGGAAAAGGGAATGAAGCCTGAAGAGATTCTTCAATTAGCAGAAGGAGGAATGTCTTCACAAGTCCAGACTTCATCATCTTCTAGTGTCACAGCTGTTGTACAACAAGTCACTAAGAGGATAGTTCGGACCCGACGACGTATAATTCGACGTGTAGTCATTATAGATGGTAAGGAACATGTAACAGAGGAAATAGTAGAAGAACCAGACGTTGAAGTCAGCGAAGAACAGATACCACGAGTTTCTATAAATGTTAAAGACACAGGTGGTGTTCAGTTTGAAGAAATTGATGACTCTCAAGATAAAGGAGATCAATCTCCACCTTCATTACCACCAGGCCCTGATAAAGACAGTAAATCACCGAAAGATGACAAACCAGATGATAAAAGCTCTCCAAAAGATAAGAAATCTCCTACGAAAGAAATAGATTCACCAAAAGAAAGCAAATCACCAGACGTTATCGAAAAGACTCCTCAAGAACATTCAATGCCTCCCTTAGAAAGTGAACCCACTGAAGCTAAACAATTACAAAAACAACTTCAGGAATTTATGGAGAAAGAAAGTCAATCGCACGTAGGACCTCATAGAGTTACAACAGAGACATTCGTTCTCACAACTCAAGATCGAGAAAATACTCCTGTTGAAACTGTAACAGTATCTGAAATACATGACACTTTACCTGAAATTCAAGAATATCAAGTACAGGAGCCTCAAGATGGTCAAATTACTTTCGTTGGTGGTATCCACTCAACGGTCGAAACATCGTCTTCTAACATTGCTACTGTCGTACAAAAAGTAACCAGAAAGATTACGAGAACAAGAAAACGAGTTATTAGACATATACAAATAATTGATGGTAAAGAACATGTTACAGAAGAAGTTATCGAAGAACCAGATGATGTTGAAGTGATTGAAGAGGAACCTCAAATATCACATAATACCGTACAAGAGAGGGGAGTTAAAACAAAACGTATCAAAATCATTCGTCAAGTCCAAATAATCGACGGTAAAGAACATGTTACTGAACAAATAGTTGAAGAACCTGACGATGAATATGTCCCAGAAACAACTATCACTGCTGATATAGATGTTCACGTCAGTAAGCCAATCACCTCTGAAGTGAAACAAGAGATCGTTGAAGTAAAAACCAAACAACCAATCATTCAAGATCAAGTTAAACATGAAGTAACTTCAACTGATGCTGAACCAAAGATAGGTGTTTCTGTAGTAACAGAAAAGCTGACCGTGATTTCTCCCACTCAACACTCAGTCACTCAACATTCAAAAACTGAGGAATCAATACCACAGAGTGATAGTAAACCAACTGTACCTGGCACTCAAACTACTGTCACGGTGGAAGACAAGTTGATAACTCCCACTGAAGTTCAAGACGATACAACTATAATTGACTTTACAAAGAATCTTATTGAAAGTGAGAGTGAACATTCTTCTATTTTACAAACACCAACTAAATCTTTAGAAGAGTCTAAAGAAAAAATAAAGGAACCTGCGGCTTTGGAACCTAAAGTAAAATCTGAAATCAGTCCAGAGCTTAAAGAAAAGGAAATACTGACCAAAGAACCTGTGCCTAAAAGGAGGAAAGATAAAAAAGGCAAGAAAGGAAAGAAATCTGACTCATACGATGAAAGCTCTATAAGCGAAGAATCTCCAAAACAGTCTGAAATAGTAAAAGAAACTTTGAAAACAGAAGTAACTGAAAAACCTTCTGTGACCATTTTAGGACTAAAAGAATCTATTGAAGAACCACTCACAACAGAAAATGTGACTACATATGAGGTTACAACTCAAGTGGCTCCAGAACTAAGTATTGCAAAACCATCCGCAGTCACAGAAACAGTAACGTCACAGATGACGACTCACACCATACCTACAACAGATATACAAACCAACACAATTATAAGACGAACTAGAAAACGTATAATCAAACATATTACAATCATAGACGGGAAAGAACACATCACTGAAGAAGTCGTTGAAGAACCAGAAGATGTGGAAGTAATTGAGGGTGAACCTAAATTTTCCCAAACTATTCAAGAAGAAGGTGTCAAGACTAAACATATTAGGATAATTAGACAAGTGCAAATCATTGATGGAAAAGAACACGTTATAGACCAAGTTGTTGAAGATGATGACGATGAATACGTTCCTGATTCTACAGTCACTGCTGAAATTGACGTTCAAATCAGCAAACCGGATACATATGAATTTTCTCAGTATGACAAACGCGCTATTACTGGAGCGGATACCAATATTGATGATATAACTAGAAGTTTGCTCGATAGTGAAGCTGATCATTCTGTTACTTCTCAGCCAATACATGATAAACCTGTAGCTAAGAAACGAGAAAAGAAATCCAAGAAAGGTAAAGGAAAAGATGAAGAAAGTAATAAACCAAAAGACGACGGTGAGGTTTTAGCTGTTAGAAAAGGATCGGAAACATCTGAGATCGCGACACAAATAGTTCAAGAAACTGTCAAATGGGCAGATCCTGTAGTATCATCTATTCACGAAGCACAACCACTTGCGACAGAAACAATAACAACGACAAAGATAACAACGGTCACTCCGTCTACTGAAGAACAACAAGACATGACAATAATTGACGTCACCAAAAGGCTGATGGAAAGTGAAGGCGATCACACTGCTGCGTTGAAAGGTAAACCTGAGCAACCTGTCCCCAAAAAACGAGAAAAGAAACGCAAGAGAGAACCTGAAGAACCTAAAGTGCAACAAGAAACGTTTAAAGTAGAAGAGCCAGAACCAGTAAAAACGCCACCCGCTGCGTCATCAACACCTCTAGCAGTGGTACATGAATCAGATACAATTAAAACTGTTGATTCTGTAGTCACACCATTGCCTCTAAAAGATGCGACTGATATTGACATTAAGATTAAATCACCTGACCCAGAAATAGAAACAATTCCATTAGATAAAATACTAAGCAAAGAAACGGAAACTGAAACTCAATCTTCAGTTACAACCTCAGTGGAACAAATAACTGACTTGATGAAAGAAACCGATGACTTCAAACAACAAATGAGTATATTAGAACTGACAAAGCAGTTGTTGGAGAAAGAAAGCGTGCATGCAGGTGAACTTCACTCTCCTCTTGCGGCTACAGAATTTGATATTGGAGATGTCAAGGAATCTAAAGTATCTAAAGAACCAGAAATAGGACCGTCACTTAAAGTAACACCCCTTAGTGAACTAGCAGAATCAGTAAAGGAAATATCAAATGAAACTGATATGGTCGTTATTACCGATACGAAAGCTCCTAGTTCAGTAGTCAAAGTTACTAAACCTGAAATGTTATCTACTGATCCACAAGACACTACATCTATTACTGAAACTATGAAACTTTTAAAACATGAACCAACGACAGTGATAACGACATCGACCGCAAAAATTGAAGAATCCCCAATAATTGAAGAAACATCAAAAACACCTAAAACTGATATTAATGAATTAACTAAAGAACTATTATCTCATGAAAAAAGTTATGAACCCACTATAAGCTTACCAGAAACGGCAGTCAGTAAAGTAACTACAGCGCAGGCTCCAGTACAGTCGTCTGTAACTGTTGAACCAGTTAAGGTTGGAACCATCGTAACCGAAAGCACTACAACAGTTGTATCAGAATCACCAAGTGTGTCTTATATCAATGAGTTTGAACCACAATCACAAAGTTCTACAGAAAGCGTGAATAATCTTCTAGCAGCACTAATCAAAGAACCTGAAACAGAAAAAATAATGCCATCTGAAGTCATCACTGCTGTCATGCCCAGTAGACCTGATCCTAAACAAGATATTGCTTCACTTCTTGAATCTGAACGAATACACTCAGTTGCTACGCAATTTGAACCTAAAACTGTTGAAAGCATTGACTCTCAACAGGAAAAACCAGCTCAAACATTAGACATATCTGTTTCTATTTCTAAAACACACGAGGCAAGAAAAGATGAACCTAAAGTCCAAATGGATATGAAAGTTGGTGGTTTTGAAACCAAAGAACCGTTTGTAGTGAAAAAAGATCTTGACGTTAATCTTCCTAGTGATGTGTTGATTACAAAAAAATATGCCCAGGTGCCAATCCCTGAAATAGTTACTGAAGAACCTACACCACAAGAAATAGTTACAGAACCTACCTCAAAGACGTCCCCAGTTGAATATGCTAAAGAACCTCAAAAGAATAAGAGAAAGAAGAAGCATAAGACATTAGAAGGAAGTGAATCCTTTGAAACTGAAACACCTACAGAAACCGACAAAAGCATTGTTGACACAGACAGTTCATCTTTAAGTCACTATGTGGAGCTTCCAACCTCACCTCCTGTGGAATCTCCTAAACCTACAGAAGACGTGTTGAGGGAAGAACCTATTTGGAAGATTGCAGAAGTAGAACCCGACTCATTTGTTGAAGAATCAGATCGTACTGAAGAACAGGGCTATGAAGCTGAGGACATTTCTCAAGGAATAGCTGCAACACCTGATAAGAAAAAACGACAAAAGAAACGTAAATCACATGCTATTAGTGAAGAGACAACATATCCTCATATTGGCACGACTGAATCGGATGAGACTACTATATCAACTCCAGCTGAAATAATTGAACCTATACAGCAGAGAAAGACCAAATCTAAGAAAGGAAAAAAGAAAACACCTGCTGAACCAGAAACTATGCAAGAACCTGAATCTGAAGTTCCTTCTACCCCAGAAATTAAACCCGAAAGTCCAAAACTTGGCGAACAAGTTGAGACTTCACCACGCGATGAATCATACCACACTATGAGTGAAACATCAGATATCAGCACAGTAAAAATTATTGAAGAATGTGTGCAAAGCAGTCCCGAAACTCTTAAAACGGAAGTTACTACAACGGTTACTTACCCTGTATCAGTCGTCGAAGAAATATCTACACAGGAATATTCAGTCCAAACATCACCTGAAGTTGTTGAAAAAATGGAAGTGAAGCAAGAAATCCCAAGACCAGAAACTGCTGAAACAGCATTACAAACTTCGCCTACGTCGGTGAGTGACAGCTTAATTCAAACAACACCAATAGAAGACAAAGAAGCTCACACTCAAACAGTAGAAGAAGTCACTGTTATAGAGACTGTAGAAAAATCCGATTCTCAAATGCAAACTAGTAGGTCAGAAAGTCCAGAAAAGATTACTCAAATGGAAGCTACAACACAAGTCATTGCTCATGACATTTACGCTCCAGAAGAAAAGTTCTCACAGACTTCACCTATTGAAGAACCCAAAGTTACAGAAGAAAAATTACCATCACCGATCATTGCTACAGAATCAAGAGAAATGCAAACTTCACCATTACCTCAGATAGAAAAAGATGAAAAGAGCACTGAAATAACAATTGAAACGAGTGAAACTGACATTCAAACAGTAGAGAAAGTAATTGTAGATCAAGGAACATCAACATCACCCGTGAAAGTAAAGGAGCTAACCGAAACGAGTATTCAAACTCCCGAAGTACCTGTGGTTAGTTCCTTTACACAATCTGATACTCCCGAACCTGTTACTGCAACATCTGAAGAAGAAGTAGTTGTAGTTCCAGAACTTAATATCAAACAGGAAGTAGAAGAACAAATACTAGAACCACAAGTTCCCCCACTTGATATCAAGAAAGAAATAATCACCGTGGATAGTACTCAACAGACCACACCTAGAGAGGAACCTGTATCGGTGTATGTTCCGCCGCTTGATCTCACTCGAGAAGTTATTACTGTAGACGGTGCTCAACAGACTACGCCTAGAGACTATTCCGAAAGTTCCATTTCTACATCTACTGATGAACCTTATGAAGTACATCTTAAAGCCCAAATTTCAATACCAGAAGCTACAACAGACTTCATTCAAAGTGAACGACAAGTACAACCACCTCAGACGCTTGTTTCCCAAAAACAAAAGAGGAAGAAATCGAAGAAGAAGGGTGAATCACCTGCTATGTCTCCTGAAAGTCTTTCAGATCCATTCACCACGGAGCTATCGGTATCAATAACACCTACAACTGAGGATTTATCAAGTAGAGATACATCTTCGATAGATGAGGGTATATTTCAACTGGCTAGTCCTACATCACCGAGGAAGGAGAATTATGTCGTTCAACAGAGACCAACTTACTCTGATGTCGTTCAAAGATCGAAATCAAAGTCTCCATCTCCTAGTAAGAGTTTCTTGTCACAAAAATCAGAAAAAGCGCGACTTCTTGATACACTCGAGAAGCGAACGCTAGCAGTTTCTAAAACTCAAAAGACACCACACGATTCTATGTCTATGGCTGTAGCTTTGCTCGAACCTTCAGTAGAGAAATCTTATGACCTAGTCGTAAACAAAGAACTCGACCAAGTAAGAAATGCTATCAATAATAACGACCCTACACAAGTAGAAAGGAGCGTTATTGTTGTAATTGAAACCATTTCGATTTGGCTAGAAGAAATACAATATAGAATACAGAGAGAAACTGCTGCAGGAACTAAATCAACTGAAGAAACTGAGCGTTTGAAAGCTCTGAAGAGCTATATTCAACATCTTAAAGAAATTATTGAAATCACTGAAGTTAGCGAAGAAATAACAATTTTAGTAGAGACATTGATTCGACAAGTAGATGCCGTTAACGACTTGAGTAGCCAAAGCACTACAAAAGTTCAAGAAGTCGAAAAAGAATGGAATAAGTTTATGGACGACACAGAAAAACTAAGTCGAGATGTCGAACGTGTTAAATCGAACTTAGACGATGTCATTATGTCTGATATACCAACTCAAAAGAAACTAGATAAACTAGACAATATCGAATCAGAGAATGTTGACAACTTTGAAACTGTCAAGAAAATGTTTAGACGGTATCGCAGTCTTGTTGAGGCAAATCAAATGAGAGAGTGTCCCATAAAACTCTACGACTGCGAAGACGACACAAAACAAGTTGAAAATGTCATCAACGCTGAACGAGATCGGCTTCTGCAACTGACTTCTCTGGCTGAGGAATACGAACAAACCCTACAAGACTTTGGACAAATCACTGACGTAGCTGAAGCTCTGCTAGACGGAAAAATCATAGTTTCTAACTTGGACCATCTTCGCGAAGAAATACAAAAACATCGTAAATTCTTCGTGAACTTGAGTCATTGCAGAGCTATTCTGGAGTCCTTAGAAGACAACTTGGACAGTGAAACTAGAGCGAAATACTCTTCGCTGCACAACGCTCTTCACGATAGAGCTACTACGATAATAGACAGGGCAGCAAGTAGAGCTCAACAGATGACGTTATCAGCTTCAAGGTGGACTGTGCTGGAACAAGGGATGAAGGAGGAACAGCAATGGCTTAGAGTGGCACAACAAAGAATTCCAGAACTCACCAATGTCACTTCAATCGACCACGAGCAATACATCAATCTCTACCAGTCGATTAGTATGGACGTTTCCCATCATCACGCAAAGATCTTGCGCCTCCTTTCCATCACTGAAGGTCTACAAGGTCTAATAGTTTGCTCTGGATTGGAAACTGAGTGCTCCGCTGCTCTCGATACCTTACTGAAACTGCAGGAGGATACCGATTCCAGATTAACTCGCCTCACTGCCTTCAAAGAGAACTGGATGACATATGACCATCTTATAGACAGAATCGAAGGATGGATGAAGATAGCTAACAAGGAACTTCAGCATATCACTCCAGAAAACATTACAAAAACTGGCAATCTCCGTCGGTTCTGGGAGCTGAAAGCCCAACACGAAGTTTATAATAATCTGAAGAACGAGGCTGGAGCTCAGTTTGAAAGGGCTCTAGAAATCCTCCCGATATCGGACGAAATGGTTCAACGGCAGTTCTTCTCGAAGATCGAAGACCGGTGGCGAGAACTCGCAGGCAAGATCGGTGATCTGCACTTCTCCGCTATACAAAACATCTCCGACCGCGACGTCTCGTCGGGAGAGAAATTAAGCATCCTAGAGGATGAGCTGAGAGAACTGCGCTCGGCTGTCGAGGGGCTGAGAGGAGTTATCAAAAGCGAGGACGAGCTGAATCTGTACATCGAGAGGCTTCAAGTGATGACCGGACGAATTGATAGAATCCAAAACGAACTCGGCAGACTGAGTTTGTTGCCAACGGCGGAATCAGAGCGGCTTGGAGCTTTGCTGTCTCTGTCGAGCGTCCTGAACGACCAGATATCAGAGGAGCTGGAGCGGAGTTTGCTGCTGAAGGAGAAGATCTTGCAAGTTCAGGGTGGGATCGCGCGGTGTGTGAAGGATCAGCGTCGTGCGCGGCTCACTCTTGAGGAGTGCGAGGCGGGTGAACGGTTGGGTAGTGATGTGGTGGAGCGCGCGGCTGACTCCTGCGCGAGTCTGCTGGACACCTTACACGTGCAGTGGCGCGACATCCTGGCTCTAAGACAGGCGCTCCATGCTCTGCCTACTTCTCTACGCGTCTCCGTCTCGCCCACCGCTATCGAGAGGGACATCTCTGCTTTGCAGGTTGGTTTTATTTTTATTTGAAGTATTTACTTGTATTGAAAAAAGCTAAAATGCGCAATAAGACAATTAAGTACTTACAAACTGGGGGATAAATTTCCATGTCATTCCAAAGGTTTGAAAATAAACATGAAGGTAGAGGTGTACATTTTTCTTTAGTTTTGAAATAAATTAATAATTTAAAAGCATTTGTCAATAGAATAATATTTTAAAAATGCAAAGTCCGCTAAGGTTTCCTTGGCATGGTTAAGTAATCTATTTCACCCCATCATGCACCAGTAGACGTTTAAAAAAGCTTACAAACGGACATCCCAATCCCAGACCTTAAAAACTTCCCGTTTACCATAGGAAACCCACTCGGAGATAGAAGCCGCAGCAAGCGAGCTGTCGTTGCGCCTGCGCAGTAAGGTGCAGCTGTGGCGGCGGTTCGAGAGGCAGATGGAGCTGGTGCAGGGCGCCGTGCGGGAGGCTGACTACCTGGTGGAGTTATTAACTGTCCAGGGACAGGTTGATTATGACCGACTGCTTAAGGCTACGGAGAAACTCGAGGTTGGTGTCGGCTTTTTGATATTCTTGCTTTAATACAATGTGTTTCAAAAAAACCCAAAGAAAAAGATACTTCAAAATTAATTAAAATTTAGCTTATTGCGCAGCTCTATTACAAATATGACAAGTATGTGATAATTATTATATGAAACTTTCATTTTGAAAGATGTCAAACCGTGCAACTGATTACTAGAGTTGCGACTATTTCACTTTTAAAATTTCTTTTTTTTTGTTTTTTTAAACACCTTGTATAAACATACTAATGCATGTTAATGGGTTTTCTGAGAACCTTGAAAAAAATATAAAATATTTTTTATTTATTTATAAAACCTCATTTTGAAAAAAGTTATAGTTGACATATAAATTTAACACTGAGCAACCAAATAATTCATTTATTTGTCAGAATTCACAAAAGTAATATCAATTTGAAAATACAATTAGTCATAAATCTTAACCTAAAGCTTATATTGCAGAAGCAGACTCAAGTCTTGATCTATACTTAAGTATTGATTGTCTTTTTCTTTCACTTTAAAATGACAAAGACGTCTGCTACTCAAGTATAGATCAGAGTTTGAGTCGCGTTACAGAACGCAGAATACGGACCTTAGGTACGAGATTGTAAAAACAGAGTATAATTTTGAATGATTTTCCAGTATAATTTTCTTTAGGATATAAACAATTTTATTTTAAAACAGATAACAACAAAAACATGCAAAAAAATTAGTCAATTTTCCTGAGAAAAATTCCACTGGAACATTATTCAAAATGATCCGAGTTCAGGGTTTCAGTTAGACCCTGTATTTCGTCAACTGTTTTTCGAAAGCTTTAACCCTTTCCTATCCCATAGACGCTGAGCGAGTCCTTATCCCGCCGCAGCGGCGAGCTAGTAGGCGAGCTGAAAGAGGCCGCGGCCCCACTGGAGGCCTCCACCGAGCCCGGCGTGGCCGCACAGCTGCGGCGGGACCTGGACGACGCGGCCGCAGCATACCAGCACACCTGCAGCAACCTCACGCAGCTCTGTGACAAGTTAGTACTGCATATTAATAAAAGTTAGAATTTTAAGTTAGATTTAAGAAAAAATACTGTGTCTCCCAAATAAAGTTTCATTCATTCATATTATACACCAAAATGGCACTACTAATTACCCAAAGTAGTGTAGTTAATCATCTATAGAGTTGCCTTGATACGTTATTTACAGCACAAACAAAATAAAACTCTAAATATGTTCAAGTAAATAAATCTATTTATACTACTTAAAAAATATTTTATTCAGTTTATACTTTTTAGGCCAGGGACTTTATTTTAATGTACTCATGGAAATAGTAGATTTTACAACAAGTGCACAAAACGAGTCATTTTTATCCAAGACTTATAGCAGCCCGAGCCGAAGGCGAGGGCTGATAGTAACGTCGAGGATAAAAATGGTTTTGTGGACGAGTTATAAACTCTGCTCTTCACTTCGATTGCGAGGAAATAATAAAATAACATATAATAACAAATTTTATCTTTAAACTTCTGATTATTTTGGCTGTATGGAGTTTTCTATGCCTTACTATAGACCCATTTATGAGTAGATCACTTTGTGCACTAGAGCACAAAATGCGATTTTGTGCAGCCTATAGTAGATCGTTTTGTGCTCTAGAACACAAAAATCGATTTTGTGCAGCCTATAAGCTGCACAAACAAGCACTTTCCGAGCATGAGTAGTGAAAATATTATTTTTTTGCCAGTCCCCTCGGGGAGCACGGGCCTCCCTTCTAAATATGAATAGTATTTATTAGATGTAGCTATAAATATTCACGCAAGCCTTACTTTGAGGTAGGGTTTGAGCACATGGTTCGTAGATTTAACTTCATGTTATGTTCCTGAATATGTAAGTATTTTTCTCAAAAGTTATATGAAAATACATATCTGTCGTGTTTTAGTTTAGTGGCCAAAAAATTACTGTAAACTCATATCTGACGTGTAATTTAAAAATGGAACGATCTTTTACTCCGAAACATTGCAACCAAGGAGGTAATTTATGAAAGGTTTTATTTAGATTTAGAACTGGCTTGCAAATAGAAAGCTGTTTATTGAAAAAAAAAAATGATTTTTAAAAGTAATTAATTGTATTTTAATTTCCGCGCATTATTTGAGAGAAGGACTTGTATTTTTGTGTGCAAATAAAGAATTATGTATTGTATTGTATACACGCCTTGGCCACAACTAGGCATTGATGGACTTACGTATGACATACGTGTGCCTCGGTTACGCCTCTGCCCTCAGTTACTCGTTCGTCCATCAATGCGTGTGTTGCTGGCCGCTGCAGTACCGTACTCATAACCTGCCTCCGTTGTCCAGGTACCACAAAGCAGTAGAGCTATGGAAGCGGTACCGCGAGGCGGCGGCGGCCGTGCGCGCCTTCGCAGACTTCCAAGAGGGGCGCATGCACGCGCTGCGGCCCGACGACGCGCCCGCCGCGCAACAGGTTAGTCACTTTTTTTACATGAGATGTGTTAACTCTTGACCCCAATCTTGACCAAGGTCATAGATGAGGTCGACGATGGAGCGAGTTAACCCAGAAAATGAAAAAGGCACTGGTACTCCTACGCACCAACGGAACACAGCAAGCTGTTTGGCGTCGGACTTCGGTAGGAGGGTGGTCGCGAACCAGACGGCCAGACACAGAGCCTACCACACCGCATGGACGCCACCTCAGATCTAAAAAAATTGAGGTGTCGTTGCCTAGGATAAAATTAATAGGAGGTAGTTCTCATTTGTGTTTCCTTAGTCGCCTCTTACGACACCCACGCAAAGAAACGGGGTGGTGTAATTCTCAACAGATCACCACACGGTCGAAATAACTCGTACCGTCACTACAAACTATACTACTGCGATTATGTACTTACTACAAATATTACAGACTCACTTTTAGGATTACTTCCTTTCTACTATTATTACTGCCTATCGTTTACAACCTCCCTATTAAAACTACAGCCTCCCTGTTATGATTACAACATCTCTTCTACAGTTACAGCCTTACTATTAGGTTTTCAGCGTCCCTGGTAGGATTACAACATTTCTACTACAGTTACAGTCTTACTATTAGGTTTACGGTCATTACGGTAAATTAAAGCCTCACTGCTATTTGTATTGCGCTGTCTCTTTTTCCAATGGAGTGATATTCCGGGTATTTTATGTTTAAAAAAAATCTTAAATGACTGCTCAATTTTACACTAGAGAAACAGTTTCTCTATGGGTCTACTCAGAAATGTTACAAGAATACGTAATGATGAAACTTTGTACCTATGCACGTTATACCTTAGGCACATTTGAGCATATTACGCTAAGATTACAATTTATATGAAGACACTTCAAAGAAGATAAATTAAAAAGTCAACATTTTCCCAATACCATCACTAGAACATTACATAGGCCAGCACGTTAGGGTACCCCAACGCATTGCTAAACGGTTTTCACCGTGCCGGCCTCAACACCAAACTAAATAAAACTCGTATTAAACATAGCCTTAGAAATAGGTTAGCAAAGAAACTTAAATTCTCAGCAATTAATTTGCTTTTACTTTTATGCAGGCGTTTATTTTGTTTATTACGAGGATCGTTTGCGGTTCTATAAAATAGAAGTTCATAATAATTATTTGGCAAACTTAAGTATTTTTTTAGTAAGCGTGTTGTTATTTGCATCCACAGACTTGATGTCCGTGATTGTTTTATGATTATCCATTAGCTTGTTTACAGTTTCTTTTAAACGAATTGGTACATGATATAGGTACGCTAAAATCCATCTACCTGTCTATACACTCACGCTTATAATCCCTTTCGGGGTAGCCAAAACGTCATGTTGTTCTGGAATTACACAGAGTTAGTTTTTTAATTCAGAGTTTATTTAACACTAGCATTCCGCTCGGGACTTCGTTCCCGTGGCAATTCGGGAAAATTATGTGGCCTATGTTACTCAGAGATAATGTAGCATCCTAATGGTGAAAGAGTTTTGAAATCGGTCCAGTAGTTTTTAAGTTTATTCGTTACATACAAAAATACAAATCTTTCCTCTTTATAATATTAGTGCAGATTCATTGAACGGATTAGCTGAAACATGAGTAAAGTGGTGGTGATAGGTTGTCTCAGCCCAAGATACATAAACTCTCGTGTCTCACTTACACTATCAGGGGGCGTCCATTAATTACGTGAGGCATTTTGGGGGGGGAGGGGGTCGGGCCGGATCTCACTCAATCTTACGTGGGGGCGAGGGGGGTCTCTACAAATATCACGTAATATTTACCCCCAAAAGAAATAGTGTTAAATTGCGGGAAAGCTAAGTTAAACCATCGACCACACAGATGAGTTAAACCAACTAAACCATGTTGTTCCGGTAGCAGTGGCGTGCATAGACATTTTAGGCAGGGTAGGCAGTGAACTTGTCTAGTTTTAATTGACCGCTCAAACTCGTTTCTATGCGACTTTTGCTAAACGAGAAAACTTTCAACGTATATTTGAGATGTTTTTTAGAAAGCTCATGCTTTTTAATCGCTGTATTAAGGTTATTAAAATCAAAATAACCCTGCGCCGTTAAAAACTTTTTTATAACAGTTTGAAAACAAAATGCACGGAAAACAAAATACTTAAGCGGTTAGTATGCACACAACCCGTGAGCCAATTATGAATAGGTATTGTATATTTTAGTATTAAAATATTTAACTGCGGTACCTTTTTTGCGTCAAATCCATGCATCGGCCTTTTGCGATAAGTAATGTTTACTTTTCCTTGAAAAGGTAAATTAGAAAAATCACGCAGTTTCGGCAAACAAACATCATCACCTCACTTTTCACAACTTATTGCGCTCATTTTGTTCTAAACAAATGTCTTACAAACACTATTTAAACTGATAAAACAATAATTTGCAAAAGTTTTCGTACCTACGTACTTAGTTGCAAAACAAAAACAAACCAATATGGCTGAATGCATCCAATAAGAAAAAAATCCGCAAAATTAAAAATCTATAACAGCTCTTTCAAACACTTCGAATATTGACACTTCTCAATTTGGTAGCATCGCTTTATAGGCAGAGCTTTTTTCTCCATACAATCAGTTCGTAAATTTTTGGCGGGGTAGACGAAACAGCCAATCAGAAGCCCCCATTACAACACAAAACATCGACAAAAAAGGCATTTCAAACGAGTGCTTTTAACGAATAATCAATCCGCGCTCCTACGAGGGCTCTTACTAGTTCAGTATTAGAAGTTTAGATGGCGCTGTTTTGAAAAGTTAAAGATCGGTAAAGAAATGTAGATGGTGTCATTTCGGAAAACGTTTATTCGTTTCACAATGATCTGTGATCGTTGGTGTAAATTATAATATTTATTTTTTGTATTTTTTTGCCTTGAAAACCCTAGGGTAGGCACTGCTTTTCTGCTTGTATGGAATGCACGCCACTGTCCGGTAGCTACTCTGAATTCCCGTGGACTGAATTAGAACAACCTTAGAAAAATTATGTAAGTTTTCTTAATAAATTACCCATTAACTTATTTACACTAAAACTAAGCATTTTCATAAAACTCACGTGAGATAAAGGAGGAAGGGGGGGTGTCGAGCCAAATCTTACGACATCTCACCAGAGGGGGTGGGGGGGTCGAAAAATCGCCGAAAACACCTCACGTAATTAATGGACGCCCCCTAATATGTAAAAAAATATGTATTTAATACCTGTCTAAGCCAGCGGTGGTTCCTAGCTATACATTACAATCCAGTTAATATCCAGATATATTTAGTAACGTGTGGCAGACTTTAGTACTCTTTGAAGTCGAAGTCATCAGCTAGGTGTGCTCTAGACATCTAATGGTTTAAGATTCGATAAAATACATAGTAAAACCTGCTGTCGTACAGTGCAACAGTAAACAGTAAATCTAAATACCGATAGGAAACTCACTCCAGTGACATTGCTCGTACTTTATACAGTAATAATTTATACGGTAATTTAATTTTGCTAGTATTTATACACATTGGTAACTGTACTAGGTTTGCAAATATTTTCCACCTCCTGTTTAAACTAGAAAAACTGTAATTGGCTTTACAATTAGACCTAAGCTAGCTACAAATTTTACATGTCTTGTAATTAAGCTGTTGGTTTTGTTCAATAAATAAAATAAAATACATTTTAGCTGGCAAAACCTTCAATTTTCTTATACTTAAAAATGAATCGCTGTTCGACAAATTCTGTTTTTGTTGGGTTCGTAATTGCCACGACCAAGTTTGTGAAAATCCATCGGGAAAATTCCCACGAGACCGAAGTCATTTTGGATTACCAGAACGCAAGACCATTTTGTTACGTAATATGTTTCTACTTTTCATGCCTTATAAATATACTGTAAAAATTGGAGATAGGTAATTTGTTACTTAAATAATAATTTGCGATTTTAAAGGTAAAGATCCAAGTCCAACCAGTACACCAAACATTTGCATGTCGAACTGTTTGTACAAGTACATCTTAACGGTACTCGCGCGAAACGCTAACTTATTTACACTCTTAACTGGAGAGCGCTAACCGGGACTCGAAAGTGAAGTGTGCTCGAAGGTACAGAGGGCCGCACGTCAGGTTACCACATACTTGCACTCTGTGTTTTAGCGTTACCAGTGGTTTTGCAATGAAAATGGAGAAACCTGATGCACTTGCCTATGCCTATATACAGACAGCTGCACGTCAGACTACCCATTTGCACTACGAAAGCAGACGCTATTACGAGCGAGAAAAGGATGACGTCAAGGTCAACATGTATAACCTGATATGCTGCCGTGTGTACATTGTCAGCGGTGTCTTCAAACTTCAATTTAAATGAACTACTAGTTAAATCAATATGAGCATATCTACGTTCTAACTGGAGAAGATTTAATTCGACTTCTAGGCGACTAGGCTGCGGTAGATATATTTAGATTTTTATATTTATTTCATAATAAAGTACCTAAACAATGTCAAATTACTAATAAGTAAATTACATGGTTACTTCAGCCCATATGATGTAGGACTCAGCTCCGCCGTATAGACAACCGGTATCTACTTATTCGGCACGTGCTTCTAACCTAATGAAATAAATAAATAAAAGAATTAAGAATTTATGTACTAAATTTTTCGGTAGCTGTTTTTTGACTTCTCTAAAGCGATCAAGTTGTATTGAATCGTGAATGTGGTGGTGGACGGGTCGGGGCCCCTTCTTTTTTTCAATACGTTTTTCTTAGTTTCCATATTTTAAATCACCACTACAATAGCACACCAGTAGTTGCACTAAGAAAAATTTCAATATTACTTACAATTAATTTCATCAGTAAATGCACACGACAGCACATCAAACTCTACACGTTGAACTTGACTTTGCCCTGATGAGGCTAGTAATACCGACTGTTTTCGTACATGCAAGCTGACGTACCATCTGTAGCTACGTACTAATCGCAAATTAAATTAAGCGACTGCAACGCTGTATGAATTTTAAAGCAAAAAACGGTATGATTCATTCTAGACATAATAATTAAAAGTCTGTCAGTTGGGTCAACGCTCCGTGCACATACAAATATGTATCGACTTGAGCACTTGAGCGTGCATTCAGGAAGGACATTGGTACACTATGAGATCATAATAAAGCTACAAATAGCAAATCATACCTACATGGTGGAAAGATTTTCATTATTTTTAAGCGACTTCGAAAAAGGAGGTTTTATGTTCGCCTGTATGTATTTTTCCACCATCAAAATGTTTTTTTAAGTTCGAAAGAGTATACTTCAGAGGTGGTTCCATTGTCCCCAAGTCAGAATCTGATGATGGAATCCCAGGGAAATCGAGGGAAACCTTCGAATTTAATAAGCACTTACAATTTTTCTCATTAACTTTTTAAAACCAGGCAAAAGAATAGTTATAAAACATACAAATATATTGAGTAGGAATTTTAACTTTTGGTAGACTTTTAAACCAAAACAAACCAAAGCTGCTGTAGAAAAAAAAATTGATTACAATTCAATTTCAATGCTTTGAAAAATGGCGTGTATACAATCGCGGTTTTAAATGTCTGAGTAAAAAAAACTAGCGGTGGTTACAAATACAGTATCCATACAAGTATTAAGATACAAAGATCACACTTTTGGGAAAATTTAAGATTCACAAAAAATATTAATCCGAAAAAGTGCTTGCGAAACTTAAGTAGAAAGGAACGTTCAAAAAATTTTATTACCAATCTAATATAGCATTTACCGAGATTGTCTTTAATTATATGAAGTTTAGTCTCACGGTCCTGTCGTATTAGTTTACTTTATCATGGCTGTCGCTGTATTGAATACAAATGTTGGGAAACATTTGGTAAACATGAATTTATATTATCAACAAAGATAGTTTGACATACCTACATATTTACTGACTTACCGCCTTACATTGTGTAGTACAAGTTTATAACGACCAAAAACTTATGAAAAACAATGCTTGTGCATGTTATACGCAGTGTATAATTTATTATTAGTAAGACCGTTAGTCATTTGGTCGTTTTTGTATGGTGATTTGGATCTAGATAGCTCAATTTACGAGTATATTGCTGCAAACATTTTTTTTTTCAAAGAAAAAATTAACAAACACTTTATTAACAAATAAAGCCACAAACAGACTTGTTTAATGTTCAGGTTATATATAACTTTATTTTCTGAAGTAGAAAAGACTGGTATCGTGCGTCCCTTGGAACACATACAAAGACAACACAAGCAAACAAACAAATACCTAGCTAATCTCTTTAAAAAATGGCCCAACCTGGAATCGATTGTAAATGCAGTTGATGACATGACCGCATCATTATCACTCAACCAAACCGGTCGCGGACGTCAAAACTTATACATTCCTGCTAAATAAGATAACAGACAACAAAACTAATGAGCCACTTAATTAATGCGAAAAAATAAGACTTATTTCCAAACTCATCCTCCAGGCAACCTTTGATACGCTGAAAAGAAAAAACAATGTGGTTAATGATCACATTATGAGCTAAACTCGCTAAACTACAGCGAAATCGTAAGCGTAGTGAAATGATAACGTTCTGATAACAAACAGCCAACCAGAGGCCAGTCATTCTGCAGACGTCCGCGCGAATGGACGTCTGTTAGCCAAAGACTGAACCGCGAAACGAACTGACTCGAAAACATACTCGAATAACATTATGAACCACCTAAAAGTATCAACAAGTAATAAAAATTGATTATACGTAATTCTAATTTCAAAAATTAAAAAATACGTGCATATTAAAATTTGTAAAAAAAAGAAATTATAAATTAAATACGTGTGCGCGAAACAAGGTCGAACATGTGACATCAGAATGCAACCAAGTTTTAATCAACCGTATGCATAATTTCACTAGATTTGAAGATAAAACTGCATACAAAAGCAGCCTTGGACCGTGACCGTGACTTATTAGCCCTAATTTGGTTTTTGGTGTCTACATTCAAGTTGAATTGAATTTCAGAAGCTCAACCAGCCAGTTAGTAACTTGGTGTTACGAAGTTCAAACGCCGAACGCGCGCCGTTTTCGTTTAAAAAAAACTTTATTTTTTTAATTAGGTAATTTATAGTGTCGATAAACGAGATTCATTAAAATAAATCATGCTCTAATGAATGGTTTCGAATGTAAATTGTTTCATTATCACGTTGGGAGCTAAAGTGCTTGACGATGTCAAATGTGACGGATTGTTTTTGTGTATGATAAGAAAATGTGTCAAGATTGTCAGGTGTAACACTGGGATTTTAATCTCTTATCAAAGATGTCACTTCAGGAGGTAAGCGATTATAGGGTAGTTTTAAATATTTGTACGTTTTTAGTATCCTTTAGTTTATTTTCGTTTGTGATTGAAAATTCGGCTACGAAAGGGGATTTTATACGTCAAGTAAGAAACAAGATATTAGTTTTTATTTATTTATTATAAAGTCATTAATTTATATTGATATACTAACTTTCTATCCGCAATTTTGTTTGCGATCGTGGACAATGACTTCTATATAATTAGTTACCTATAGGTTAACTACAGTCGTCGAAGTTAGTATGTGACTTGTATATTAATAAAAAACAAGTATTAATATAATTTAATTATTTAAAATGTAATATTGTTGTATTTGTATCGTTTTGACGTAATTTCCTCGTTTCTTTTTCCTTCTAACATGAGCATAACATTCGATATTGGTAATTTGTTGGCTTACACACCAGCATTATGATTTCGAAGTCAGTGGGTCCAAATTGAACTGTAGGTAATCTTACAATAGATTTTGCATGAGGACCCTATTGCCCTATTGCTCTATTAATGTATCATAATGTAATATACATTTCACATTTAGTAACTCATTTTTTTTTATATCAGCCTGTGTAAGTCCCTAGCCCCACCAAGAACACGGGCCTCACTTTGAAACACAAAGGCAATTTAGGACATAGTCATAGTCCACCACACTGGCTCAGATTGGCAGTGGACTCAATAAACTTATTAATTGTATATTATAACCCTCTCTGCTGCAAGTTTTCATTAAAACCTCTGTGGATCTGCCTACCCTGGCAGGGAATGAAGGTGTGAGTGTATCAATAAATGGATTAAGCCATTTAAGCTTCCTTACAAAATTAAACAATGTGTATCACCCTGATATTCGATTGCTCATAACTTTTAAACAACTAAACAATTTTTGATCAAATGTAGCTAAAAACCACCTCGATTAAGTCAGCTTTCAAACACAAAAAACTGCATCGAAATCGGTAAATTCGGTTAAGAGCTACGAAGCCACAGATACACACACACCAAACTTATGTGTGGTGGACTCAATAAAATATATAATTATAACACCCCTTTTTTGTTGGGGTTAAAAAACATATTAAATAAACGGTATAATTAAGCCTAAATTAATCCAATTTCTTTGCCAAATTGATACCATCAGTGTTAATTTCCCAGAACCCCTTAATTGCGAACAGTTAAAGTTGAACAACAAACATACTTACAGGCAACCCCGGCCCGTATATAATGTAATTAGCAAAGCAGTCACTTCTCAAGGACACACTTTCCTAGGTCTGCTATTCTGCCGCAGAGTTTGCAATCTCATAGAGGCGACAACTATGTAGAAATTACTTTTTTTTGTTTTCACTATTGTTTATTGTCTTTGCTACAAATTCTTTTGTAAATTGTTAATAATATGATGAATTTGTTATTATTGCGGAATAAATCAAATAAATACCTGATATAGACGACTTGACACATTTGACTATTACGAAAAATAACAAAATACTTAAAATAAAACTCAAACGGCAAAGGTTATTTACTTGCACTTGATTTGTTTTGTTTGCACGCAACGCTTTTATTTAACAAAAAATATAGCAATTAAAAAAGTTATAAAATTTAAATCAGTATATGTTTATGTTTTTTCACAAGCTCTATGAACTTTTATAAATAGAACAAATTAGGAATACCCAATAAAACAAAATACTACGATCCAACCCGCATTGGGCCAGCGTGGCGGACCACAGCCTAAATCCCCTTGGTGTCCCGAAGGAGGCCCGTGTCCTGTGTCCCTCGGTGGGGACGTATATGGGCTGTTAAAAAAAACTAGGCACTGTCTCTTTACAATTAAAATATCGGTTAGATTCACCAAATATTACGAAATGAAATAGGTTACCACAATCTTTAAACATTCATTCATGTCTAAAAGTTTCTCGCTCTCTCAGAAAACAGTTGAAAATGTCTTAATTGCGGAGTAAGGCGCGCCCTTGCGTTAACGGCGCCCAAACGTGAAGCAGCCTTCGAACTGAAATCAATAAACAACGGCTCCGACTGAAACAACGGGTCTGATTTACGGTTACAGGCGCTGAAGATGTGTTCCTTTACGCCCCTAACAGTCGTAAATTTTGAAATTCTTGTTTTTTCTTCGTTAATTTCTTTCTTTCATTCAGACACGCACACCTTTGTAGGATATATTATATCCCAACTAATATATATATTATATATATATATATATATATATATATATATGTTTGTTACAACACTTATAACTCGAGAACGGCTGGACCGATTGCCATGGTTTTTGATTTGTTGTATTTCTCTCCGTCCCGAATAGCAGAATAACCATTAAAAACATTGGAAAATTGACGGGAAAATTCCCACGGGAACGAAGTCCCGGGCGAAAAGCTAGTTATAAATGAGAAAGTAACTCTGTATTTCTGTCTGTTACGCTTTCACGCCTAAACTACTAAACCAATTTGATGAATTTTGGTAGAGAGATATATTAGACCTTGGGAAACGGCATAGGCTACGTTTTATCCCACAGCTGGGCACGACATACGTTTATTTATATACACTTAGACTCACACATTATTTACAAAATCAAAAAGAAAAAGAAAAAAGAAGCATAACAATAAAAATTTAAAAAAAAACTAATAGATTGCCACCTGACATTGCCACACCTCTTTCGATTCTTCTACTTTTATAATTCATTTCACACATACTCTTCGGATTCGATACTCCCTGTCGAGGTAGACTGATCATTGGGTGGCTCGTAAACCACTTGACGTACACAGCTTTTGAGGGTTATCAGATCAAACATGAGTAGGTAGTGTAGTGATGATAACTTGCCATGCTTTCTCTTGAATAGTTACATTGTGTTTGACGTGTCTATCTGTGTGTCTGTCTGTGGCATCGTAGCTCCTAAAGGAACCCATTTCCATGCAGTTTTTCTTGTTTGAAAACTGACGGAATCGCGATTGTTTTTATCTTCATATTTTATTTATTTCAATTGGTTCAACTGTCTCAAAGTTATATGCTATGAAAGTCGGGTAGCAAAATTTTAAACTTTAGATACGTTAGTACTAGTATATATTCTGTGCTTTAGAGTTATTTATGCGAAACCTTACGTACTTTATATAAAACTGTTTTTTTTTAAACTAAATACTAATTAATTCGGCCTTTGTTATACGATCACGATAACACGACAAGTATTTTATAAGGTTTCTATGAACAGCTATAAAAGCAAAGTTTTCATACCTATAATGAAACCTCGCAGTTGCCAATCTACAAACAAACATTCCTACTTCTGGTTTAATTCTAGTTTATTCGTCTTAAATTTATATAAATAGGTATATGGCAGAGCAGTAGATATTTTACTCATTATGTCGCTTTTAAGTAAATCTTTATAAATTACACATTAATATTGGACTCACACACCGCCTTTTAACCACTAACTAAGCGAGGCTTGTAAGAATGAGCTATATATCTACGTATATACAGGATGTTATGTAATTCGATCTTATATGCATCAGCTGATAAATCATTTTATATGGGAAGTCAACATTGTTTTTTCGTATTTCGGCATTTGTTCTTAGGGAAAGTTGTTCAGTTTCATGGGATGATTCACCACCCGAGAGGATAAGATCGAATTACTTAACACCCTGTATATATATTTTTTTCTTTTAACAGCCCATATACGTCCCCACATAGGGGCACGGGCCGCCCTTCGAAACACAAAGGGGATTTAGGCCATAGTCCACCACGCTGGCCCAATGCGGTTTGGTGGACCGCTCGTCTTTCGAAAATGATTTTTTCTTGGACTAAAGGGTTTCATCACGATGTTTTTCTTCACCGTTGAGCAAGTGATAATTAGAAATCCGTTCATAAATCCGAAAAGACAAATTTAGTAGTACAGGCCCGCACCAGGATTTGAACCCGCGACCTTCGGATTCTGGCTCATTACCAACTCGGCTATCACCGCTATATCTACGTTTACACTTATATTATAAAGAGAAAGATTTGTATTTGTGCATATTTGTAACGAATAAACTCAAAACTACTGGACCGATTTCAAAAATTCTTTCACTATTAGAATGCTAACCTTATCCCTGAGTGGCATAGGCTTCATACATTTGCCGAATTCCCTCGGGAATCAAGTCTGGGGTGGAAAGTAAACACCCGGGCTTTTCATAAATTCTTGTATAATTGGAAATATTTATGTTGGTCGGGAATCAAACCCGCACCCTTCACATCAATAGGCAAGATAATTACTTACTGAGCTCTCCAGACTAGTCATAAAAAAATAATTTTATTTGAAACTCAATCCGTTTCCTTAATTCTCGTAAATATCTAAATATAAACATTACACCATCTTTATGTCCCTTCAAATTTTATCTCGTTACGTTTGAGTCAGAGTCTCGAATTAAACCTTACGTTAACGTTCCGGACTACGTGAAACCGTAAACAACCTAGTTTTTGCGTTTACTTTACATTTAACAGCACATAAGATTTTACAAGGCGTGTAATTACATAGTTTGGGAACAACAAAAGATGATGGCCGACATTTTAAGTAATTTGAGAGATAAAAGATCTCTAAATATCGTAAAGATAAGTGAAAATAACGTTTGATTGTGTTTAGTCTTGTTTTTTAAATCAAATCATACGATTTTAATATAATTTTCTATTCAAAGTTTTCATTATACTCGTATTAGATAAGAAATATCTGATTGATTGATTCTTTCAGACGCTACTAATGTATGTATAACTAGCTTTTCGCCCGGGACTTCGTTCCCGTGGGAATCCGCGAAAATTATGTAGGCTATGATACTCTGGTGCAATGTAGCATTTTAATGGTGAAAGATTCAAGCATCATTGGCTTTATGCTATGTATGTTAGAAGTTAATTTCTTAAAATAAATGCATTTGATCTTCTTAAAATAAAGTAAATAATAAATAAAGTATTTTCGGCAATCTTGATAAGATTTAGAGGATTCAAGTTTTTTAATACTTCGCATTTATCCTTTTTATGATTTTTCTTTGAAATTTGAAGTTCACTCAGTCATAAAAATTAGTAATAAAATGTATTCTTACGTTTAAAGTACAGGCTTAAAAAACGAGTTAGCTTTTTTTCGTGAAATCCAATCCCAGAAAAGTTCATTTCCTTGTCACCATAACAAGCCGTCGGAAACAACTTTAAATCAAAAACACTTTATTGAAGCCGAAGAATTATGTTGCATTTAAAAAACATTCCAATTCTAAAATAGAAATCTTTCATCTGGCGTTTTTCAAAACACCATTAGTTAAATTGAGTGCTGTTGCACTCAAATGTATCATTCAATTAGCTAATAGTTTTAAAAAGAGGCAACGGCTACTATATCTATACAGCCACTCGGTTATAAATAAGTGTATATTTGTATTGCAGGTTTTCTAACATTGTTTGATACCTAAGACCTTTAGTAATTCTGATAAATATCCCTCGGTGATGTCAGAGCAGTTTTATTTTAATTATCCATGATGTAATGTTTGTTTGTTTTATGATAAGTAGTAGGTAGATACAACATCGTGGATATTAATGAAACTGTATTAAAATTTTCAGGTATTTTGCATATGGTCTCTTATTTAATACATAAATATGTAGATCAAACATTTTCTGTCAAAATCACTTATCTGTTCTTAGTCTGGGTGTTTGTATTGCAAGCGACCCACGGTCAAAAGAGACCTTAGAGTGGGTCTTTGTAAAAAAAAGTCATTTACAGATTATACTACATTGTATAATCCCAGACTCCTTACAAATATTTGAAAATACGATTGTATAAAATTGTTTTGGTCGAGAATTGAACCCGCAATCGAAGTATCGACGACAGCTCGTGTATAATCCTTAATATTGCGAAAGTAACTTGGTCTGTCTGTCTTTCCGTCTTTCACGCCTAAACTGCTGAACCGATTTTAATGAAATTTGTTACAGAGATAGATTAGAGCCTGGGAAAGGACATAGGCTACATTTTATCCAACAGTTGGAAACGATATAACCTGTAGTCCACGCGGGCGGTGCCGCGGGCGGAAAGCTAGTGTGTTATAAAATAGTGCGATAAACAATAATAAATATTCATTAATTGGGGTGGCCTCAAGTGAAACATAGTTATGTTTTGTTTTGGAAATAAAAAATATATACAACTATAATATTTACTAAGTATATGTTTTAAAAGGTTGCCATATTTTTAAATTTTATGTTGAAATAGTTCCTTGTGTTTAAAAAAATAGCAAATATTTTATGGTTCTGTATTAGTGTCCGTCTAAACCACATGTTATGTAAGTGATGTTTTCCAGCGTGTTCTGGCCACCTACAAAAGTAAATAAGAAGTATTATTTATTAGAAAACAGGTCGGTCTAGCGACGGACGAGTTATCAATTAACGAACCAGTCCAAGGTCGTCCACGAATGTGGTTATCACAAACTGTCGAGATTAGTAGATTTTCCATTTAAATTTATGTAAATTTTAACATATTTTGGTACATTTAAATAAACAATTCTTCAACGTATACGCCAGTATACCTATTAGATAGCTAAGACATGCCCTCGGGACTTCGTTCTTGTAGGAGCTTCTGAAAATTCTACCTTATATCATGTCTAAGTACATGCAAGAAGAGAACCTCTTATTTTCCGTCCACCGCCCATGGCCCTACCGATATTTCGGTCAAAGCTGTGACTATACATCAGAGTAGTCCGAGTTTTTGAATTTCATTTAATTTTCTAGAACAACACACGTTCCGAATAAATTTTCCGGGCTGTAACGAGGACATAAATATTTGGAAATAGGAAAAAAATAGGAAGAGAATAGAAAAATAGGAAGAATATATGGAATAGGAAGAAATATATGGAAAAAAATAGGAAAGGAAAAATTACATTATTGTAACATTCTGTTAGTAGAACCTTCTGAAATTACTCTATAAAATATTCAAAGACATTTACTGCTCGACCTGTCTGACTCTCCTCCAGTGATCTCTTAGACATACAAAAACTATATCGCTGCTTCTGATAGATTAATATTAATTTTAATACATAATGAGTAATGGTTTATTAATAACTCCAAATCGTCGTAACTGGTTGCTACCCCAAAACGCGTCGCCCACGTGCGCGTGCGTCGCTTTTTGTCTGAATTCCAGCACTAGCATATCCGCACAGTGACTGTGTATAAATAAAGCAGTAGATTAACTATCATATGTAACATTGATACGCTTTGGTAACACGCTGCTTACAAAACTACAATAACTCTAATAATTTAAATTTCTATCTCTTTATTTGTAAAGATCGCTAACTCATTTTGGAAAGTATATTGTCTCTTAAAATCTAGAACTCCCATTTTCATTTATTGCCAGTTTTTCTTAGTAATAAAATTCTTGTCAAGTAATAATCTAAAGTGTGAAATAAATTTCTTTTTAGTTTACCACACACAAGTATATTTTTGATTGGTGGAAATAAAACGGAAAGATGATATCAAAATACGAAATTAGATTTTTTTGTCTAGCTTTATTTAATTTATCTCAAAGTTTATCTCAAATCAACAAAATAGTTGAATCCTAAGATTAACTGACTTTTCCGTTAAAAGAAGAAAAAGATCACGATTTTTCCCGACTACGCATGTGTGTACAATTGACACAGACGGACGTTGTAAACTGTTTATATCGCTTTGGTTTCGACATCGTGGAACGTTACAACTCACAACTACATAGTTAAACGGTCCATCCTGTTGTAAATTTATCTATATATACTGTCCCGGATTCGCAGGCACACGATCAGATTTATTAATTTTTTATGTTTACTTGTTTGTCAGTGTCCAAAACGAACTTTTGAATCCACGCCACCTTTTATTAAAATTAAATTAAAAAATCATAATAGGTAATGTGTCTTGAAGACGTTGACACGCCTATCGAGCTATACACTTTCATTATAACAGCTTAAAAATAGTTGTCTTAAACGATCAAATACGCCCGGCTAACTTTTCTTCAATAAACTGTATTAGAGCGATACAATTTCACAATATCGTTGTCAAGTATTGACGGCATTAGCTGTCAATCATGCGTCGGCGCACGATGGCGATGTTCCTTGACCACAAGTCGTATACGGGCAACCGCACGTCAGAGGTATCAATTATATAAAAAGCGATCTTAGTTCAAATATAAATAAGGCGCGTTTAAGAACACACCGTTATCATAGACGTGCGATTGACTGTGATGAACATTACCGAGTGAAATGCTTTCACACTTTCCTTGCGGTTTTGGCGACCCCTACGTGATGGCCTAAATGTTTAGGAGCTAATATTGTGTTCGTATTTCGTTTCGACATAATAAAAAAGAACATTATGTTTGTTATGTTTGCTTACAGAAATAATACAATAGGCTGCGAGCACACTCATCAGGAAATTAGGAAATGCTCATGTCAGTTCTGTAGTCATGTTTCTGCTCTGTTTTCTGTTGTAAGAATAAGTAGGTACATTTATGCCATTTAAATTGCATTTTAGTGGTAACAGATGTCTGGCCCTTTCCCTAAATGACAATAATTCATTAACTTCTTGCATTTTTATCTTATTATCATATTGAGTTATAATTATCTGTCCTTAGTGATAAGATTGATAACATTTTTCCACAAAAAGTGCAATTTATCAAAATATAAACATTTATGACGGAAGTGTACCTACCTGTTCATGACATACCTAGTTATATATCGTGATAATTATATGATATACTATGAGTGCAATCTACCTCGTAATGTGTGGGTACAGGTGCATAATTTAATAAATAAATAAATTATCAATACAACACAAAAACTGCTTTATTACAATGACGTGAAGGAAGCACAGATGGACGGACACTGGTTCATTTTGTATATGTGATCATTTTTCTAAGTTATTGTTCCTTGTTCAATGTTAGCATGTCACAGCAAATATAAATACATAAAAGACATGAATATATTCCATATAGATGACCGTCAGATGCTCAATTTGAGGCCACACAGCATTTTAGTAATCCAACACCGCCTAATAAGACACCAGGTTTTTTACCTAAATACACAGACATACAGATACAAACGTCAAAGTTATAATTATATAATTAAGTAGTAGTTTTAATATAGTTATATTATAATTATATAAGTTATTATTTGTTATTTTATTATTATTATAGTTATTTTTTATTTCTATTTTTGTTTTTTAATTTGATTTATAATTTTAATTTAGATTTGATTTGATTTTATTGAATTTTAATTTAATTTAATGTTATTTTTAAAACTTATGGATGACACAATCTGAACTAAATGAGTTATTATTATAACATCCCTCTTTTTGTCGGGGGTTAAAAAATAATTGTCAACTAGTTGCTGAATATGAGTGCAGGAGCAGTTTTTCAATAGAATTGGCCTGCTGATTGTAAAGTTTATATGTCAACATACAGGTTGACACATTGCGAAGACGTGTAAGTATAAGGCTGGATTTTTCTAATTTAATGAAAGGAAGTCTAGTTCAGCACAAAACTGTTTTCGCTGCTTACAGCGTGACTAGTGCGTAAAGATAGATCTCGTAAAAGTATCTTTTATTCCAATCATGAGAGACTCTTCCGATTTCCACACAAATAGAGCGTAAGATTTAACGAGTTGCGGCCACAAATAGAAAACTACACGTTGTTAATCCAATTGTTTTGCTAATTGACTAGGATATGATGATAAAATAATAGTTCTAAGCAATATTTGATCAAAATTCGCTTAGCCGTTCAAAGGTTATAAACGATCGAACGTCGGGGTGATAGAAAAATTTTAATCTTAGAGTTATACAACCTCCTAGCTATATTCAAAATCCTGAACCAGTATCACTCAAAGAACACATTTAAGTATGAAAAAAAAATTATTTTTTAAAATATTTTTTCAATGGGAATAGGTACTTCATTTTTGCCTAAACGTAGACATTACTCCTACACCAGGCACGCCAGGGGTGCGGGTAGCGTTTGGGGGGTGCGCCCGGGTGGTCTCTACGTTTAGGGAAAAAATCCCCCCCCCCCCCCCCCCCAAAAAAAAGAAATAAAAAAGTGTTCAGTAAGTGATACTGGTTCAGGATTTTCAATAAAGCTAAGGAGGTTCTTTTTCAACCTGTATGTAATTAACATTTCTAACATGATATATAGAAACACGCCTCTGACTGTCTGACTGACTGACGCACGAAGCATGTATTAACTATTGTATAGGTCAACCATTCTCAAAGTGTGCTCCGCGAAACCCTAGGGTCTCCAAATAAACTTAGGGCTCCGCGAATAAACTAAATAAATAGTAGGTACTGAAATTCGTAATGCATGCATGCATAGAATAAATACCTTATTTTTCCATCTTTCTAAATTTAATATAAAGCGCCCGAACTTTCAGCCAGGAACTTGACCAACAGTTACAACTTAACCAGTTATTATTAGCTCCGCCAAATATTTAGTGTTCCAAAAGGGGTCCTAAGCCAAAAAAGTTTGACAACCGCTGGTATAGGTAATACTCAACTGTCACTTTCTGTGTTCCATTTATTTAATACTTCCTACAAAATATTATAATAATCACGTAAAAAAAATCGCGTGAACGTTCAAGACGATACGCACGTACGTAAATAGCAATTAAACATGTTTTGCTCATTTACATCTGTTTTGTCACTTCCAAGAAAGTGTTATCATGACATGCTGACGGCTATAAATAAATGTATGCTTCTTCCCTACTTACATGGGTTTACCTATGTAATTATTAACTTTCAACTTATGTTGTTATTTACATGTAGGTAATTAATTTTTTTTAGAGGTAATTAAGACATTGAATAGGTAATTTCTCGAAATTGTTTTCTCAATCCCTTTACAACAAATATTGTGGTTGTGAAATAACTCGTTACTGAGTAATTTAAAATTTCCTAAGTACACTACCAAATTAAAAAATATTTTTAATGAACAATATTGAGCCCTGGCTCCTAAACTATGTGGATGAAAACCTACATATCAAACACTGCTATAGCTCTTAACGGACTTTTATAAAAACCCTGTAAATCTTCTATTATTTTACGTAAAATGCCAAGCATTATAACAACGTTTATTATAAACATTTTATATCATGGTCCAAGGTGACAAAACCACCAAAATCTGACCAGAAGCGATCATCGCTCCAATAATAAAACTTGTGCAGTCGTAAAATTTGAAATCCGGCTCCGGTCAGGTTATCGATAAACATCTATTTTTGTAACACTAGCCAAAATTAGAACATTTAATTCATAAAACATAAAATAAAATCAATTAGTAAGATAAACCTACAAAACCTACAGGGTACTTTCCGTGAACTCAAAATCTTGAAAATTGGTACGAAGCAACGTCTTATAGCACATATAAGGGAAAAATTCCGAAAACCGTAAATTTTTGTTACATCATACAATAAAAATATTTTAAACTTACTACTCCTTTCCTCACGAACGCGTAGAGGTATCAAATTGAAATTCATACAATACTCAGGTATATAATAACTTTAAGCCGGTTTGTACGGAACCCTCGGAGTGAGAGTCCGACTCGCACTTGGCCGGTTTTTTATTTACTATCCAATTTAAAGTCGCCCCAAATATGTACTAAGGATATATTCTTATACCTTACAGATAACATTTTGCAATTCTTAAATGACAAAGATATTTGACAAAATATTAAAAATAATTTGTACCGAGTAATTATTAGTCTGATTGAGAGGCTTACAAACCTTATACTTAATCAAGGTAGATATAAGGCTATTTACATTTAAGTCACGTTCAAGTCCATGCCTTTGTTTACTCTGTGCGTCGGTGACTCTTTGTTTGGTTTGGTTCCGCAATTTATTTGCACACAAAATTTACGATTAAGTAGGTACTTTCTTTTCATATCATTATCGATTTCCGGGTAGTTTCTATTTCTAATTTTTCCAGAGGTAATAGATTAGATTAGATTCATTTATTTCACATTATCAATTCCAGTTACAATATTATGTCTAAAGCAATGTCAAAGTATACCTAATGTGATCGTCAAAATTTCAATAATTAATATAATAAAATAAGTATAATAATAACATTCAATCTACAATAAGTAGATGTTTTCAGTCCAAAATTTGTCAAACATTAATACAAAAATGTCAAAAATACCTAAAATATAACAAAATAAAACTATTAAATGTCAAAATAAAATAAATAAAATAAAACAAATTAAAACTATCATAAAAATGGTCAAAATGGTCAATAATAATAACAGGTTAAAATGTTGAGGAACTATACTCATCTACTGTGTAAAGCTCCTTTTTCATCAAAAAGCACTTTAGTCGGTGACAAAATGTTTCGTCATCGGTCAAGTCTTTAAGAGTTGCGGGTAGATGCTCGTAATATGTTGGACCAATTACACGGGGATTTCTGCAAGCAAGCTCTGTCCTACGCGCAACGGTCTCCAGTTTACCCGTACTTCGCAGTGACTTATGACTTATACTTATGACTATCTACGCAACACTAAGTAGGCCTTGTGTAGGGTTCAATACATAAGATTAATATGACTTATAACTCCAGTTATATCAAAGACCGAGCTCCCGTTGCACGAAACCCTACCTCACGAGGTGGCAGCTCAGAAATGTAATGTAGTTATAGATACTACTTAAGAGCACTGAATTTTAGTAGTTTGCCATCGCATATCCTGGAAGAAGTATTTTTTTAACTTCTTGTATAGATCAGGTGGCAAGATGAAACTGATACAGATTGATTGCCCTATAGACGTGCCGTTCATGAATATATATGGTTGCGTGCATTCAGCTTGGCAGTTTTTCTGATCAGCCGCCTAGAACAATTTAAGTCGAAATCTTGTTCGAGGTGGCTAAATAGAAAAACTGCCAGGCTGAATGCAGGCAACCATATATATTCATGAACGGCACGTCCAGGGCAATCGATCTGCATCAGTTTCATCTTGCCACCTGATCTATACGAGAAGTTCAAAAAAAAATTACTTCTTCCAGGATATGCGATGGCAAACTACTAAAATCCAGTGCTCCTAAGTAGTATTTATCACTACATTACATTTCTGAGCTGCCACCTCATGAGGTAGGGTTTCGTGCAACGGGAGCTCGGTCTACCTATCAGTAAAACAAGTCAACAAAATAAAAATCATAACAACGAGATAAAACCTGAGGCAATGAACTACAGAAAGGCCAAATATAAATATATTTTGTATTTGTAATATATTCTTGCATTATTCTCCCTCTTATCACTAGTTATACACAAATCGCAATGTGTATGTCACAAAATAAATTAATTTCCAAGAAAAGTATATCTACACGCTGCATTTAAGTACTTAATCTACAATCCTCATTCTCCTCACAGGCATGCCTAGAGCAAGAAGCCAGGGTAGCCGAGCTGCGTTCCCTAGCAGCCCGAGTGGCCTCGGAGACAGGGTCACGAGCGCTGCAGGCTGACGTCGACGCGCTGGCCCGCCGGCTGCAGCTGGTGGCCGGCGCTGTCCACGTCCTGGCTGACCTGGGCGAGGCCCGGCAGCTGGCCCGAGATAAAGCTTACATCGCGAAGGAGAAGCTTTATGATATGAGACAGGTTTGTTACGTTTCTACAGTCAATCATAATAATTTACCAACCCCGCGATCGCGGTAAGTGTGATCGTGTTTACCAAAGCTAAACCGCTTACGTTTCCTTTGTATTCCACCCAATATAAACGTTGAATACAATAAAAACCTGAGCGATTTAGCTTTGGCAAATACGTTCAAACTTACCGCGATCGGGGGGCACATCAAAATATTTTTACTACATCTTTGCCGTCAGACAAATTGGACGAATACGACTGTTAAATGACTATTCAGTTATTATCTAAAATGAAAAAAAAAATATAATTTATTTATTTTATAGTCCGTTATGGACACTATTGCAGATGTTCAATCGGTTTTCTAGAAAAAAATACTTATCAGGAAATTCAGTCAAATAGTTGTTCCTTACTTTTAATAGACATAAACTAAAAACTTAAGTATACATACTAAAATTAAACACCATCCATAGCTCAAGACACTATCGTGATTTAAATAGGTCAAGAACTATTAGGCTTATTTTGGATAGGCGCCAAAAATTTGTTTCGGAAGCTATGTAGACTTTCGGTAGTTCTATAAAACAACTAGATACCTATACAGGGTGTAAGGGACAGCTTAGCAAACACTTAAATGCTGTAATCTCCCCATAACTATGATCGTCTACAAGTAAAACCTATTTTTTCCCGGAAACATATTAAGGAGTTTTCGTCATTTATCTATTTTGGCGCTATGCAATGTATCGCGAAATAGCGAATTCTGTTACGATTGTTTTTTTAGTGGAAAATGGAGTGGTTTTAAGTAAATAATTAAATTTTAACGCAGAAAATATATAAAAAAATAAAACAAAAAAAATCCTGAGGAAAATTCTACTGGAAAATCATTCAGAACGATGGTCTGAATTCACGGTTTAAGTTTTTGCTAATCTGTCCTTTACACCCTGTATAACACTATTATTGATCTCTGAGGACTCGTGAACTGACCTAGCGGAAGTTACGCAATGATGCAGGCCTCTAACGGTCAGTACTGCTTATCGATTGTCCCACTTTGAAGTCCCAAAGGGCATGGACATTGATTACTGTGTGCCGTTAGTGCTACGTCATGCGAAACATATTACGTGTCATTATGCAGCCAGTCCGTAGATTAGTTCGCATAATTGTTGCGTATTTTGATGCGTGAAGTGACTTTGTAGCATAGGGAAATATAAGGAGGTTAAATGATCGGAAAACTAATTTTCCAGAGGCTATTCGTGGTTTTCCTTTATTTTGAATATAGATACTATGTCCAATATGCAAAATAAATTGCGTTTTATAATATGATTGACGACTTAAAATAAAATATCCATGATCCATTCCCAGCTCCAGCAGTTACTATATCAATATCACAATTTAAAATTTATTTTTGAAAAATAAAGAATATCTATTTGTTACCACGTGTTCTTATTAACCACCTAGTATAGCACGGCTAATAGACTCCGTTTAAATTTTCAGGACTTGACACCCTTACACGAAGATGGTGAAATAGTAGAAGACAAGCTCATAGCCCTGAGAGACAACCTCATCGCCCTCGGCAAGAGCGAGGCAGACATCGCACCAGCCAAAGCAGAGCTGCCTGACATCGACAGAGACGTCTCAGATGAGCATTCCATCGTCAGGATCCTGGAGCTATGGCAAGCCATGTTCAGGGATACCTTCCTCCACTACCACAGATTATCTACCGCTCTAGTCAGATCCGTAGACGCCGCTACAGTTTTAAGACTGTGGCACGAATACTTAATCGGTCTCCAATCCTTCTTCTCCGGCTCCGTACCGGCTGACTACGAAAACCTAACGGAACACCGCCGTCTCTGCCGCGTACATAAGAACTTACTCGCCTCACAAAGATCGATACTCATGAATGAGAACAAAGAAACAAAGAACAAAGACCTAGCTGACAAGTTCGATACACTCACCAATCTACACAACGAGACCCTCGCGAGGATAGTAGAGAGACACGACGAGGTGTGTAACAGAATATCGGCGTGGGACGACTACAGAGAAATATACACAGAACTGCTGAGATGGCTCAAAGAAATGGAACACGAGAAGGAGAAGTTGCAACTTAGATACGTTCACATTAAGAGAATAAATAAAGTACTGACGAAAATACAGAATCTCTCCGATAAAGTACCTGAAGGCCGCAAACAGGCTGACAAGTTACTGGCAAATCTCAAGAAAGTACTAGATTTCACGGAAGAAGCCTATGGAGCTTCCGTGAGGATGGAATACGCTGGCATCGTGAAGAGGATAGACAACCTCCAGGCCAGTCTGGACACGTGGCGCGACTTCCTTACTCGAATACTCGGACTCATCGGCGAATACGAAAACATAACCAATGATTTACACAAACTGTACTCCAAGACACAAGACGAGGTAAATTCTTACTCGGATGACGACCGCCTTTCCAGGCCACAATTGAAGAAAGCGATAGAAAAGTACACGGACTTGAGAATAAAAATTGACAAGACAGAAACTCAGATCGAAGCTCTAAGTGTCATCCAGGAGCAACTGAAAGAGTGTCTGAGTCCACAAGACATCAGGATGGTGAACCAACGAGTGTGGCAGCTGAGACAACAGCGAGCCGACTTAGAACATCAACTATCCATCGTCATTCACAGACTACAAGAGCGTCTAGAAGTGTACACAATATTCGACTCACGACTGACTCGCTTCTCTGAATGGTTAATAACTATCGAATCCCGTCTCGAAACTTCTAGTCAAAGTAGCGAAGTAAACGCTTTGGATCCTCAAGATCTGATCAGAAGGATAAACTCGGACGTCCAAGCTGAGACAGCGCTGAAGGAACGAGAATTCGAGTGGCTCATGGAAACTGGCAACTCTCTTGTTGACCTATCGAAGAAGGATGAAAAATCTTTCAGCAAGAACACGTCGAAACAACTAAAGGACGTGCAGGAGCGTTGGTTAAGGATACAAGAGACTGGGCGGTCACGAATTGCCAAGATCACCGAACTTCTCGAAACGATAACACAGCTAGAAGAGAGGTTAACAGAAATCAGATTAAAACTGCACACAATTGAGACGACATTGACAACATCGGTCGTTTTGGAACATCTTACAACAAAAACTGTCGAGGAGAAGTTCCGGGAACGCGACAATACACACAAGAGCATAGAAAACGAGAGCGGAGAAGTAGGAGAGACCCTTAACCTTTGCGAGCTCGTATTCAATGACCCAGACGTCGTCAAAGGTAACTTTGATCTACGGAACTTGCGCACCGGAGTCGATATCGTTGAAAAGAAATGGAAGAACATCTGCGACCTCTCCGAACAGCGGAAGACAACCTTGAAAGAGATCCGCAAATCCGCTGAACTAACCAACTCACTCTTACCGAAAGTGGAGAAGAAACTCGACGCGATCGAACGGAGAGTGGAGAAGGTCGAGACTAGGAAGCAGAAAGGGGAAGTCGAAGACGAGACGATATCTAAGGGTGTTATTAAGGACTTGGACGCATTGGAAGGAGATATAAGGAAGTTGGAAGAAGGTTACAGTCGTGTGGCGTCTTGTAGGGGAGTTGAGTTAAGAGGGGAGGGAGCGGACACAAGTGCGCGACTTCGGGGTTGTGTGAGAAGATGGCAGCAGCTTCGGGGTCGAATAGAGTCCCTCGGAGGGGACCCCAGGGGTCAGTTCCTGGCGGCTCACGGGGCCGCGGTGCTGGCGCTGGCTGAGGCTGACGTCAGGCTCACGCGTGCCTTACATCTTGCCCCTGTACCCACTGATAAGGAACAAGCTCTTGAGGAGCTTAATGTGAGTATTATTTCATTTTATTCAGTAGATTTACAGCCCAGTTGTTATAAAATATTATTTACTGTCAAGATGAAACATGGTGTTTTGTCATAGATGTACCAGAACTTAATCCAGTAACACGAAACGACGCATTCAAACTCCCACTTAATTCTGATATCAAGAGTACTCAATTCTAATCGTTCGTTGACATCGCAAAAGCTTTTTGAGAATTTTCCTAAGCAGTTTCTAATATGCCTAAAATTGCCTTTCAAGTACCTAGACGCGGAGTTTAACATTTAAAGTCATGCCTTTTGGTCTAAAAAATTCTCAAAGATTACACACAAAGATTAGTGGATATTTTTTTCCAGCAATAAACTTAGATACTAAAGTATTCACTTATTTAGATGATAATATTATAATGAGCACAATTTTCGAAGACATCATATACGGCTGCTACTGATAGGTGAATTGCTAGTAAAGTTTATATGATTGAGTAAAAAAAAAGCGACCCTCGGAGTTTCTTGCCTATTTTTCTCTGAGTTAAGGAAGACTGCATCCTTGCAAATAGGCGCAAGGTTAAAAATGCTAAACTTTGACTATTTTAAGTAACATCCTGCATGGTCTATGAAATAAAGCAATTTTTGACATTGACGTTCTTTTGGTACAGGGTATAGAACAAGACCTGCTAGAATGCCGGTCGCTAACTGAGGCCGCGGACCGACTGTCGGCCGGCGTGCCGGGCGCGTGCGCGGGGCCGCTCGTGGCGGAGTACCGCGCGCTGTACAGTGACGTCACGGCCAGACTGCGGGCCGCGAGATTAGAGGGGGGGGACAGGGACACTGCTGTACAGGTAATTAAGAACTGACAGCTTAACAAAGAGTGTTTCATAAAGATGAATAACTTCGCTCTTAAGCGATTTTAAAGGTTGAGCTAGCTAAGTTCTATTTCTATTAGATTTTTTTTAAAAGGTGACCCTACTGCTCCCAATAATTACCACCTAAAAATATATTTATTCATTCATTTAAAATGTGTCAGGTGACTTTTAATTACTAAGTGCATATCCCCAGTAAGTTATATTATCTTTTCCCATGGAAACACGAAAAAAAAATTCGTTTGTCCCTAGCCGCCATCTTATTTTGACTACAAGCTGATTGCTTTAAATATGAAGAGTAAAAAAACATTACACTGTTTAACACTGTTTTTGAGTTTTGAGCAATAAAGAATTTACATACATATATTTTATGCAGTTTTTTGAAAGAGCAACTTTGCTTTTAGGTGGACACCCTAAAATGGGAAACCGATGCAGCCCTCCAAGTGGACACTCTCACCTCAAAAGAAACATACCGTGCAGAACTCGAAACAGCCGTCAAAGAGTCCTCAGAATCTTTAGAAGCTCTCCGCACTGCCTTATTACAACAACCTAAAGAAAATGCAACCAGTGAAGAGTTAGCTACAGCAGCTAAAGATATAGCTAAGGCAGGAGCTAAACCAGCTCAGTCGCTGGAACTAGCTAAACATCTATCTGAGCTACTGTTAACTGAATGTGATGCGATGGAAGACGAAGCTATGTTGAAGGAAGTAGAGTCTTTGGCGCTAAGATATGAGGACTTGTTAACTCAAGCTAAGAAAAGGGAGTTACAGATCAACAATTTACGGTTAGTACTCCTTATTTGCTGTTTTGGTTGTTTTTTTTTTTGGAGTGTGTTCGTTTTATGGATTGTGTTTCAGTAACCCGTTAAATAATCGTGTGTAGATTTTTTTATGACAAGTAAATGGAAAAACAGTGCTTTTGAACACACACATACGCTCACGCCTGTAATCCCTATCGGGGTAGCAGGCAGAGCATCAACGGTTCTGTAAACACTTGCTTTGGAAATAAGAAAAATACATGTATTTCTAATTCTTATCTTGGTTTAGTTTCTACCTCTAGCTCTCTATGATTCGGAAATTGACTTGAATCTTTGAATATGAAATCTTTACCGAAGTCTGTCTTCTTTTTGTAATTTTCTTTAGATATATTTAACCAAAATTGCCCATAAAACGAACATACCCTCCAAAGTTTTTGTTGTATCGTAGCACTAGAGCACTGATTGCATCTTGGTGATGGGGCTTCTTGTAAAGCAGTGCCTATGACTGTACGTCACAGAATATACCTCTCTCTCTCTCTCACGCACGTACTGTGACGTATTTTATAACTTCAGTCTTATTTAACTACTGATGATGATTTTTCCAAAGTTTTCTCTTTTAGTCTGAACCGAATTCGTGTCTTCATAAACTTTAATTTTTTTGCTGAAGATCGATATAACTTTGCTTCATTAATTAATAGGTATCGTTTATTTTTACAAAAAAAGTATAGAAAGGTATCCTGTGAGCCAAAAAAATAGATTCATATTTAGCAGAATTAGAAAACTTAACTAGTAAAGTTAACTCTTTATTTAGATTACCTAGCCAAGAGATTAAAAAGAAACTTGATTTGAATATATTAAGGCTACCGTAAATACTTATAGGTATTATTAAATAATGAAGCCTGCTTCTAACGGCATGCTCTAAACAACTGCCTTCTGTCCCATAGGTTACCCCACTCTGCGTCTTACGCGCTCACGTGCGAACAGTGAGTACTGCTTATCTAATTACTTTATACTTACTCTCATTTTACTTGAGGCATCGTGATCAGAATAAACTCATGTAGAATCTTTTGTAAATCTTTTCTTAGAAACTTGTATGAAATCCCTAAAACTTAAAAAAATTACTGGATGATGTAGGTCTTACTTAAAGGCTACTAAAAATAGTTCGTGTAATCAAAATTTTACTACCGAAATTTTTAATTGACTTCGTTTTCATTGAAGAGAAAAAAATCATGTTTATTCTGGTCACTTTTCTAATTACTTATCACTATGAAATTACAGTTTTCTTACGACTCTAAACCACAGTTACATAGTAAAACACCGTAGAGTTAAGAGTACAAGTGAAATAATTAACAATGCTTATGGCACAATTTTAGTTATATTTTGCTGCACATTAGGACTTCCAAAATCAAAGATGTCCTGTTACCGTCACTTATTTACCCTAATTATAACCACATCCCAATTATGGACGATTACCCTTTTAGTAATTTCATTATTAACTATAGATAAAATTACTCCAGCAAAATAATACTAGCATGGCTTGAATTTTGTCATGTAGTTAGTGCACAATGTAATTTTACTCTAAACGCACTTTGTTTTTGTATTTGCACTGCACACTTTCACACCTAGTGTTATCGCTTTTGCATACAGAGTTAAAAACAATATTTTTGATGTTCAGTTGATATGTAACATTTTGATTTATTTAGATGCTTTTTGAATTTACGTAGAGAATTGACATAATATAAAGAAACATATTTCGTATAGTAGTCGAAATTCCACTATACAGGGTGGCAACTTTCAATGGGGCAGTAGGGGGATATTATGTACCTACCTATTTTTTTTTATTGTTGCACCTGTAACGGTTAAGGTACTCTTACTGCCCCACTTAAACATTCCATCCTGTATACATATTTGGATTGTAGTTTTAGCTAACAAATCTGCCGCAACACAAAACACTGTTTATCAAGTGTTTGATTTCCTATTTAGTGAACATAAAATGAATCAATGTCAGTAATAAAATGCTGTCGAGCCCCTCTTTTCCTTGTGTTCTTAATTAAGATAGATGTTCAATGTTTCAGAACTAAACTAAGTTCAAATTGGCCTAAGTAAAAAAAACTAAGTTTTTTCGTGGTCCTACTAACTTGTCCTACACTAGTAGGAACACGAGAGACTTATTTCTGTCTGTCATATTAAGTGACTATAAAAAAGTTACTAATTATTAATACCACCACCTGTAAAGTTTTTTCCAGCTTGCTGTAAACTTTTTTTTATAAAAAAACGGAGAATCAGTCACTTGCTAACAATATTTTATTTGCGGCAAATCCACAAATTCCTTACATATAACCCAAATATTCCCCAAACAGTGAATCCGGTCGTCTGACCTGCCCGCTGTGTTCTGAGCGTAACTGGAAGCAGCTGGATAACGACTTGTGGCGGCTCGAGCAGTGGCTGCAGTTCGCGGAGGCCACTGACGCAGCCAGGCAGGACCCGCCTGAGCAGTATGAAGCTTTAGAGGATGCTATTCAAGTGAGTTTTTAGACGGTATGAAAGTGGATTGAGAAATCGTGGGGATAATCGGTGACCACATAATTTAACACAAAGGCGTATAAATTATGTTTTTACCTGTTTTTGTATTAAATGTTGTGTTCATAATATAATTCATAATAGGTGACCATTTTTACGAACCCTGTCGTCAGATTTTCTAAATTACCAAATAACCTTTGACTTAATCATTTGAAAATGACTTTAAAATATGTTTAAAAACAGATAAGTTCATCGAGCAGTCCTTTTTTAATAAGTTTCACATTTTTAGAATGCTAAGGTAAAAGTCACATTTTTATATTGTTGGATTTAGGCGTGAAAATTAGATTTTGCCCAATTATTGACAACTATTTTAAACTGTTTTTCATTTAAGTAAAGAAGGTGTCACGGTTTACAAGAAGGTGTCATAAATTGTTTTGGGTTCGCTTGGATATTTTTATAAGTAATCTAATCATAGATAGGAAAGTTTTAAAACATGGTTTTGAAAACATATCAACTATCCTTTTCCGTATTTTTAGGGTTCCGTAGTAATCTACGAACCCTTATAGTTTCGCCATGTCCGTCTGTCCGTCTGTCCGCGGGTTTCCTAAGAAACCCTTGGTACTACAGAGCTGAAACTTAGCATGATTATACATATGAATCACGCCGACAGAACTAGAGTAAAATCTTAGAAAAAAAATTTTTTCGGGTGTCTCCCATAGACGTGAAAGGGCGATGATTTTTTTTCTCGCCAATATTTTTGAGTGGGGTGTCATAGGATAGCATATTAAAAGATAGAAGGGGTTTACCAAGAACGTTTTTCGATTAAGCACTCCGTTTGCGAAATATAAATTTTTAAAGTGAAAATTTTTGTCAAACACAAGTGTCCCCCCCTCTACCTGCTAAACGGTTGTTTCTAAAAATGTGGAAAAATTTACGTTGGTAGAATATATAACGAAATTAAAAGGAAAACTATCACACATAACTTGGTCCTTCAAGTTTGCGAGTAATAGTCGACCAAGTGCCAAACACTGTTGGGATTAATAAGAATATATTTACTAATATAAGATCCTTGGTACTACAGAGCTGAAATTTGGCATGGTCATAGATATTGATTGCGTCGACAGATCTAAAATATAAAATTTTAGAAAAAACATTTTTTCGGGTGTTTCCCATACACGTGAAAGGGCGATGGTTTTTTTTTCTCGCCGATATCATTGAATTGAATGTCATAGGATAGATTTTTAAAATATAGAAGAGGTTTACTCAGAACGTTTTTCGATTCAGCACTCCGTTTGAGAAAAAAATATTTTTAAAGTGAATTTTTTTGTTACAAACAAGTGTCCGGGGGGACACTTCCAGCTAAACGGTTGTTTCTAAAAATATGAAAAAATTCACGGTTATAGAATATACAACGAAATTAAAAGAAATCTATTACACATAAGTTGGCCCTTCAATTTTGCGAGTAATAGTCGACCAAAAGTTTTTGGGATTAATAAAAACATGCTTACAAGGTTCCACGCTAAAAGTGAGGGGAGGTCGAAAGCCAAACTGTAACATTTTGACATTTTAGGTGTCGTTAAATAGTTTTTTGGGGGTGTTAATTACGAAAATTAGTAAAAAAAAACAAAAAAAAGGAAAAAAAAATTCGCGCTCGCTTCGCTCGCGAATTTTTTACTTACATTCGGTTGTATTTAGACAAAAATGATTTCCGAAATTACAAACTCTTTAATAATTTATTTGTTATTAGGGTTCCGTAGTAATCTACGAACCTTTATAGTTTCGCCATGTCCGTCTGTCCGCAGGTTTCCTAAGAAACCCTTGGTAGCACAGAGCTGAAATTTGGCAAGGTCATACATATAAAAGTGGAATAATTCACGAGGGTAGCATTTACGACGAAGTGTACCCTAATCCAAAATGGTTGACATACAAGGTTCCACGCTAAAAGTGAGGCGAGCCGAAAGCCAAGCTGTAACATATTGACATTTCAGGTGTCGTTTAATAACAAAAAAAAAAACAAAAAAAAATTCGCGCTCGCTTCGCTCGCGCATGAAGCGCTTACATTCTGTTACATTTGGGCCAAACTTTTTAATACATTTGTTTTTGATACTAAGTATAGTATTTGGGGATTTTAACATCAACTGTGACAATATGCTTGTAGAATTAAGAAGCCAGCTGCATATTTGAACCACGCTGCTACGGAACCCTACAATGCGCGTGGCCCGACACGCTCTTGGCCGGTTTTTTTCCAAATCACTCGCTCTTAATAGGTTTTTTCCATTTCTTTGTAACAAGTTAGTATACTTTTGCATAATGTCGGTACATATATTTGCGTCCTTTTTTTTGCTCGTCAATTAAACAACATATACTAAACCAAACATGTTGTTCTAGGACCACCGCGAATTCCTCCTAGACCTAGACTCCCACAAATCGATCGTGGTCTCCCTCAACGTGGTGGGCGCGCACGTGGTGACGCACGCGGGCCGCGCGGACGAGGCGGCGCGCGCGCGCACGCGGCTCGAGCGCTGCAACCAGCGCTGGGACCGGGCCTGCGCGCGCGCCGCGCACTGGCAGGGCCGGCTGCAGCGGGCGCTGATGCACAACCAGCAGTTCCACGATATAGGTAACTCAAACGCATTATTTATTGTACATTTGTTCCCCATCTTGCTGGACCGTTAGAGAGAGACACTATCTCTAATGGATAGACCCTATCTCTAATGGATTACTTTGTAATCTTGTGAATCACTCGACCGTCTTTCTAACCTATGAGGCAGAATAATAGGCCCATGGGGGACGCATATGGGCTTGTAAAATAAATAAATAATACTTAGGTTTTAGCAAAAAATTCATGATTTTAAAATTTAAAATTGTTAATTTGAACTATAAACCTACGACACGAGCTTACACGTTGCAAAAATGATTTTTTTTTTCTAATATTTTATTTGTGCTAATCCTACCGTGTCTCCCCGCAGTGGTAGAGCTAGTCTCCCGTCTATCGGCGGCGGAGCGCGGCGTGCGGTCGCGCGAGCCGCTGCGTCTGTCGCGGCCTGCAGTAGAGCTGCAGCGAGACTTCCGCCGCTTCAGCGAGCTGCGCGACGAGCTGAGTCGCGCCGAGCCGCGCGTGCTAGCCCTGCAGGACGCCGCGCAGTTGTTGAAGACTGGGGACGCGCCTGCGCATGCTGATGATATTTGTAGAAGGTATGTTTGGTTGCAGATTTTATTTTTATTTTTAAAGTATGTTCGTAGAAAGTACTTTAAATAGCAAATCTTTAAATAGCAAATCTTTAAGCTGTTAGTGCTCACACCTCATTTTGTGGATATTAACTCTTGCATGTAAAAAGTATCATCTTTTAGTTAGGGACCATCCATAAATTACGTCACACGTAAAGGGGAGGGGAGGAAATCGACAAAGTGTGACATTGTGTGACAAGGGGGTGGGAGGGTTCATAAGTTTCGTGATGACACATTTCAAAATGTGTTATGAGTATCAAAACGCGTTAACTATTAACGACAAACTTAACCACTTCAGTCCCAAGCACTCTTTTTACGTTTTTACTTTGGTTGAGACGTGCTTGAGTGAGACAATAATGAGTTTTGAGTACCCACAAATTTAACAACTCTATTAAGAACTGCTTTTATTTAAAAATTACAAAAAATGGAAAATATGCAAAATATGTGACGTCACGCTAGGGAGGGGGAGTCTTACAAATGTGACCAGCTGTGAAAAGGAGGGGGGGAAAATGAAATTCGTGTGACGTAATTTATGGATGGCCCCTTATTGCAAATTGAAGTGACTTAAAAATCAAACTTTCGGAGCTGACTCACCCCCGATGAAATTGAACAATTAATTGCAATTATAAGACTTCCTGTGTGACAATTTGAGTAAAAACGAGATATCAAAAATGCTCGTTGCATTTACATTTCAACCTTCTTTCTTTGAAAAAAGTTGTTCAGTTTAGTTCATTGATTTAAATTCTTTCAAATTACCCATATACGTCTTATGATTTACCTATAGATTCATCTTCTAATTTTTTTTTCTTCTTAGTGTGTAGCGAACATGAATTTAATTTCTTTGATGTAACATGACGTCACGGCCCCATACTGTATCGTTTCCTGTTGCGTACAGACTGGCTGAGCTCCGCCTGCGTCTGCAATCGCTCCGCAAGTTGTCTGGTGTGTACGCACTGAAGCTGGGCGCAGCCCTGGCCCGCCAGCCGGCCTCCGCCCCCGCGCCGCGGGCCTCCGCCCTCGCCGCCGTGGCCGCTGCGTGTGCTCCACAGGTATACACTCTATCATCACTACACTAAGGCCCGTATTACAGAAGGACCCTTGAGTCTTGATCTACACTTAAGTATTGATTGGCGCTCACTATCAAAATGATAAAGACGACTGTTACTTAAGTACCTATAGATCAGAAACTGTAATAAGGACCTAACATTATAATGTTAAACATTATTTCTCTGTGGGATACTTATTTCATTTCACCGTTTGATATTTCCTGTAAATTGTAATCAGTCTAATGAGATCTACAATTAATTGATAGATAGATAATTCTTTTAAGCATTAATAAGCCTATCATAAACAACTTAAATTATTTGAAAACAAAACAAAAATTGGAAATGCCCCTATTAACTGAAAAATCATTTTTTAATCTCTAAACCTCTCATAAACTTTTACAAATTAGACATTTTATTGAAATAACCAACTTTTTGAGTATATTTTTTTACACTATAATTTTAGTAGGTATACTAAACTAAGGTATTAAGTACTAAAATATAAATGTAATAAAGACTTATAAATAAATATGGTAAAACTTTACTCCTAAGTTGCCCGCTTACCACAGCTTTACCCCTCCCCACCCCACAGAGCACACAATAGCAAATATACCACAAGCTTCGTATTTACCTATTTTGTTTAGACAAAACCCAAAAACATAGTAACCCTACTCAAAGTAGATCAATTTGAAAGCCCCAGGAATCAAAATTTATAGATTTATTTTATAACTTTGTCGATATATGCAAACACCATTTAATCACAATTTACGAAGAGAATAATGGAATAAATGATGATATTTCTTTATTTAAATCATGTATATTTGATACTTACTTACTTCGCTGGTTCAACGACCCAAAGTAATATCTTGCCCTCCGAGTCCTCCGACATTAAAGTGCGCTATTTTTGCCATTTAAAAATTATCGCTGTCATTTTCACAAGTTTTAGGTTTAATAAATGAGTGTTTGCAAATCGACACAGTATAATATCCTAAACACGGTAGTTGCTTTGCACAGTATTTTGACGTATGTTTGTCCTCCCCCTAGCTATTGGACGATGAAGAGGACCAGATTTCGACCCTCGACCTGCCCCCCTTGGACGAGACTGAGTAAGTATTGCCATACTAAAATAACAGTTATTTCCTCATAATATACCTAGTAGTTTCCTTTGGTTGTAGTTTGAAACGCTTAACACTTTTTCTGTTGCCTAATTTTTAGAGACTTCACTATTTAGTTTGACAGAAATAAAACTTTGTGATAGCTAGATCTACAAATTCTTCTACGGGACGTGTTTTGTTTATGATTTATACATCGTTAAAAATTACTTTAAAACCTTCAGGATGAGAATCAGTCTACCAAAACTAAACAACTTTTCTTAAAAGACTTGCATAAGAGAGGACTTTTCACTGTCAACTATATTTTTTACGCTATCGTCATTGAGTTGGAAAGTTGTTCACTTTAGTCAATTAGTTGACCTATCCTGAAGTTTTTAGAGCAGGTAGGTAAAAAAATACGATATATAATTCAAACACGTCCCTTCAAGGAGTCATAATCCTTTTAAATAAATCTGCATGTTCTTCTATATTTCAACACGGTTTATACTGCCCCCAATGTAGTAAGTTTGAACGTGTTTACCAAAGCTAAATCGCTCACGTTTCTATTGTATTCAACGTTTCTATTGGGCTGAATACAAAGGAAACATGAGCGGTTTTGGCTTTGGTAAAAACGTTCAAACTTACCACGTTCTGGGGGCTGGAATATCAGAACTGACTTAACATTTGTATTTTTCCAACAGCGTGGTCGTGAGTGATGAAGAAGAGGATATATCTGGAGTCCAGCGCGGGCTTCGGTTCGTGTGTCGCGTGGCGCGGGCCTCGCTACCCTTCCAAGCGTTACTACTGTTACTCCTGGGCGCCGCCGCGCTAGCCCCACACGCCAGATCAGACTGCCACTCCACCCTCGGCTTCGAACCGGTCCTACGGTACCCCGAAGGACCCCCGCCGCTATGATCAAAACGAAATTAACGACAAAAAACAAAAACACTTCTCCCGCCGTCGGTGTTGCGGCGCTTCGGTGCCAGTTATCGACGGCGAGACGATACTTAAACCAATTATCGACAGGTCAGAAATTGGGCCTGCCGATAATTGGTCAAGAAATAACTGGTCGGTAAACTGGCACCGATGCGTTGACGCCGATGACGGTAGTCGCAAGACACGCTTTTGACGTAAGCGGCGCTCTCGCCACCGCTTTTGTTCAAAACGCGGTGCCCGAGCGCGCGATACATTCCACTGGACGAGGTGCTAGCATACGCCACCCGCGTTTGTAAATAAACATTTTGTATATTTGTTACATTATTTAAAAGACAGACTCGTCGCGGGCGGCGTGACAGAAACGCGCCAAATCGAGTAAGAAAAATATATATTTTATTTATTTATTTATAATGAAACTGTATTTAATAATAATTAAGGCGCCGCACAAATCTATGACGGCTTTCGACTCGCGACACGCTGATACTTAATGTTAGTGAGTAAGGACCGTTTATAAAATCGAATAAAGCCTTTGCATTGATTATAATGAATTAGTTTTATTTACATATCTTTTACATGATGTCCTAAATTATAAAATATGACATAAGTACTACTTATCACTTTAGATACTACATTTAAATGTCTACTTGAACACTTCTCGCTATCTGTAACAAGGAAACGTTGATATCAGTAACCTTCAATTGAGATATTTATGAGGAAAAGTACCTACTGTCAATACTTTTGGAAATGGTGTAAGCTGGACACAGATCTTCTTATCGTGTAGGTATAGCCAAAGTGTGAGGCGAACTTGGTTAACCCTGGTGTCAGAGTCAGAGATTCAAACCGCAAAATGGGCTCTGAATTGGTTTTAGCGACTGCAGTCAATCGACAACAGCCGGGACCGACAGCTTAACGTGCTCTCAAGCACGGAAACGGTGGTGATAAATTGCTACTTCGGTCAACCGTCAGGTTTCCTGCCTAAATAGGGCAAGATTATCACTTCTCTTTTAACAACAGACTTTGTGATAAATTCTTCGTTGGCAACTGGTTGTGAAACAGGAATAGATTTTCTTTTTTGGCAACTAGTTGCGTTACAAGAATATTACTTATTTCCTAACAACTGGCTGCGAAACCTAATTACCAAAGCGGCCGGAGGGATATCTATCTACACGTCATAGAAGAATATTATGCCCGTATTACAGAAGTAGACTCAGGTCTTGATCAATACTTAGGTATTGATTGTCTCTTTCTCTCACTATCAAAACGACAAAGACGACTGCTACTCAAGTATAGATCGGAGTCTGAGTCGTGTTCTGTAATACGGACCTTAGTCTGAAATAATTTATTTATTTTTATTTGTTTATTATTACAAGAATGTAAGACTTACCCTAAATGCCCCTACATAGTATTCGCTAGGAGAATGTATTCCCGCGATGTCGTTTGTACGTCCTTATCCGCCGCCGCCGGCGCGCGCGCTCCACCACGAGCCGCACGCCCCGCTCCCCGCCCCCGCCCCGCTCCCCGCCCCGCTCCCCCCCTCCGCCCCGCGGCTCGTCTGACGGACCCGCCATAGTACTGCTATCCTCGATATCCTCTTCACTGGCCTCCTCCTGAACATCAATTGGTGATATGAGCAACTTTATTTTAACAGTTCATATGCGTCCCTACCGAGGGGCACGGGCCTCCCTAGGGGATTTAGGCCATAGTCCACCACGCTGGTATAATGCGGGTTGGTGGACCGCGCGCCGCCTGCAAACGAATTTTCTTAGACGTGCGGATTTCATCACGATGTTTTCCTTTACCGCTGAACAAGTGATAATTAGAGAAAGTACATAAATCCGAAAAGACGAATTTAGTGGTACAGGCCCGCACCGGGATTTGCACCCGCAACCTTCTAGTTACAAGTCTGGCTCATTACATTAGCAACTGGGCTATCACCCCAGTATACACCAAAGTAACTTTAGGTAGCTATAAAAACCTAAAATTACACACTAAAAATGTATATAAATGAAACAATTCATTGTTAAATATTCATAGACACTGCATCACATTATCTAAACACAACAGTCTTTGTTAGTAGGTCAGGTCAGCATTTCAAGGTTAGTTGACTTCCTAAAATGTTTTTAATTATATACCGTTAATGTTCGCAGCAAACATACGAAAACGAAAGACTAAACACAAATACACGTTTAATAGTCCAACTGAATAAACAAACTTATACCATGTTGTTTCTTGTATTGTGTTTGACGTAGCGCTTGCACACAATGCTTTTTAAAATCAATTAATGCTAGTAATCTTAACTAGCATTTTGCCTGGAACTTCGTTCACATTTCGTCTATAATTTTAATATTAAGTAAGCATATAGAAATAGTAGACAGCTAAGTACAGAAGGACCTTTTATATTAGCTTTGTGAAGTTCTCTAAATGGTCAATAGGATTTGCATTTAGGTCTTACTCAGCCTCTATAGCTACGTAAAATGTTTCTACGTGCACTTTATTGTTATTTATGGTGTGGTAATAGTAATAAATAAAGTTTTTATTAAATGTACGTCTGATGACCCATAAATCTCGGGCAATTAAGTCCCGGACTTTTGGAAGGCATGCGTGGGGCCGAAGCCAATACGTAGAGGCCCGTTCAATAGAAAATTTGATATATTAATGTGATACCAACGACTGTATGCACTATACAGGGCTTTAGGTAAATCTCTTTCAACCTCTCAGGTGGTTAATCAGTCCATGAAACTGAACAACTTCCCCAAGGAACATAGGTAGGTCAGAATACGAAAAAAAATTTTTGATCTCCAATACAAAATGCGCTATATGCTGATGAAAATTGTATGGGAACTCAATTTTTTTTTCCTATTTTAACCTATGTTCCTTGGGGAATTTTTTCAGTTTCATGGACTGATTAACCAGGTAGGTCAGAATACGAAAAAAAATTTTTGATCTCCAATACAAAATGCGCTATATGCTGATGAAAATTGTATGGGAACTCAATTTTTTTTTCCTATTTTAACCTATGTTCCTTGGGGAATTTTTTCAGTTTCATGGACTGATTAACCACCTGAGAGGTTGAAAGAGATTTACCTAAAGCCCTGTAGAAATGCACCCAAAGACAACCCCCGGTTAGTGCGGGACTATTGAAGGAAATGGAAAGAAAGGAAACTGGGCTATTGGGTTGAGAGGCTAGTGGACTGGGTAACTGAACTTATGGGTGGGACTATGGCACCTGCCCTATCAATGTTGAAAAACACGACCAAATGGGCAGGTGGTTACTCAGTTGTAGGACTTAAACTGTAGCTATAGGTATAGGAGCTGAACCGAGTCTATAAAGGTCTGAACTGAGTAGCTACAGCGTGAGAATCAAAAGCTATGCGGTTGTACTGAGGAGCCATAGGGGTTGAATTGTTATAGGGGCTGAATAGCTATAGGAGCTGCACTGGATAGCTCTACAGTGGTGTTTTGACCTAGCGCAGGCTCCAGTCTCCTCCCTTTCTACCTATCTCTAATGTATTTTATATGAGCAAACGGTAATATGGAGAAATAAACGATATAATTTTATTAATAGTTATATAGGCTGTACTCTGTAGCTATAAAGGCTGAAATGAGTAACTATAGGGGCTTCACTGAGTTATTACAGGGACTGAATTTAGTAGTTACTAGCATTCCGCTCGGAACTTTGTTCCCATGGGAATTCGGCAAAATTGTGTAGCCTGTATTACTCAGAGATAACGTAGCATCTTAATAGTGAAAGAATTTTTGAAATCGGTCCAGTAGTTTTAAGTTTATTCGTTACATGCAAAAATACTCATCTTTTCTCTTTATAATATTAGTGTAGATATCGACTGAACTAAGTAGCTGTAAGGTCTAAAGTAAGCAGCTATAAGAGCTACACTAAGTAGGTTATACGGCTGCACAGGGTAGCAACAGGGGCTGAACTGAGTAGCTATAATGGCTGCACTAAGTAAATATCAGGGATAAAAGTATAAGAGTACCAGCTTTCCGCTCCAGACTTCGTTCCCGAGGGAATTTTTGAAAATTATGTAGCCTATGTGTCAGCTATCTCCATACCAATTTTTTTTTAAATTAGTCCAGTTATTTGAGCGTGAAAGAGTTAAGGTAAGGTACCCAATAATGGACACATTAAGGAAATGGTATTTTTTAAATTCATTAAAGTACAAAAAAAAAAAATTACCGCGAATAAATTTGTTTCATTAGTCAGGGGAATATCTAAACATGTTTTTCTGTGTATCCGCCTTAAAAAAAACGTATGGCTTGACAACATAATGAAGAAATAAAAAAAAAGTGTCAAAATCCCCAGTGTTGGACACGGTACCTCTATTAATGGACAGCTAGTTATAGACGAGACCCTTAAATGGACAACCCATTATAGACATAGCCATAAATAGACGACTAGTTATGGACAGGAAAATTAAAACAAAATTAATAATTAGAAATATTTATTCGTTTTACAAATAAAAGGCATACTTAGTTTCTTATGTAATAATCAGACTTAGGAATCACAACTTTTCAGTTTTAAATAGTCATAGTTTTTCTTACTTCATAACATATTTGTAACGCAAGACAACACTCTCTTATAAAATAATAAAGTTATGAATAAATTTCCATTTAGGCAAAACAAATATAAATATACCTATCCTTATTATTATATGTAGAACAACTAGAATAGCAACCTTCTTCTAACTCCTATTAAAACTCAATAAAAAGGTATCAAAACAAAATGAGATCAAAAATTAAAAATTAAGTCGTAAAAGTATGAAACTTTTTCATTTCTTTAACTTTATAGTAGCCTCTTTTATTAATCAACTCTGGTTTCTGAACTTTCTCTACAATATCTTTTTCTTCATACCAAATACTATCTGGTTTATTAGGCCATCGATAAGTGTTACCTGTAGAAAAAGTCATAGTACTCACTTTGTAGTGCTTTTCATTCACGCATTCTACAACACCAGGGAAATACTCTCCTTCATATTTAATAATGACATAGCATCCTTCTGATATTTCTCCTTTTCCCTTTGATTTCAGTTTAGATTTATTTGTCTTCGTAATGTTTGTTTCCATAGATATTTTGCTCAATGGTTCATTGTCTGACTCAGATTCCGATGTTGTTTCAGCCTTAGATTCATCTCCTATTTTTTTAGACCTAGGGTGATCTCTTCTCCTAGGTGTCTCATTCAACGACTCATCAAGTTCTTCGTCATTTATGCTATCATCACTTTCCGCATATTTAACTTCCGTATCAGTATCATCAGATGAAATCGGTAAGTCTACTTGTTTCTTGAACTTTTTCTGTGTGCGCTTTTTTTTTTATTCTTCCATTTTCCTTTTTTTTTCTTTTCTTGCTTCGGCTCTTCTTTCCTTTTCTAATATTTTTAGTTTTTTTTCGTTTTCTTTATTCTGGTAATAAGTTCTCCATGCACTACTTCCGATTGCAGAAGGAATTTTTTCTTTTAATTTTCTTTTATTTTTAGTAGATTCATTCTCACTGGGCCAAAAAAGATTTCTTTTAAAAGGGGAGGGGATTATTACTCCACCTTTAATGACCGTTTTCTAAGGAGTATTTTCTGATATTACAGGACCAGCAATCGTTTCAGCTTGGATTGAAGGGCCTGCAGTCACATTCAGAAGACGTCTCAATAATCCAGGGTTGGGGTCATTTCGGTCAGGTGCTTCAGAATTATCGTTAGCAATCGTAAGTTGATTTAGAGTTACGCGGCCAGTAACATGTGAATTATCTTCAGATGTGCCAGTAGTCTCTTCAGAAGGAGTGGCAAGAGCTATAGTTACTACGTCTGATGATATTGATTTGGACTTATTTGGAGCATCAAATGTGGGGCCTGCATTCATACCAGAAGTATCTGAAGACACCTTGTCCAGTGTACTCTCGTTTCGAGCCATCGTTTCAGAGACGTGTGATATGATGGGTTCTGAATTTATATCTTGAAAATTTCCTGTTTCGATATCGATGACAGTAGCCAGTTCCGAGTTCACATGGTTTAATGTCATATCTGAAGAAGCTTTAGATGTTCCTGGTTTAGGTTCATTATGAGTAGCTAGTTGTTTAGACGGCATTGGGTTTATAGTCGTATCCGAAGTTAACATGTCCAATGTACCCTCGTTTCGAGCCATCGTTTTGGAAATGTCTGATATGACAGGTTCTTGCGATACGCTTGATTTGGGATCGATGAATGTCAGTCCTGAGTTCACAAGGTTCGATGTCATGT